>JAZKJV010002808.1:0-382913 GCA_037367405.1 Ottelia alismoides | reverse complement strand
TTGAAGAGGGAAAAGTCATCCTTTATTTTGTAATGGTTGATGACCTCTTCGTATCAATCACTCTCTTTCAAGAAGAGGGATGAGCATTTAATTACTCATAACAGTGGCCCAACTACAACAAGGATAGATTACTTTACAATGAGGAGAAGAGATATTGTTTTGCAGAGGTCGCAAAGTAATTTCAGAAGAGAGCTTTGCATCTTAACATCGCTTGCTAGTCAGGGATGTGCAAATAAAATGATCGACAAAGAAGAGGATGGTTCCCAAGATCATTAGAATTAAATGGTGGAATTCTTCGATTAAAGCATTCAAGCTTCCTTGAGAAGGTTTTAGAAGATTTATTTTGGGACTGTAATGAAAGTGCAAACGATATGTGGGATGCGATAACATCTTGTATCCGAAGGGTAGCCAAAGAGATACTAGGCGAGTCTAAGGGAAGAGTTACATGCTAAAAGGAGGCTTTGTGGTGGAGTGAAAGGGTACAAGAGAAGCTTAAAATTAAAAGACTAGTATTTAAATCTATGTACACGGATAGATTAGGAGAAATTGTCAAAAACTACAAAATAGAGAAGAAGGAAGCAAAGACGGTTGTAAATGAAGCCAAGTCATAAGCTTACGGTTTTTTAAAAAATATTGACTCGGATGAGAGTCAGAAGAGTATATTCAGATTGGTCAAAGTAAGAGAAAGAAATATCAAAGATCATTCTCAAGTGAGATGCATCCAGGATGAGGAAGGACATGTGCCTGCTACTCAAAAGGATATAGAAACTAAATGAAAGCATTATTTCCATAAGCTTTTCATCAGGGAAGAGAATGAAGATATTACTTTGGGAGATCTTGCTGGTAATGAATCTTACGTGAAACGCGCAAGCTATAGATGGATACATAGGAAGGAAGTAAAGGATACTTTAAATGCTATAAAATATGAGAAAGGAGTAGGACCTGGTGACATTTCTATAGAAGTTTGGATAGTTCTAGATGAACGGGTTTTGACTTGACTCACAATTTATTCAATGCTATTTGGCGAAATAATAAAATACATGAGAAATGGAGGAGAAGCATTGGGTGCCTCTTTATAGAATAAAGGAGACATTTAAAATTGTTCAAATCATAGAGGTATGAAAGTGATGAGTTACACTATGAAAATTTTGGAACATGTGACCAACAGAAGGTTGAGGCAAGTTTCGAAAGTAATAGGAACCAATTCGGATTAATGTCATGTTGCTCAGCTATTGAAGTTGTCCACTTCTCGAGGAGAACGACGGAGATTTACATAGTTAAAAATAAACCTCCATATGATTTTTATTGATATGGAGAATGCTTATGATTCGGTCCCAAGGGAGATTTTGCGGAGAGTTTTGGAGAAAATACAAAAACCTATCCTACACACTAACCTAATAAAGGATATGTATGATAGGGTTTCATCATGTGTAAGGATCCAATATGAGAATACTGACTATTTTAACATCGACATCGATCTGCATTAAGATCTAGCTTTGAGTCCATTCATTTTTACTTTGATTACGGATGAGTTGACTAGTCACATTCAGGATGAGGTACCTTAGTGTATGTCGTTCGTCGATGATATTATGTCGACTGATGAGACATGGGATGAGTAAATGAGAAGCTGGAGGTTTGTAGACATGTCTTTGAGAGTAAATGATTTTGTATAAGTAGGGTTAAGATTAAATACATGGGGTGCACATTTGATGGGAAAACAATGACGGACTCGAGGTAGAGATTAGAGATGATAATATTAGAAGAAAGATTCTTTTAGATACTTGGGATCTATTTTTGCAACATGATTTGGAAATTGATGAAAAAATTACTCATAAAATAAATGTAGATTGATAAAAGTAGAGAGTCGCCTCTACTATTCTTTGTGATAGCCCTTTAAAAGTTGAAGGTAAGTATTACAAGCGGTCGTTAGATCTGATATGCTCTATGGATCAGAATGTTGCCTGCGAACCATAGATATGTGTAGAGAATGACAATAGCATAAATAAAAATATTAAGGTGGATGTGTGGTCATAATAAAAACATCGGATTCGGAATGATACGATCAGAAGGAAAGTTGGGTATAACTTTGATAGAAGATGAGATGAGAGAAAACTGCTTAAGATGGTATGACCATTTGTAAAGGAGGTCGGTTGGTGCACTAGTTAGAATATACGATATTTGGGATGTTGAGCTGGTTAAGGCAGGACGAGGAAGGCTCAAGCAGTATTGGAATGAGACTATCCGAAGAAATCATAATTATTTGAATTTAAGACCGTGAATGCCCCAAAATAGATCCAAATGACCCTGAAAATCCTACTTAATTGTGGATTTTTTTGGTTGTAGATATACGGATACAAATATTTACGAATATATATCTATAAAAAAATAGAGATATAAACGTTAAAATATGAATAAAATCGATACAACCGCACCTCATTTATCCACCACAGTATCAGATATATCCATGTGGGTTTCCTTGTTACTACTATGTCTCATTAACGAGAATTCAGTTGTTTCGAATAAAAAAGGGCAGTAACAACAACCCATATTTCTTACATCTGAACCGGTAAGTGACCCTTTTGATGGGATCTCCTCCGCGGAGAGAGCTTGGCGGTGGTTCACAACGTGGCGAAGGGCCACAACGTCGGCACCCTCACCCGCAGCACCTTCGCCTTCGGCGTCTCGGAGCTCATAGTGGTGCGACGCCGCGACTTCAACTCTTTTGGTAGCCACAGCTCTGCCTCCCACCTCTCCTTCCGCCACTTCCGCCCCCTCTCCTACGCCCGCCACTACCTCAAGGTTCTAGAAACTTCTAACCCCTCCCTCGAGCTCAACGCACTCCAATCTCTCTCTGTCTCACCTCTCGAGGATTCCTTCAATCCAGAGAAATGATCCTCCTTCCCTCTATCTTGGAGTATGTGTCATCTATGAGGGAGATGGGTAAATGGATCTCTCTAGGATCCATTTGCCCCATCGATATGTTTAGTCCCACATCTACCAGTGGTGAGACTTGGAGGCTCTGCGGAGGCTATATAAGGAGCCCCAGACCTCCTGTATCAAATGAGAAAAATAATACAATATCCGTTCCTTTGAGGGATTCTCCCGTGGTTTCATCCCGCTCCTTACAGAGCAGGGTTCCACGTAAAAATCCCGAGTGTTATTCAATTTCTTTATCTTTATTCTCTGATTCCTCTTCTACTTCATATTTTCTAACATGGTATCAGAGCGGGTCTAATTCTCGAGAAATTTTCATTATTCTGTTCAAGACTCGATTCAGTTATTATTTGTTTTTGAAGATTATTATGTTCATATCCGTAATTTCAAGTCCAAGTTCTACGTTTTTCAAGTTATGTAAATCTTGTTCTAAGTTCTGGAAATTTCAAAGATTTTCTACGCATGTTCATGATCAGATGATTCACTCAAGTTGAAGGTATAGGGTTTCCTCCTGAAACCCTGGGCGAGATTTCTAGCAGCCGATCCTTCCATTTCTGATTCGGTCCAGATCTCCGCATCTTCTCTACTCTACATCGGCTCCAGGCCGCTATATCCAGCCAATGCAGTACGACACCTCTCCAACAACCCTCCAGGTGTAGACGGCTCTTGTTCTTCAGGCATCAGGTTCCAATGGAAACCCTAGAGTGGCCAAACATCTTCCAGCAGCACCGATTTCATAAGGGAGGAGGAGCATCCCCACACGAGCCCCTAGATTCTCTTGCCCTAGCGCGAGCTGCTTCTTGCACGACATGTTGGTGGAAAGGCTTGGCCACCCCTCCATCCCTCCAGACTCGCAAAGCCCTCATCGCGCGATCTCCTGCCCTCGGGCGGTAAGCCATACAGCCTTTGGGCGGAGGTTCTCCTGGTCAGCGCCACTGCCTCTCTCCAGTGAAGCCGCAGGCGTCAACATCAACAACACAAGGCGGAGCTCCCCTCCCCGTTCTCTAGGCACAACATGCGCATAGTGCCACTCCAGTAACAAGAAGCCCCTCACAGGCGACGTGATCTCAAGATGACGATCCTCCCAGGCGGCTCCCCCCCCCCCCCCCCCCCCCCGAACGACGACTCCAATCGATCTCCAGGAGCAGATGGTGCCTCTCCTCAATCGAGAATAGGAGGGCTCGCACGGCGAGACCATCCTCCAGCTTCGAAGCCGCTCCAGCCAGTCTCTCTTCCTCACGGTCCAGGCGATGAAGCCCATCTTCCAGCGACGCGCATCTGCGACGGTACAACAAGTCCGAGGAGGGAGGGAAGGCAACCTCCTGTCCAGATCGTCGAGCGGCGATAACAAGAAGCCCCACTCATCAAGGGGCAACTGTAATGGGTTCCCACAATTGGGAACCCTAAGGTTGACATTTTTTGTGTTTTTATTAGTTGTGCCCCTCTGAGATATTCGGTTATGCCCCTCCCTTTTTAGGAATATCATTTGTGCCCCCGACTTCTTACCGTTCTATCACTTGTGCCCCTCCGTTAGTTTAACTGTTAATGAGTTGACTTAACCGTGGCTTTTTTAAACCATGGTGTTGTTAAGAGGAGTATAATTATCCAGACTTCTTCTTCATATTCTTCCTCCTCAATTTGTTCTTCTTTCTTTCTGTTAATAATCTCTCTCTCTTAATCACACCTTCATGCATCCATCAAATCATTGATTTTGTTTGCATTTTCACGGATATATCACTCATTGTGGATCAAATGGTGAATTTTATTGCATTTTTAGATGAATTTTCATGAATCAATTAATCGAAAATTTATCTTAACTACACAAATGATGAATGATCTATGTTTCATGCTACAACCTCCTCCTCCCCTCCCCTTCCTCATATCCCCCTTCCTCCTCTGCCCCTTGCTCCTCCTGCTCGTGTGCGTTGCCGACAAAGGGATGCTATGCAGTTACAACCGCAATTAGTAATAGAAGAAGCTCCAGTTTCACTCGTACAAGGGGAAGCAACTAGATGTGGGAAGGTTCGTAACACTGTTGCAGGTGGTTTTAGGTGCCGAGGGGGTGGGGGGCTAGGTAGAGGTGCGTGGGCAGGAGGAGGACCTCGGGGCCGAGGGGAGGTGCTTGGGCGAAGAGAGGTGCAGGGGCAGGGGAGGGAGGTGCAAGGTCAGATGGGAGGTGTGGGGGATTGGCAGAACCTCGCGACGGGGAAGGGGGGTGTAGGGGGAGGTGCGGGGCGGGCTGGGTGGAGGTGTGTGTGCAGGGGAGGGAGGTGTAGAGGCGGGGGGGGGGGGGGTCTCGAGGCAGGGAAGGGGGTGTAGGGGCAGAGGGGAGGTGTGGGGGCGGGCTGGGTGGAGGTATGTGGGCATCGGAGGGGATGTGCATGGGCGGAGAGAGGTGTGGAGGGGAGGACATCGAGCAGGGGGTGCGTAGGTTGGGTGAACGTGTAGGGCACAGGGGGACGACCTCGGGAATGGGGGAGGGGGTGAAGGGGAGGACATCGGGGCAGAGGGGGAGGCATGCGGGCTGGGTGGAGGTGCAGGGGTCGGGGGAAGACCTCGGGGCGGAGGGGAGGACTTCGAGCGAAGGGGGAGGTGTGCAGGTTGGGTGAAGGTGCATGAACAGGGGGGACCTCAGGGTGGGGGAGGGGGTGAAGGGGAAGAGGGGAGGACATCGGTGCAGAGGGGGAGGCGTTCGGGCTGGGTGGAGGTGCAGGGGTTGGGGGAAGACCTCGGGGCAGAGGGGGAGGTGTGTGGGTGATGAATATGTGATTCATCACCCTAAAAGTTGAAAATAGAGCTTTGTTCTCGAGTAATTAGCTGCATTCCATCACTTATATTGCATAATTAGCATTCATGCATGTGTAAATAATATATGTATTTTAGCATTCAGATTTGCATTAAATAAGGAGCCAAATTCACTTGTAAATATTCATATGTATATTAGACAAATTAACCTTTTTGTAAATATTTTATATTAACTTAAAATATAATAAAATAACTTTGTGGTGTATGTATTACTAACACTAATAAAGGAAAATATCAAAAAAATACTAACTTATAAAATTATCTAATAAAACCCAAATCCAAGTTTGAAACTATGAACCTTAAAATGTGCATATCTCTCTCATACAGTGTCCGATTTAAGTATACTCACTTTTAAAGTAATATACATTCAAAGACCTTCAAAATAAGACTAATTTCATAAAAATCGGAGATCGTATGTGAAACTTGGGATTTGGGCTCCTTTTGTATATTGTACATATTGACCTTTTTGCCCTTGTATTTTATCTTTTAAATACGAAAATTATATTAAATTATAAATATTCTTTTCGTATTTTCTCTATTTTTATTTGATTTTCTCTTATTTAAAAATGACAAAAAATTGTAAGAGATAAAATACAGCATTTTATACCTATAAGATACCACCTAAAAATTCTTTTTGTACATATGACTTCCTTTGATTTTCAGTCCTTCACAGAAGTTGTGGATCTCGCTGAGACGAGCAACTTTCGTGTTGATCACTTTTTGATTTGACCCCTTTTGTTATTTTTTTATTTTTACTTACATTTAATTCGTGATTTTTCTGGGAGCGACACGTGGCAGCTCCTGGAGCCACCACATGCCACCCTATTTTTTATTTATTAGTTTCATATTTAAATTAGTATTTATATGTATTATTTATTTATTATTTATTTATTTTAATTAATTAATTGTATTTATTTATTTATTATTTTCTTTTATTTATTTTATCTTCTTTATTTTTATCCTTTTTATTTTACCTAATTTAATTTATTTTTCCTTTTACCTCTTCTTTACTTGTTCCTCACTCCAAGTCACCACTTCCTCCACCATTCCTCTATCTTCTCCACTTCTTTTCTATCTCCCTCCTCCTTTTTATTCTCCTCTCCTCCCTCATTTTTCTTCATCCGCCGTTTCGAGAGGGAGAGACCACCATCCCCCGAGTTTTGTCGGTGACAGCTTCAGCATCCTTCGGTCGAGCAACGACGATCGCATAGGTGAGATCCACGAGGGCTCCTCCTCATGTCGTTGTATATCTCGTTTGGTCACAACCGAGCTTCATCGATTTTTCGCCAAATCGAATCGAGGCGACGACAGGAGTTGAGGTCCACCTCCTCCAAAATCTGGCAAACCACATGTAAATTATCTATCTTCACTTTGTCATTTTTTATTTTTTAATTATCTAACATTAATTTTTTATTGTCTTGACCCTCTTCATTTTTTACCACATCCAAATCACAATCACACACACACACACACCACTTCTTTATTGCATTTTATTTCCTGTTTACAATAAAAAAAATATATAAAAATACAAACAAAATCCAATTTGGAACCCATGAGCTAATTCCTCTAACCTGATCCGAGGTTGTTCCTTTGCCTCCTTGAGTCGACCTTGGAGCTTGCCCAGGTTAAAAAACATCAAATCGCGTATTAATTTAATTCGTTAATTCATCGATTTGTGTGGTTATTTTTTGATCGATCCTGGTTGCCCGACTACAACCAAACGACACATTTTAAATCAAAGTGGGTGATTTTCAATCAATCAAATGTCGCCATTACCGGGGAGGCAAACGACATAAGATTATTTTTGATAATTAGATTAAGGTTTTTCATTCACTCGGGTAGTCTGACCCTCGAACCACTTTGTAATTATTCCATTTTCAATTATTTTTTATTTATTTAATTTTTATATCTTTCTTTGACAAAAAGTCCATCTTTTTGTGCGAGGGCCCGATGGACTTGGAACAGCTTTCTTGAAGTCGACGCATCTCGAAGTGCATCGGAGGCCAGTGATTCATGGATCGAGTCGGCATTGAGACTCCAAGGAGATATTTGAAGAGAGATTTTACTTTCCATTAATTTGTAATAATTGCACATTTATAGCGGTTCCCATCTGGGTTCTCATGTATGTGATTGAATAAAAAGACTCTCTGTGTTGTGTGGTTGCTTGATGTAGAATAGAATCTGCACTCGCGGCTCTTAGAGCTTACTAGGATTGTTTGTGCTCGTAATATCTAGGACCACAATTCACCATTAAAAGATGCACTTAGACCGCGTGACTGTAGTCAAATTCAAATTCGTTCTTCACTCGCTGATAGAACTACCTGTCTAGGAGTGACTTTTCATCGCTTGCATTCATTTAGTGTAAAAATTTCAATTCGGTATTGCATCCCACATTGTAGAGAGCTGGAGGCACTGTAAGTCTTCTTACTCAAGAATTCATCATCGTTTTCTCGATTGCATCGGTTGTTTCTGATTCTCTCTCAGTTTTTCTAGCCTAGGATTGGGACTGGATGGTAGATGCGATTGCTTATGTGGATTAATTATAGTGACAACTCATCTCTAAAATTAGGACTGCTAATTGAATTAGACCCAAAAAATTGACTAAGATTAACTCTTGTTTGCGGGAGAGCAACCCTGACCTTGATTTCAGGCTGAGTGAGGGTACAGAGCATGTGTGCACACCCTAAGATAGAGCCAAAATCCCTGTCTTCCATACCACTTACCCCGATCCTAGGAAATATCATAGGATGAACTACTTGAGGTTCAACTGACCAGCACCAAGTAACCTCCGCTTGCTTCGACAGGTAGATAGGGGTGAAGCAGTAGTGCACCGTGACAAAGTTGCTAGTAACCTTCTGAGGTGAAGTTATAAGCTTTGTCAGCTCCATCTACTTCGGTAGGTAGATAGGGGCAGGTCCTTGAACTTCCTCGGCTGGTGATAGGAGCGAAGAGAGGAATGAAGTTGGTATCTTAGGCGACATGTTAAACAGGGGAGACACATCCGGTTTTGAGCCGACTTCCCTTTAGGTCACGTAACCCTTGCTATTTTTTTGAAAATTACACTTAAAATCAACCAGATTAATCGTATCCGGCTTTGGGTCCTTCACTCTGTTAAGTTGGTGAAATTGGGATTTTTCTCTAGCGTTTTGTTTTGTGTTTGTTCGTGTGCGTTATCCTGTGTACTTGCACATTTTCCACCTTGATCCGTGTACATCAATCCTTTCCTCTTCAAGATGTCAGAATATTGGTCCCCATACCCTGAGGTCTCTAGTCATTCCTCCTCGACCATATACCGTTCATCTTCACCTTCTCTTTCTTCCATGTATCCTCCACCATCCACGGGAGACCCTTACCTGTGGTCGATTCCACCTCGACCCGATTATGAAGTCATAACTTGGATTGACTTCTCTACTTCTTCGCATTTCTCACCTACTCCATATTCTAACACTCCGGATCTCACTTCCATCTTGGGCTAACTGTCCTTATTCTCGAGAGCTTGCTGGAATCAATGAACCATACGAAGAGCAAGCCACTGCTGAGACAGATGACTGGTAGAACAACTTGGTCGATCGAACAACCTGAATGGAGAGGCCTGCACATCATGATTTTCCAGACTTGATTGACTTTAGTAATCAAGCTTGCATTGACCAGCCCTCATACCAGCCATTTGGAGAGCCTACACATTCACAAGATTGGACTCATGAGGTAGACTTACCAGTCTCACGTTCATTGACTCCATGACATGAGTCTCCGACCAATATCTGCCACACAGATGATCCATACTCGATCCAGAATTACATGCCAGAGTCTAGGTATGTTCAGTATGAGATCCCAAGTTATCAGCAGTATCCTCCAACTGAACAGACTTCTCCCATGATTTGTCATGAGAAATTTATGGAGGATGACATTTTGAGATTTATTGAGAAAAAAGAATCATTTGGTAACAAGTCAAGAGATGTCACGCAAATATTGCACTCAATTTCTACCAGCCTGGGTATGAAAGTAGGGAACACCATGAGTAGATTTGATGTTGAAAATCGAGCGAGCATTAGGGAACCCACACATTCTTTACAGCTGGAGTCGCTTATACCTTCCTCTTCTACTAACCCCTTGCCTTCCAATCCAGAGTCTGACCATTTTCCTATCAAAAATACTAAAAAATCGAAATTCCCCAAAAGACCAAAAACATTGAAAAATCAGAAAAATTCATAAAAATAGAAAATGAAAAAGGCTTAAAAATTAGATCATGCCATAAGGGAAGCACTCGATGAGGAATTGATTTTTAAACTTCCCTTGATAAAGGCCATAGATCACTTCCCCGACCTCAAGAGATTTGTAAGGAGTAAATCGATGTCCACGAGTCGGGTAACAAGAGAACAAGAACTGAAAGACACATAGTGTCTATGGCCACCTCCTTTGTGATGGGGAGAAAGACCAGGAGCTGCAGAATGAAGAGGTTGCCCTGAGTTGAGTTTGAAATCAAAGACATCATTTTTACCCATGTGAGAATCGATGATGACTCATCAATAAATATCCTCCTAACCTCCATGTTTGACAAACTCAATCTTGGGTCACTTAGGAAGTCTAGAGTAATCGTTCAGCTGGTTGATCGATCAATAAAACGGATGAGAGGAATCATCTCAGTCATCATTACTTTTCCAAGGTGCTCTACTCTAGGTGGATTTCACGATCATTGAAATTGAGCACCGAGGAAAGTTTACCCAGTCTCCGATTATTCTCGGGAAGCCGTTCTAAGCCTTGGCTAAGGCGACTATAGATTACGAGACTCGGGAGATCGGTTTTACATCATTGAAAGCGCCTCGACCTTACCAGTTCTTTGATACACTTTACTCTAAGGTGTCCCGCATATCCGAACACAGTCTTTACCACCAAGAGATAGATGGGTCCCGTCTCTCTACTACACCTGAGTTACCGACTGTCCGGACGACCATTAGTTCAGAGACTCCCCACACCTCCACTTCACCAACTGCTTGTACCACCACCGTGATAGTTTCTAAGGAGGACTCACGACCCGAAGCTGTCATTGAGTCGGACACGATTTTTGCTAATTGTCTTGATCATTTCAATGATATGACATCTGTGACTAATAATGTCAAGTCAACTGAGATCACTAGCACCTTCCTGAGACGTGCGTTGACCCTTCAGGAATATTATAATCTATACGATGACTCATCTAATGAGGAACTCATGGTCAGCACCACACCACAGTCCGGACCTTCAAAGCAAACAACCAAGACTAAATTGACCCCACAAAAAAACACGGTTGCTCCCTCCTCTATCTGGTTATGTAGTGAAAGGTAGTCGACAAATGATTCCTCGAGGAGTTCCCCCGAACCTCTCAAGGCGTGTTGCTCTCCACTCCCTCTCAATGATTCTGGTTCTATAAAACTGACTAAGAAAGATTCCTTCAACATTCTGGATAAGGAATTTTCGGAGGAATCCTCATTGGGTTCGGATAAGGTGGTTTGCATGAGTGAACTCAGTTCGGCTATTCTTAAACCATATCTGAGCAAGCAGCCATGTGTCGACCCTCGTTGGATGATCCATACACCTCACTATTATTCATCTGAGGACAATTCCGACAACGACACATATGTATATTATCCACCTCCTCGCTTTCGCAAGAAGGTTCGTCACAAACCTTCTTGATCCTTGTATATTCTCACTCTCTCTTTTATATATTTTATTTCCCTCCCTCCCCAATGTTTCGAATCACTCGCCCCAACTCCATATCATTTCATTTTATGGCTATACTTAGGACGACCAGATCCTAAGTATAGGGGGGAGAGTGACCTGAGTCTCTTTATCATTCTCTGTATATTCTCCAGATCCCATCGGTTCTCATACCCATTCATGTCCTGTACTTAGGCTGACCATAGCCTAAGTATAGGAGGGACCGATGCCCATCATGTATGTATACTCATCCGTTTCCCCTCTTAACCTTGCCCGCCCCATTTTTGGTCTTCTTCTACACTTAGGCTGCCAGAGCCTAAGTATAGGGGGCAGGACGATTTCTATACATTTTTACTATTTTAGCTCTCCTACGCTTAGCACGAGCTATGTCTTTTTGTTTGCTTTTCGTGCTCTGAGGACATAGCACATGCTAAGTATAGGGGTACATGTATATATTACATATATCCTTTACCCATACCCTTACTTTCGCGTATTTTTGCGTATTTTTGTATATATTATGCAATAATTATGGGGTGGGTAAATTTTTTTTTGTAAAATACATGTATACTAGTATGCATATTGTATAATCTGTCTAATACTTGCATAAAAAGTTGCAAAATTCTTGTAAATAATATTCTTGTAAAAATGTTGTATACCGGAAAATTTAAAAAAAATGAAAATAAAGGCTTCTTATTTACTCTTGCATATCATCCTTGCATTAAAAAAAAGAGTCGTGCACTTCATTCATTTACATATCATGTCATCTACATCTCATTTGCATATCTAGCATATGTAATGTGAAAAGTTAGTGGGTTCTGAACCAAGCTATGAATAGATGTTGAGGATGGATTTGACCTTAATCTACCTAATTTCAAAGGAACCTTATAGGAACCGGAGTTAAGATTTTTCAGGTCGAACGTCTTAATTATTTGAGTCTGCAAGTCTATGTTCACATGTCATCTTGACTAGTCTAAGTAGAATATCTCGTACACACGCATGATTCTTTTAGACAGTGACCTAACTTGGACAAGCACCATGCACGTAGCTCTTCATTTATGAGATGGTGAGGGGGTAGAATCCTTTGGTTTGGAGTAGCACACGGGTGGAAACATCCGTCCTCCTCTAGGGAGGGTAGTGCATCTCAACCTAGTCTGGTGGTAATGACGTCTAAGGATGGGATGCTGTGGGTTGCAATAATGTTTCAAAAGAGGGTTAGTCTATTGGCTCAAGAAAAAAAACTTCCAATGTACATGATGCACCTTGTATATATGTAAAAAAAGGAAAAAGGAGAAGAAAAAAGAGAGAACTCCAAAAAAATGGACAGGCTTGATTGAAAATAAAATGCCTGCCGGAGTCTATATATTTGCAAGGCATATGCTTCAAAGCCTCATACCATGGAAGCCTGCAGCTGGATGACTTGGCTACACTGGTCAAGCATCCTAGGATAGGTAGCTACGCCGGCTACCGTCCATTCTTCTCTCCAACCCCTTTTCTTGAGTCAGTCGCACTTAAACTTAGAAGGGGATACCCCACTCCTCGAGGAAAGTGTTACCGAACATACAATTAGAGTTACCTTGTTAGCAGAGCCTGATTCTTTGCCATTTCTGATGTGGAGAGCTATATTTCACTTACATAGTACAAGTACGAATCACGGTCATCAGAATTTACGTATGAGGATTTGTTCTGACCTGACTATTGAGGCATCTTGAATAGAAGACTTGTGGAACTTAAAGACTTTTAGGTCTTAAAATCAGATCCCAATAAGGTTCCATCACATCATTAATCCAAAGGTCAATTCAAACTCTATTTTCACCTTTTGTTCATGACCTTGGTATGTAACCCAAAATCATTTCGCTTTTGCATTTCGTTTTAGTTGCTCGGGGACGAGTAAGGTTTAAGTATAGAGGGTTGATGAATCTGTGATTCATCACTCTAAAAGTTGAAAATGGATCTTTTTTCCCGAGTAATTAGCTGCATTTCATCACTTATATTGCATAATTATCATTCATGCATGTGTAAATAATATCTGCATTTTAGCATTCATATTTGCATTAAATAAGGAGCCAAATTCACTTGTAAATATTCATATGTATATTAGCCAAATTAACCTTTTTGTATATATATATTATATTAACTATAAATCTAATAAAATCAACTTTGTAGTGTATATATTACTAACACCAATAAAGAAAAAATATCAAAAACTACTAACTTATAAAGTTGTCCAATAAAACCCAAATCTAAGTTTGAAACTATAAACCTTAAAATGTGCATATCTCTCTCATACAGTGTCCGATTTAGGTCTACTCACTCTTAGAGTAATATACATTCAAAGACCTTCAAAACAATACTAATTTCGTAAAAATCGGAGATCGTATATGAAACTTGGGGTTTGGGTCCCTTTTGTATATTGCACAGATTGACCTTTTTACCATTGTATTTTATCTTTTAAATAAAAAAATTAGATTAAATTGTAAATATTCTTTTCGTATTTTCTCTCTTTTTATTTTGATTTTCTCTTATTTAAAAATTATAAAAAATGTAAAAGACAAAAATACAGTATTTATACCTATAAGATACTACTCAAAAATTCTTTTTGTACATATGCCTTTTTTTTTATTTTCGATCCTTCACGGAAGTTGTAGATCTCGTCGAGACAAGAAACTTTCGTGTTGATCGTTTTTGATTTGACCTCTTTTGTTGTTTCTTTTTTATTTTTATTTACATTTAATTCGTGATTTTTCTTGGAGCGACAAGTGGTAGCTCATGGAGCCACCACGTGTCACCATATTTTTTATTTATTAATCCCGTATTTTATTATTTATTATTTATTATTTTATTTAAATTAATTAATTATATTTATTTTTTGTTTTCTTTTATTTAGTGTGTCTTCTTTATTTTTAGCCTACTTATTTTACTTTACTTATTTTTTTCTTTTACTTTATTTTTCCTTTTACCTCTTCTTTACTTGTTCCCCACTTCAAGTCACCACTTCATCCACCATTCCTCCATCTTCTCCACTTCTTTTCTAACTCCCTCCTCCTTATTTTTATTCTCCTCTCCTCCCTCATTTTTCTTCATCCGCCGTTTCGAGAGGGAGAGACCACCAGCCCCCGAGTGTTGTCGTGACAGTTTCAGCATCCTTCGGTTGAGCAACGACGGTCGAAAAGGCGAGATCCACGAGGGCTCCTCCTCGTGTCGTTATGCCTCTCGTCAGGTCACAACCAAGCTTCTTCGATTTTTCGCCAAATTGATTCGTCACTTTGTCATTTTTTATTTTTTAATTATCTAACATTAATTTTTGATTGTCTTTACCATCTTCATTTTTACCACATCCAAATCACAATCATAAGACACACACACACACACCACTTCTTCATTGCATTTTATTTTCTGTTTATAAGAAAAAAATTATAAAAAATACAAAAAATCTATTTGGAAAACCGTGAGCTAATTCCTCTAACTGAATTCGAGATTGTTCCTTTGCCTCATTGAATCGACCCTGGAGCTTGCCCAGGTTAAAAAACATCAAACCGTGTATTAATTTAATTCGTTGATTCATCGATTCGTGCGGTTATTCTTTGATCGATCCTGATTGCTCGACTACAACCAAACGACACACTTTAAATCAAAGAAGGTAATTTTCATCAATCAATGGGCGGAGAATGGTGCATAGGCAGGGAAACAAGGCGCCATAGGTGGAGTAGGAGGCTGAGGAGGATGAAGAGAAGGGGGAGGAAGAGGATGGGGGATGGAGTAGGAGGAGAGAGAGGGAGATGGACATTTTAGTCCCTTTTTAAAATTTAATTCCGGACGTGTCCCCAAAGTTAACGTCCGTTTGCGTTAAGGATGAACCACAATTAACCCGAGGGACACAAGTGATGAAACAGTAAGAAGTCGGGGGCACAACTGATATTCCCCAAAAGGGAGGGGCATAATTGATATTGGAATATCTCGGAGGGGAACAAGTGATAACAACCATTTTTTTTAAATTTTGTCCTTTTTACCAAAAGGGCTGATTTGTAAAAAAGAATGTTTATTAAAAAGGGGGACAGGAAAAAATGATGAGTGCCTCATTGGTTAATTTTTTAATTTTTTTAGAACGACCATCAGAAAAAAATGATGGCATGTTTTTAGAAAAAGGGGAGGGTTGCATATTCTGTTAAAAAAAGATGTGTTTTCGAAAAAAGGGCGCGTATAATAAAAAGCCGAACGCATTTGAGAAAAAAAACCGTATAAAAAAAGGAGGAGAAACAATTATAAAAAAATGATTTAAAAAAATGTTTGGACGTCTTATAAAAGTTTTTGGACAAAAGCCTCAAGTTCATAATTTCCCCATTTTTCCTGTCTTCTCCCTACATTATCGATGTCATTGTTTCTGACAAGTACGAGAGAAAGGAGGAGTATATGTAGAGTCACACGTCTTCTCCATATTTCGATTCGTCAGACCAGCCGGATATTCAGACTCTACAGTTGTTCAGACTCGACGTCAGATTCTGAGTCAGTTTCATACAAGCACATGGATGCGGTCTTCTTTTCAGATGTGCATATGTATGACATCTTTTGTAGTGGTCCCCATCATTCTTGTTTTGTTTCGGCCAGAGTTTTAATGTGAGCCATAGGGACTCCAGAATAGAGGACCATTCCTTATGCCATGTTGGCAAGGATTTTCATGTGGTATCATAGGTGTTCCAAAGTAGAGTACCATTCTCCGTGTCAGATGGGAGAGACCCAGTTCTCCGATGAGGAGACTTCTTTCAGACTCCATTCTCCAGCGACCGTGGACTCTAACGAGGATTACACTTCCACAACCTCTTTTCAGTTTGACCGTTTTCAGAGATGGAGTAGTTGCCCACATGTTGTGGCGGGCCAGAGTACTCCGACGAGGAGACTCATTTACAGTTGCAGTGACTATGAAAGACGCAGTTCAGAGCACATGCTCTCCGACGAGGAGATTCAACAGACTCACACTCCACTCCATTCGTCCTCCTCACCTGCACGACATGAGAAGCAACGTCCTCGACAGCAGCAGTTGTGCGCGTTGAGTTGATATTGTCCGTAGTGTCATGTATTGTGAGTTGAGTTTCTTTGTCCAAGCTGGGCATTACATGCTCCAGCTTGAGGGGGAGTGTTGGAGTATGCGTCATCTATAAGGGAGATGGGTAAATAGATCTCTCAAGGATTTATTTACCCCATCCATATGTTTAGTCCCACATCTACGAGTGGTGAGACTTGAAGGCTCTGAGGAGGCTATAGAAAGAACCTCAAACTTCATGTATCAAATGAGAAAAAAGAATACAATATCCGTCTCTTTAAGAATACAATATCCATCTCTTTAAGAACTTCTCCGTTGGTTTCATCACAATCTTTAGGAAGTAAGATTCTCGTAAAATCTTTATTCTTTCATGTTTATATTCTCTAATCCCTATTTTATAACATTTTACGAGTGCGTTGAGGTCGTATGTGAGGGTCAGACGGGTTCGGATCCTCTGCCGTAAGTGGATTGCAGCAGACTCTGCTGCAATCCACGGATGGCTGACACGTGGTCATCCCTTCATCCGACGGTGCCCCCCCGCTCCTCCTCTCTCCCGAATCCCTCTCGCCCCCGCCCCTCTCGAATCCCTCTCGCCCGCCATCGCCTCCTCCCCGACTCGCTCTCGCCCACCGCTGAGCATCCCTCCCCGCCTCTCGCCGCCTCTTCCCCGAGCCTCCCCTAGCCGTCGACCATCTCTCCCTCGCCGCCCTCACCGCCTACCCCAGACCTGAGCCCTCTCTCGCCCCCCACCGTCTCCCAACGACCGAGGATTCGCCCCCAGCCCCCTCCTCTCGCGAACGGGTGGCCCTCCCGAACCCCTACTCTCCCGACTCTCGCCTGCGCACGACCTCGGCGCCTCCCCGACCCTCTCTCGACCATCGTCTCCGACCTCGCCGCCACCCCGACCCTCTTGTGGACCACCGCCCCGCGCACCGCTGTCGGATCCTCTGCTGAAGCCGTCTCTCGTCGTCTTGTCGCTTTGCCGCAACCGTCTCCCGCCCCCTCTCGTACCCGCCGCCATCCTCCCCCCGGATCTCAACTCCTCTCGGCCCCGCCTCGTTTGTTTGATAATGTAATATAACAATTTTTTGTTATGTTTTTCCTTGGAAATGTATATTTAGGTCATCTAGTCACATGCCATCTTGTTTGTACATTGTACTAGTAAACTTGTTTTTTGGTTATGCTTTTCCTTGAAAATGTACATTGTTGTAATATAACTTGTTTTTAACTAAATGTATGTTAATGCTTGGTTCATTTTTCAATGAATTTGTCTCTTTTAGTTGGTTAAAGGAAGATATTCGGATCTCGTGCTTGCCAATATCTGGAAATCAGTTAGTAGATATTGATGTTGTTGATTCTCCCATGATGGTTAATACCGATTATTCAAACAGTGTTGAATTGTCAATGGAAGAAGAGCCCTCTAAACGATTTGATGGACCATCGTTAACTCAGGAATTTGAAACTGTGGAAGACGCGTTCAATTTGTATAATTCATTTGCAGCAAAATGCGGCTTCAGTGTACGTAAATACTACATAAACAAAAGTAAAATCACGGGAATTATTACATCGGCCAAATTTTTTTGCGCTAAGGAGGGTTACAGAGGGTTTGATAAAAGAGACAAAGATACAATGAAACCAAGAGCACAATCACGATGCGGTTGTGGTGCTCATTTGAAGATCAACCGGGACAAGAAATCTGAGAAGTATATTGTAACACAATTGAAATTGGAGCATAATCATCCATTACATTTGGAAGAATGTGCTTACATGATGAGATCACAAAGACAAATTTTGGAGACGCAATCAATTCAAATAGATATTGCTGCAGATGTTGGAATTTCTCTAAAGGGGGCACATGATCTCGCTGGAAAATTATCTGGAGGAGTTGAGCATCTCGGATACACGAAATTGGATCATAAGAACCTTTTACGAACAAGACGTCAAAATCAGATGGCAGCATGAGAGCTTGGGTGTTTATTGGCATACTTTCAAGAGAAATCATTACAAGATCCTCCCTTCCATTATGTGCTACAACTCGATTGTGAAGACCAAGTCACAAATATATTTTGGGCAGATTCACGAATGCGCGAAGATTACTCCTTCTTTGGCGACATTTTTTGGAGTATTAGACATTTTTTGGTATATGAGATTGGTATATGAGAACTTGAGAATTCACATTTTTTGGAGTATTAGACATGAACTTCTGTATGAACTCAAACATATATGCACTCTGTTGCATGGGAGTGTCTAATTTGGTATATATGTGCTTGTTTTTGTATGGAAGGGGCTATACATGGATTTAGTATATATGTGCATGTTTTGGTATAAATGTGCGACTTTTTGTATGGATGTGCTCACTGTTGTATGGAGTTGTATACTTTGGTATAAATATGCGTGTTTTGGTATGGAGGAGGGTCTACTTGGATTTAGTATATATGTGCGTGTTTTGGTATAAATGTGCGAGTTTTTGTATGGATGTGCTCATTGTTGTATGGAAGTGTATACTTTGGTATAAATATGCGTGTTTTGGTATGGAGGAGGGTCTACTTGGATTTAGTATATATGTGCGTGTTTTGGTATACATGTGCGAGTTTTTGTTTGGATGTGCTCACTGTTGTATGGACGTGTATACTTTGGTATAAATATGCGTGTTTTGGTATGGAGGAGGGTCTACTTAGATTTAGTATATATATGTGCGTGTTTTCGTATAAATGTGCGAGTTTTTGTATGGATGTGCTCACTGTTGTATGGAGGTGTATAATTTGGTATAAATATGCGTGTTTCGGTATGGAAGAGGCTATACTTGGATTTAGTATATATGTGCGTGTTTTGGTATAAATGTGCGAGTTTTTGTATGGATGTGCTCAGTGTTGTATGGAGGTGTATAATTTGGTATAAATATGCGTGTTTCGGTATAGAAGAGGCTATACTTGGATTTAGTATATATGTGCGTGTTTTGGTATAAATGTGCGAGTTTTTGTATGGATGTGCTCACTGTTGTATGGAAGTGTATCATTTGGTATAAATATGCGTGTTTTGGTATATATGTGCTTGTTTTTGTATGGAAGGGGCTATACATGGATTTAGTATATATGTGCATGTTTTGGTATAAATGTGCGAGTTTTTGTATGGATGTGCTCACTGTTGTATGGAAGTGTATACTTTGGTATAAATATGCGTGTTTTGGTATGGAGGAGGGTCTACTTGGATTTAGTATATATGTGCGTGTTTTGGTATAAATGTGCGACTTTTTGTATGGATGTGCTCACTTTGTATGGAAGTGTATACTTTGGTATAAATATGTGTGTTTTGGTATGGAGGAGGGTCTACTTGGATTTAGTATATATGTGCGTGTTTTGGTATATATGTGCGAGTTTTTGTATGGATGTGCTCACTGTTGTATGGAAGTGTATACTTTGGTATAAATATGCGTGTTTTGGTATGGAGGAGGGTCTACTTGGCTAAAAGATCTCTTGGTATATATGTGAGTGTTTTGGTATAATTGTGTGAGTTTTAGTATAAATGTGCTATCTCTTCACTCAAAACGTTCAAAGGCTCACTCAAAGAGTTGGCATGTCTTGATTTATACGAGTTTCGGTATAAATGTGCGAGGTACTTCAAAATGTTCACTTAACACGTTGGATAAGCATCAAAATCACATACAATACACGTTTTGGATACACAGGACCAAAATGAAGCAAGTAATATTAAAAGCTCGAAAGTAACAGCCAATGTATCAATATTACAAAGTAACGCATATATTTCACAAAAACTACATATAATGTCCTAAGATTTCTGATTCTGTCCTTCGTTGTATATCTTGCATATAATGTTCTCTCTTAACGTTGGCATGTCTGTTTGCTTGAATGCCATCTTCTTCCGACGGGCAAGGTGCTCAACGTATTGCATTATAAATATGGCGCAATCCAAACTACCATCATCTTGACGAGGTATGCCATCAACTCTCGTCGTCTTCCATTGTAGTACCTCCGTCAATGCTAGGACTTCAGCCATATACCGCTTTGCCCATCCAACCTAAGTGATGTATAATTGTATTAGACGAGAAAGGTAAATCAACTACATTTTACTAATTTGCATCAAATATGTATATCTTACATGTAGCTCCTTCAGTGGTGGTAGATGACGAAAATCTCTTATCGCCATCAACCAAGATCTTCTTGCCACGAGTTTTGCTTGTAGAGGCCGCCATTCTAAAAAACTAATATATTTAAACGCACACACAATATGAAATAACTTCACATGAAAATCTCAAGTAGTCGAATACTCTTTGCTTCTTGATTATGCCGACGACGAGAAAAGCACGTGATCCGAGAAAGGCAGCGATGGTGGGCGAGAGAGTCGGGGTAGACGGCGAGGGCGTCGAGGGAGAGATGGTCGGGGGCGAGAGAGGGCTTAGCAGCGGGTGGGCGGCGACGGGCGGCTGAGGGAAGAGGCGGCGAGAGGCGGCGGGTGGGCAAGAGAGAGTCGGGGAGGCGGGGAGAGGGTTGGGGGCGAGAGAGGGCTTGGCAGCGGGTGGGCGGCGAGGGGCGACGAGGGCGGCGAGGGAGAGATGATCGGGGGCGAGAGAGGGCAGCAGGTAGGCGGCGAGGGCGGCGAGGGAGAGATGATCGGGGGCGAGAGAGGGCAGCAGGTGGGCGGCGCGGCTCGGGGAAGAGGTGGGCGAGAGGGATTCGAGAGGGGCGGGGGCGAGAGGGATTCGGGAGAGAGGAGGAGCGGGGGGGCACCGTCGGATGAAGGGATGGCCACGTGTCAACCATCCGTGCAATCCACTTACGGCAGAGGATCCGAACCCCGTATGTGATTGTCTGGATTGTGATGAGGAAGGAAGGAGGGTTCCTTCAGAGAGGGGCTGCGACATCTGCGGCGTCGAGATCACCCACGATGCCCTCTCCGTCGCCCGCCACCCCTTCCGCAGGAGAACCGCGTTTTTTCTCGGCAACGAGGGCACGGGACTCTCCGACAAGGAGCGCGAGATCTGCGACCTTCGTGTACATCCCGCAGTAAGGAGGCGGAACGGCATCACTGAATGTCACGGTCGCCGCTTCGATAGTGCTCCGCCATTTTGCCGGTGAGAATTAGAAGTTATTGAGCTGTTTCCCTGGAATGCATTACAGTTCTTTTTCTTTTAGTATGATGGTATGCTGCAAATTCGGATGACCTCATGTAATGGTAAAGACCAACATTTAAGGAATCGCGTGGTTGAGTTCAAGGAAGAGACAGTTCTGATTGAAATTTTAAAAGTGAAATTCCATTCATGATCAAATTTTAAAGTTTATAATATCTCGGTATAGTTTAGGCTTAGAGTGCGAAGTTCAAAACTTATTTAGTTGTGCGCTAAAACTTGGGCCTTTAAGGGGTTTTTTATTCGTGGAGAGAAGAGAAACTAACTCACAAGTCAAAATTCGAATGTTGTTCTTTAGCGAATCCAAAGTTCCCACGATTTACATTACATCCACCTCGTTTATTCTATAAAACTAAGCATCAGCACTCTGTTTCCTTCTTTGTTCCGTTTTTCTATTCGGATAATCTGGCCATGTAAGATGTATATATTAACAACGATGCAAATGAGTCTTCAAGTTGACTCCTCACTTCTTTCATGTCAGGTACTGGTTTACAAGCTGTAGAAGAAATTTTGTTTGCCATAATTACAACATGATGTGCCGATGCACGCTACTACTAATATCCAAATACTTAATTATTGGGTAAAAAAGATAAAATAGAAGGTGAAAGGGAAGACGAGAGAGGTTGAGGAGTGTGACAACTCCAGTAGAGGGAGGCCAGTGGGAGGTCTGATGGTCTTAACAATGTGGAGATGGAGGAGGCTGGCGGGAGTGCTTGGTCAGAAGTTCGTCGGAAGAAATTACATGCTACAACATGCTGCATGGATTTCCCCTTGCACGGGTGGAATGGGTGCTAGTGCTTCAGCTCAGGCAACCGAATGTTTCCTATGTGGGGCTAGTGGACACATGGCCGGATGACATAGAGACCTCATTATTTGTCTTCTTTGTGGGATGCCTTGCCACCATAAGTATGGCGGCGAGGGTGTGGCATCGTCTGTGGGTCTCCACCTCCCCCTTAACCTCAGAGATTGACGATTATTACTATTTTAGTGTGCCATTTCCTATAAGAAGAAGATTATCTTCTATCAGTGAAATTATAAGTGTGCGGAGCTCCCGAGGCTGCTTTCTCAGGAGATGTTTTATTGTTGGGTTTTCTTATTTGTTTATGTGGCTTAATGGATAATAAGTTCCACCATCTACAAAAGAAGTAGCGTGGGAGGCCGAGAGCATGCGGTATTAGGTGGTGAGAACCACTTTTGCTTGATGGTTTGGGTTTGAAACTTCTTCATCAGGTGCTTCGGGTTGAAGGAATTCTCTTTTGATGTCAGATTTGTCATCTTTATCGTCAGCCTTTTCGACAATAGGGGTGGTTTCAGTGTTTTGCTCCGATGGCCTCGCTCACAGAGATTTTGTGGATGGGTGTGGAGATGATGGGCTCTTATTGCATATTCCCATAAGATTGGATGTCACACTGAGATGCTGTTCTTCCAACTGAAAATGTTGGCAGAATCACGTCGATGCATGCTGATGTTGGTAGGGATGCATTTGATCTCGTGACTTTGGTCGAGATGGGTCTAATTTCATGTCCTGGCACCATTTTGAGATTTTATTTGTCTTCGTTCCATTGCTAGGATTGTGTCAATGTTTTGTCTCATTTGGGCTCCCATTGGTCAATTCGGATACGCCCTTATTGGGTAACTCTAAGGGCCTCTGAGGTTAAAAGTGCCAGGCAACTCTCTGAAGGGAGGTTTTTTAGGCATCACACACACAGAAGGTTGAAGATTGGATTGCACCAATCAAACAAAGAGATTCGTCATACGAATCTAGATTGCAACATAATTTTAAATTCTATAAAAGATGAAATCACATGAATTGAGAACCCTTCCCAATTCATTTCATCAAGTTCTCAAGTATAGAAGTACTCTTGAAGCGTGTTTGTGATTCTTTAGCCTTCAAAGTAAGAGACTTCTTGTCTGAAGTCTGATCCGACAAAGACATTACTTGTGGACGCGAGGATGAATCGCGTTGCTCCCACAATCCATAGAAACAATCCTCCTTCCTTCCTTGCCAGCTTTGGGAAAGGGGACGACCTCAAGCAAGGGGGGGGGGGGAGAGGGGGCGATCTAGAGAGAGAGGGGCTTTTTGAAGGCTAGGATTTAGGCCTTATCGCATAATGGAAGCGTGTAGGTCGCCTCACATACGACCTAAGCAACTAGTCATACTAGTTGCATCGGGCGACAAAATTTAAAAAAATTAAATAGATGAAACTACATGATTTGAGAATATTTCTCAAATCGTTTCATCAACAACATAAACAAGTACAAGGATTACTTCTTGAAACGTGTTTGTGATCGTGTCTTTAAACGAAGAGACCTCCTGTCTCAAGTCCGATCCAACGAAGGTCGCACTTGTGGGCACGTAGATGAGACACGTGCTTTCCGCAATCCAAGTTGATGATCCGAGCGAGGAGTCTCTTGATTTCATCACGAAATCCGACGCCTTTTTCACGAGTGAGAAGCATCGAAGATGCATGAGATCCACAAGCAGTCGATCCGGCAACACAATGGCGTCACGACTACTGCGAGTCTCTCTAGGTCAACAATGTGGACGGCCACAATGTTGAGAGAGAAAGAGTGGGCGTGTATGAGAATATGGAGAGAGAGTCATTGCTCTTGTAATTCATGTAGTGTAAAAAGAAAGGCTAGGGCTACCCTTTCTTTTATACTATTTTGTATGTCCATGGATCACAATCCATGCGCACACAAATTCAATGGTTGAGATTGTTTTGTACTTTCAATCAATGACCATGATTTTATTGCATAAATTCACAACAACAAATAATCAATTTAAAATAAATTAAATTTGTTGTAAATAATTTATAATACATTTAATTTAATTTAATTCAAATCAATCTCATATGGAATTAAATGAAAGAGGACAAGCCCCCTTCCCTTAATAGAGTGGACACCCATACATGGAATAGGACTTCATGGCTGTCTGCCCTACAAAAGAGGAAGGTGACTCTCCTTTTCCTAATTAGTGAGATCTCATATCTCTCCAAAATTCTGCACTTGCAATAACAATTGTTGCATAATTATTTACAAACATAATTCCAAATTATTTTGTGATAATTTCAATCATGTTATTGATAAATTGTGAATCATATTCACATATCCAAAATAAATGTAAATTGCAATTATTATTAATTGTCCAATGTGAATCCAATTTACATCAACATTTAATTCGTAAATACTAATTACAAATAAATCTCTCTAACATATTATAAATCACATTTATAATACTTATGATTATTATGGATAGTGATATCCACATTAATCATATCCTTGATAATTAAATTATATTTAATTATCTTAGATGACTATTCTCATATGCCTAAATAATATGAATCATATCCATATTATTCATAATAATTAAATCACATTTTATTATCAAAATTTCTCAATGCTCAGCTAGTTATCAACAATGAAATTATTCTCAAACTCCTTCAAGAATAATGTGCTATCTCTGTAGATACTTGGAGATAAGGACTGGGCGATTGTACATCCCATGTATAGTGACTTGGATATTGATATCATATCTCAAATCCAGATCTCGGGACTTCTCATAGATGTTTGATTTAATCAAAGCCGTAAATCTAATCTTCTCATTGCATTTGAATCATATTCAGATGAATGTCTAATAATTGGACTGAGATCAGATTATTTTTCTACCGTGAGGAGTCGCTAAAATCCAAACCTGTTTCATCACTCCCTCGGAATGTAAGTGTCACGGTTATATAATCGTTTATGGTCACATCACCCTCGGGTATTCCTAATACCCGTACGTCTTGCATACGAGAAGACATAGAATAAACCCGAAGTTTTAGATCACATTTGAACTGGGAGTTGGTATCGATCATATACTTTCCAAAAGCATATATCACACATCGATATCGATCATATACTTCCAAAAATATATATTATACGTACAAATTCAGTCAAGCTAGCAAAGCGAGACGACCGTGCACGGAATTTGAACCCAATATCTTATGAGTAAGATTTTGTCTTTCGGTTCAGTAATGAACCTGTATGATCCATTTGAGAGATCGTATTATTCATATACACTTGTATGCACATCGACTCGTCGATGTATAGATCTTGAATAGGTCATCAACCTATCGGTTTGCCAAATGTACATACTCAGACATATAATAACACATCTGTCTCCTTTTAGAGGATGTGTGCCTATATCGCGACAATATATGACATAGGTCTTGGTTATCTCGATCTCGTTAAGTCAATTCTTTGATCTCATTAAGTCAACTCTTTGACATAGGTCTTCTGGACACACTAGGGCAGGTTGGGAGAACCTCTATTGGGGCATATGGATATGGAGGGATGCGTCATTCTCGGTTCGGAAGGCCTATGCCGTCATTTGTCGACCCCTCCATCTCTGTCGGATTCTATGGTTCGGGATTGCCAGCTCATTTGGGCCTTGGGGCTGCCAGAGAGGGTAGATTTTTTCTTATGGCTCTTTAGAAGGAAGCACATTATGACTCCTCATCGCTGCTCCAAGCTTTTTGAGGTGGCCTCGGATAGATGCCTCCTATGTGGTTCTGAAATTGAGACTTTAGAGCACCTGTTTTTCCGTTGCAGAGTTTCCTCACCTATATGGGGTGAGGTGAGACTGGACTGGCTGAACTACTGCGACTTTGACTCTTTTTGGTCTTCTCTCTCTGGGGCTCGCAAAAGGCAAAAAAGAGAAACCCTAACTCTGGTTGCGATTCTATGGGCCATTTGGCTTGCTCGCTATGCCTCGCTCTTCTCTGGGATGCGTTTCTACTGTGAGAATGTTTGCTATAATTACAAGCATCTGCTTGATTCATGGCTTTTGTAATCGATTTTGTTTCTTATTAATTAATTAATATAGTGGCGCGAGCACCTAAGCGTGATTCCTCCTTTTTTGGCCTTCAAAAAAAGCTCCTTGACCTAACTTATCTAACACCTTCGGATCTCTATTCTCATATAGAGGATCTGCATCAAGACTTCGGTCAAGTATCAACCTTTAGAGAAGAGTTGCCATCTTCTTCTCAGGCTGGAGATCCTTTCTTAACAATCATTTGATGGTGCTTGATGAGTCCTCAATCTAACTCTTTAGATATCATCAAAGCACAATCCTTTATGATTCAATCATTGAATCAATTGCTGTATGATCATTAAGATGGCCATGGTACAAAACCTTAATTGGACTAAAGGACCTATTATGCAAATTAATTACTTTTCATTTCAGATTAAGGAGTGAATTGCAATAACATTTATTGCATAGTGGCTCGCCGTGGGCTCACATTTCCAACAATCTCCCACTAGCCTTAAAAGCCATTTAATGGGCTAATCTTTAAACCAACACTCATGTGCTAATCATATGCTATTTAGAAAAATAGCTGTGTAGACTGACTAGTCACTCTGTTCCCGAGAGACTATGCTAAGTCATTTTACAAACTTTCATATCCCCCAGTAACAGTGCTCGACACTATAACTCGATAATTATTGTAACTAGTAAGTTATACCTTTATATATGGAGATCTCTATCTCCTTAGATTAAGACATAGTCTTAAGTCTAGTAAGGTATCTGTAGGTACGACATTTTAGATCACTATCTATACAATCTTAATTTCTTAAAGAAAAGAATTTGAGATCACTATCTCAAAAATCTCGTGCCTTTGAAGGTGTTGCAATTTAGTGTTTTATCTCCACAGTAGGATTGGTAACATTTTACTGCTCCACTGCATAATAGACATCTGACCTTTTGTACACATCTAACATACACCGAGCTTCCCATAGCTGATGCACTAGGGCATGTAGCTTTGGCATTTACATCCTCAATTCTTGGAGGTGTTATCCTTTTAGACAGGTCCGTACCATATCTTAAGGGAAAGAAACTTTCCTTGGAATTTTCCAAAAAAATGAAATATGTCCAAGGTATACTACTAATGTGATAATCCCAATGCCCTCTTCGCTTTGCTTCAGAACAACTTCAGAACTAAGATATAAGAGTCATCCTTGAGATCTTTTTATCCCAAGGTATGGAACAATCATATCGTAAAACACTTATTATCATCCTTACATCATTCCAAATGATTAGGATTTTATCTATATTTAGCACGATGAACACAATGGTACTCCCATCAAGCTTCACATGGTTCATCACGATTCTATCTGGAATAATAACCTTTATAATTTCATCAAATCTGATGTTCCAACTACAGTAAGCTTATTTGAGTCCATAGATGGAGTTGCTTAGCTTGCACACCATGCATTCTTCAATCATGAAGTATGGGGCTACTTCATATGAATATCCTCGTTGAGGTATTAATTGAGCAATGCAATCTTGACTTCCATCTTATAGATGTCATAGTCAAGTTGTGTATCTATAGTTGGCAATATTCTGATGGGTTTAAGCATGGTTACTAGAAAACGAGTCTCATTGCAAGTGATGTCTTCTTTCTGTGTGTAGCTCTTGGCTACGAGCCGTGCTTGTAGGTCCTTACCTTCTCATCAGATTCTCTCTTCTCTTTCTCTTGAAGATTTATTTACACCCAATGTGTTTGACCCCCTATAGGTGGATCCTCGAGGGTCCATACACAACACTTATGTATGAAGTCTGCATTAGACTTTATTTCTAACATCCATCTTTCCATGTCATGATCTATATAAGCTTCATCATATGAAGTTCGATCATTGTCAGATTTCTCTAACACACGAAATCCATACTCTCTAGGTGGTCTTACCATCCTCAAACTGATTTGAAGAGGTATGCGTGTTTCATCTTTAATTATGCTTTTAGTTTCCAATTCTAGGAGGCTCGTTATCCTCTTAGGATTCAATGACTCCCTTTACTTCATTCTTATCTTGATTCTCAAGAAAGCCATCCTCGTAAAATCATATTCTTAGAGATGAAATCTTTTAAGAATCTCAAGGTCATAAAGTAGGTGTTCAATATCATCCTTTATATTCCTAATGAAGTAGCACTCTCAAATACAAGATTCCAGCTTTTCTTGCATCCATGTTATAGCACGAACCAAGCAACCCTTAAATCCTCCAGTGTTTGATACTAAGTTTGGTTCCAAACCATAGCTCACGAGGAGTTTTGGGTTCATATTTGCATGGAATCTTATTAAAGATATATATTGCAACCTCTACTATGTATATATCTGGAAACTAAGAGGTAATTATGCTGTATCATTATTGATCAGATCATGTCAAACATGATCCAATTGCATCTCTTTACAACTCCATTGAGTTGAGGTATATCAAGGACCTGTTTGGTTGTCAGGGTACCCCGAGGTATCCTAGCATACTCAGCTCCATCCCTGCATTGCTGGATTGGGATTACTTGTATGGAGCCTATAAGTTATTCGGTATAATATTTTCTGACCATGTTTAAATAAAAAGTTAACATAAAAAACACATTATAATCATTAAAAACGTTAATATAATACATAATCAATGTGACATCAGATCACATTTATCATTCCAACCCTCTCCAACCCTCCAACCTTCTCCAACCCTCCTAACCATCCAAACAACCACTATTCACATGAGGTTACCCCAACACAACCCAACCCAACCCAGTTACCAAACATGTCTTAAGAGGAGTGAGATAAGAATGATATTCCTTTCACTATAAGGTATTCCTTGAATTCATCTAATATGTACTGGGCTACTGGCTCAACCAAAATCATGAAATCTTTGAACATTTCAAAGGTTTCTAATGGGTAAAGGAAGAAATCTCATACCATGAGTAATAATCAATGGATATCACAAATCATTAATGTTCATTATGGTATAGAGAGTCCACATACATCAATATGTATGAGGTTTTGAATACCAAAGCATCTTACACCATTCCCAAAGAAGGGTGCATCAAGCATTTTAAGTTTGAATACAATATTCACAAGCAGGTAAGATTTGAACTTTCAGACAATCTAAAAATTCCATCTCTTACTAGTCTATTTATCTTATCAATAGACATTTGTCCTAGGCTTGATACCAAATCATTGTCAAATGATCTTCATCTTCCTATTGATCTTTTAAGATTTAAATTTCTAGTATTAGATATGTTTAATGAACCATTCATTAATATTCTAATTTAGCAGAGTTATCTATATATTAGATTACTATCTGAAATATATCTATCATAGCTCTTTATAGTAGGTTTATTCCAGATTATATGTCCATTTCTAAGTTTAGAAATAAATAATGAATGTATTCTAATATCTAGGTTAATAGAGACATTCTCTAGGACGGAGGACTCTTCCACTGAAAATATATAGTCTATATATCTAATGGAGATTGTTGTAACAGTTGTATCAACTCCTATGTGGATGACTATTAACCTTAGGATCAAAGTTTCTATTCTTCTAAAACATGTGCAACCAATTGCAAGTGATAGTAGAAGAATGAGATACAATTATTAGACTTTATTCTTATCTAATAAGTAAGTCGATTTCAATGATGATATGTAGATGTAGAATATCCCGATGTACTATCCGTATCCTTCTCTAAGATGCCCATGCCCACGGGCTCTGATGCTACGGGCGTGGTTGCTGCTATGGTACATGTGGAGGTGACGACGTCGATCCCTCCATTGGGCTTGATGGTTGATGCAAATTGGGGATGATTGCTGCTGAGGTTAGCGAAAGATGTGTCAAAAGAGTGTTGTGGGGGAAGAGGATGCAGAGGCCCTTCGAAGGTTATGCGAGAGGCTTATGGCGACGAAGGAACACTTCTAGTTGATCAATCATATTTTGAATTCCCTCTTAATGATCATCAATTGATGATCATAGCTTTTCAACTGATCGATCATTTATCGTTGATCGATCATACCTATTGTCTCGATCGATCATATCAGGAAAACGTGTTCGATTTCATGCCTATGTTATTTTCAATAACCATATACTCTTGGACCCCCATGTAAGGGACCCCATACTTATGGTTGGAATACACAACCACTCGAGCAATCACTCTTATGTTATTTAGAAAAGTGAGACACTCTCTCTGAGTGATTGTTGAGAGTTTTCATGTTATGTTACTCTTTTTCAATTTATTTATTTCTCAATCCATACTATGTAATTTACCGTTAGGATTTCTCTCTTCTATATAAGAGAATCCTTGGGCTCAATGAATAACAATAATATATTTTTCCTCAACATGGCATCAGAGCGATAGTCCTAGACCAGAGCCTGTGCTCTAGATCCAACCCTACCTTCCTGCCCAAAGCGCACATCCGCCTCACAAGCCCGACGATGCCATCTAGTAGCGACAACAACCACCGCCACCTATCAACGTCAACAGCAGTCGCTGCCACCACTGCGGCTCCTCAGCAGCAGCAATAATAGCCACAACTGTTCATCGGTAGCCGCAACCTGCTGTTCAGTTGCTCCAACGACCTCTCATTGCAGTTCAACTGCTCCGATGGTGATACAACCACCCCAGGCTGCCGCTCAAAGGCCTCGGTGTCGCCAAAACGATCGTCTGCTGTCCTGGGTCACCGCCTAGCAATGTCGTCGTCAAGTTTTTGGTCTGACTTCGGTATGAAAAGTGCAAAACCAGACCATTGTGGACCCTTTTGAGACCTAACAAGGATAGCGATTATCTAGGGTTGGTTGTGGAATGAGTCTACACCTACGACCACCACTCTTCATTTCTGTGTAGACATACCAAGATCGGTCTACGGTCCCAGTTATATATCCACGATGTCAGAAAGTAGAGTTCATACACTATCTACAGGTGCCTTCAAGGGTCCGACACCTATTGTCAAGATAGATGGTACAAACTACGAATTGTAGGCATTGCAGTTCAGGGATCTACTGCAGAGCCATGGTAAGAAGCATATTCTAACGCAGGATGAATCGATGGTCAAGACTGGGACCAATGCCTCATGGGAGGCAGATAATGCGTATGCGAAAGTTTGGTTATCTTGTACTGTTTCCGTTGAAATATCCAATGATATTTTAAGTCAGCCCACGACAAATGCAATGTGGGACATCCTAGCAGGAACATACACTCAAGCGAGGAATTAGTCCAAGATACTGCAAATCCAACATGATATCTTCACAACCAAATAGGGTGATCGTCCTCTTTACGTACTGTACACATCTCTGAGGGGTATGTTTGAGTGACTCCATAGCTACATACCTCAGACGGCTTCACCAAAACATTATAGGGCCTATAGAGATTCTGTCATGATCGGGTTGTTTCTAGCTGGCATAGACCCAGAATATGACCCGGCTCGCTCTCAGCTTCTCATATATGCTACCATACCTCCTATGAAGGAAGCGTACCGCAGGTTGAGCAGACCGAGTATCGTCTCTGCCACATCTTCTTAGACATCTTCGGCTATGGTAGCTTCCCGTGGTAGAGGTGCTTCATCGCCATTCAGAGGATGGTAGCTTCCCGTGGTAGAGGTGGTTCATCTCCATTCAGAGGACAAGGCACACATAGTAGAGGAGGTCCACACCCATGTCGGTCCTGTTCATACTGACATTGATCAAGTCACTCAGAGGGCACATGCTACTCCAAGCATGACTTCCCACCATCGGTCTGTGCTGCTGAGCATGTCCAGATTGCTCTTGATATCACCAATCATCATTACGATGACTTCGTTGCCCGTCTGAGAGAGATCATGCCACTAGTCGCCAGATCTTCTAGTATCGCTCCATCAGATATTGCCACTTCTGCCTATACTAGTATTTCATGTATTACTCATGCTTTTACTAGTCACTCTAAACCAAACCCTTCAAAATGGATAATGGACTATGGAGCTTCGCATCATCTATGTGGAGATCGCTTGTAGTTTGGTACTTAGAGTTTGTCACAGCCAGGTAGATCAATGGTCATTGCTGATGAGACACATTCCCCTATTACTGGATAGGAGGAGGTTCATTTGACTCCCTATATGCGTCTACATAACATTCTTCATGCACCTGCCTTCTCTTTGAATTTACTGTCTATCATTTAGATTACAAAAGATCTACATCATCGTGCTATATTTGACCCTAGTTCCCTTGTTTTTTAGAATATGTTGGAAGAAATGATTAATCTATTTATTCAAGGGAACCTAGGGCTCTCTTATATGGGGAGAGACCCAAAGGGTAAATTACATAATGTAGATGAAAGGAATAGAAAATATAGAAATAATACGACATAAAAATATCTCTACATTCCCCCCAAGATGGAGTATAGATTTCAGTCATGCTCAGCTTGGATGAACACTTCTGAAAGGGTCCTCTAGTTAATGCCTTGGTGAGGATGTCTGCAGTCTGCTCCCCTAAACTTACATGGGAATTTGAAATGAAGCCTTTCTAAATCATATCACATGTATAGTGCTGATCCACCTCAACGTGCTTCGTTCTCTCATGAAAGACAGGATTATTAGCAATGAATAAAGTTGCCTAGTTGTCACACTATAATTACATAGGAAGTGGTAGATCAATGCCTAGGTCAGCTAGAATAGATCTATCCCACATCATCTCTGTGCTTCCTTGTACCATAGCTCTGTATTCTGATTCATCACTAGACCTTGTAACAACCATCTGCTTCTTGCTCTTCTATGACATTAGAGAGCCACCAAGTTACCAATGAATACATCAAAGCCTGAAGTAGACTTCTTGTCTTTAGGACATACTGCATAGTCTGCATCTGCGCAAGCTGTGACAGTAAGAGATATTCCTTTTCTGAACAATAATCTTGCACCTGGGGATGGCTTCAAGTACCTCAAAATCATATGACTGCATCCATATGCACATGTCTAGGTTGCTCCATGAAGTGACTGACCCAGCTAACGACGAATGAAATGTCTAGCATGGTGGTGGTAACATAAAGTAGCTTCCCCACAAGTTCTCTATATCTTCTCTTGTCCACTTCCTCTATATCATCATCGTAAAGCCTCATGCTAGGATCCATAGGAGTAGTAGCAGATCTGCACCCAATCATGCCTGTCTCAGCTAGATGATCTGTAACATACTTCTTTGTGCTGGTTCCTGGCAAACTCTATCCCATAAAGTGCCTTAGGGTGCCAAGGTCCTTGGTGACAAACTGTTTAACCAAGAAACCCTTTTGCCTCGCCAATCCCCTACATATCATCTATTGTAACTATGATATCATAGACATAAATCATATAACAACTGTACGGTCGTACCTCCGTGGGTCCTCTGAACAAACAAAGAATGATCCACATTCGACCTCGTAAATACATGTTACTCAATCAAGTTCGAGAGTTTCGAGAACCATGCTCTTGGACTCTACTTGAGACCATAGATGGCCGTGTGAAGTGACTGAAGTCTACAAACCTGCTAGCACCCCCCCTCAGTAGCAAACCCAGGTGACAACTGCATGTAGACTTTATCATGGAGATCACCATATATAAATGCATTCTTTACATCAAGTTGAAATAGAGGCCAATCACATACCACATCAAAAGAAGAACCCGAAGAGTGGAGTGGCGGGCTACTGGAGAGAATGTGTCCAGATAGTCCACCCCATACGTTTGGGTGAACCCATATGCAACGAGTCTGGCCTTGTAGCAATCAACACTACAATCTGCACAATGTTTCACAGTGAACATCTACTTGCAACTGACAACAGAAGTTCCCGCTCCAGAAGGAGCTGGAACTAAACTCCAGGTGTCACACAACTGCAACGCGACCATCTCTTCTTCCATGGCAAGACGCCACTGACTATCTCGCAAAGCCTCCTAGTAGGTCTGTGGGAGCTCCACGGCTGAAAGTCGAAATGCAAACTTTCTAAAATCCGCAGTCAAACGGCCAAAAGAAAAATGAGAAGCAAGAGGATACGATGCATATATGCACCTCCATTTCCTAACGACAATAGACACATCCAAGTCATTGGGAATATCCTCAATTGGTATACCAACCTCCTATAAAGGCACCTTCTCAGACGGTGCAGAAGACTGTTGTAAAGACAAATCTCGAGGGCTGTCAATAGAAACAATATGCTCAGAAAATACACGGGGCATGCCTGATGACTGGGGAGGCTCATGAGCAGAGGACGGTCTACGAATGTAGAATCATGGCAAGAATTGACTCATGGTACTAGGTGGTGTTGGTACATGAGCTGGTGGTACGAGATGAGGTGGAGGTAGTAGTACGAGAGATGGTGATACGGGATGAGGTGGATGTGGTAAGACAACATGTGGAGCTGGTGATGTGATCATGGTAGTAGGAGTGATGGTATGTAAACCATCAGATGAAGTTAATCTGTCACCTGTAGGAGAAAAATACATCATAGACTTAAAGAAGGTGACATCAGCGTTGCCGTAGTACTTCCTACGAAGAGGATCATAACATATGTATTCCTTCCGTGTCCTGGAATACCCCACAAAAAAACACATTTGACAGCTCTAGGAGAGAGCTTGTCAAGACCATGTGACAACTAATGCGGTGACTGAGCCAAACATACGAGGAGTGAGTGAGAACAAATCCTTCTCAGGAAAAGCAAAGGAGAATGTGATTTTCTCACTCAACACAGAAAAGGGCATGCAATTCACTAAATAGCAAGCAATGAGAACCACATCACCCCAGAACAAATGTGGTGCACGACTCTGAGTTCGAGTTACATCAAGCAAGTGCCAGTGTTTGCATTCAACAACACCATTTTGTTGGAACGTATACACACACGAAGTTTGATGAATGATGTCAAGTGATGAGAAGAACTGCGAAAGTTCAAGTGTACAAAATTTCAAGACGTTGTCAGCTGTAGATGAGAAAATATCCTTTACTTCATTTATAAAAGATTTTATTATAGTTCCAACCTCAGACTTAGTCTTTAACAAGAAAGCCCACGACAATTTAGAAAAAAATTGTCTATAGCCACAAGATAAAACATATTCCTGGTGACCGGGAACACGACTCGGAACCAAATATCTAAATGAATCAACTCAAAAAGAGAACTACTACAATGGCCAAGACGACTTGGGAAAACAGACCGGTGATGCTTCCTTAGCTGACAAGCCTCGCACTGGAAAGTGGAGCGATGAGAAATCTGGGGAAGCACATGAAACATCTTCCGAAGAGGAAGATGGCCAAAGCGCAGAAGCCATATAAATGGGGAGTCTGTTCCCATTAGACTAGACGAGACACTCGTATACAGAGTGCAGACTAGACGATAGAGGTCGCCCTGCTCACAACCACATCCAATTGTCTTGCATGTAAGAATGTCCTGAAACATTAAGTGCATATGGGTAAAAAATAGCACAACAATGCATGTCCTTAGTAATATGACTAATAGACAATAAGTTCATTGAAAAATCAGGAGCATGAAGCACATTCTGTCAAGGTTGCAGAAATCGGTAGTCGGTGCTCGGTTGGTAGGGTCACTTACTAAGGATTAATCGACAGTCGGGCGACTGATCAGATTTAGTCGATCATTAGTCGATTTGGATTTTTTTATTTTTTTAAATATATAAATCATTTTTATGCATATATTCTTATATATTTACATAGATTTGTACATTTTCTATACTATCATAATGAAGCAAAAGAAGTAATTGACTTTAAATATCATTAAACATATTAGAATAAGTTTACTATAAAAAATCTAAAAAATAAAAAAAATAAAAAAATCTCTATGTAAGTCATCTGACTAGACTGACTAGTCGGTCCGATTAGTTGGGTTGACTGACTGATGGCCGACTAGGCCTAGTCGAGTCAGCTATCCCCCGACTCGACTAGTCGGACCGACTAGTCAGCCGACTTTTACAACAATGCATTCTGTATTGCTGGCGTCAGACCGATCTCCTATCTTGCAACTGGAGAGTGCATCTCATCTGCTATGATAGGTGATCTACCAGGAAGTAATTGTCTTTACACTGCAAACTGACTTTTGTCTCTACACATATGATGACACACACGAGAGTCCATAATCCACTCTATCATATCTATGCTATGACAACTGGTAAGAGCATAGGTATTACCTGAGGTACTGGCAGACGTAGAGGCTGCAATATCTGAATGGCTTCCCTGAGCAGTCGAGGATGCATGAGAACTATTGGGAGGCATAATCTCTCTCAAGCGAGTAATGAGGTCCTCAACTCTCTGGTCAGACGTGAAAGCTACATGAGAATCAGCCTGCTCAGCTGCATGAGTAGAAGCTGGAAAACCATGCTTGGAGTAGCATGTATCCTCTAAGTGACCCGGACGATGGCAATAGGTGCATGACTGGTGAATACGACCTCCCTAATCACGAGGACCACGACCACAAAACTGAGAATTGCCCCCTTTACCGCGAGATACAGCTATTGCAGAGGAGATTTGGGTAGAGGCAGATAATGGAACTGTGATCATACTAAGCCTGCAGTATGCCTCGTCCATATGAGGGATGGTGGCATCCACAAGTATCTATGAGCGAGCATTATCATACTCGGGTCAAGTACGGCTAAAAACACGCCAAACATGGTGACACTCATGTATGTTTTCTGCTACTCAGGGGTGACTGCAATAGGCGTGAAGCTATGAAGCTTCTCGAGCATGTCAAGAAGAGACATATACATAGAATGCAGGGGACGACCATTCTGCTTGCCTGCAAATATGTCATGTTATAGCTGCACGATCTTCGTCTCTTTTCTCGCATGTGAGTACGTAGCAACGAGAATATCCCACATCGCCTTGGCGGTGGGTTGGTGTAGAACATCATTGGTGATCTCTACTATCAGTGTGCCAGGCAACCGCACACGTGCATAAGCATCGTCAACCCCCATGAGGCGTTCACCCTAGTCTTGTCAGCCGATCCCTCTTCGGTAAGAATATATTTCTTACCCATAGACTGCACTAGGCTTATGAACTGTATGGCCCATAGTTCATAATTTGTCACGTCCATCTTCACTATTGGCGCTGGACCTTGAAAAGCGTATGTGGCGGGGATACCAACTTTGCTTTCTGACATATTGCTGGATCTAAATACTGAGGTTTGTAGACCAAAAAAGGTTGTCTACACCAAGATTTGAAAAAAAATGAAAGGCAAAACAAGCCATTTTCCCTAGAGGTGAGACGAGGCGTAGTCTCGAGGCGGTCGAGGCGTAAGCCTCAGTTTGTATAGGAAAATAATTATAAAAGTATAATAAATATATTTATCAGTCAAAGAATCTAATCTGACCGGCATAATATATAACAATGTAATATATGATGATATTATGAAGATAAGAACGTGGAAAAAAGGATATTGTCAATGCCAGAAATCTTTCTACTAAATTTGTACTCAATCAAAAGGAAATCATTGGCTATAACTATCACTAAAATATTTATCAAAAAGGGATTGTCTATAGTTGTCATTAAAGATATGCAAGTCGCTGATATGAATCATATGATTTGAATCCAAACCGTATGTTATGTTGAACCCATATGAAGAACAATCTAATGTCCTCCCGTGCCACTATACCTTACTAGTACGGGGGTCTCGCTGCCCGGTCAACGATCCTCCTTGCGGGGGTTGCAGGGGGCAGCGCTCCCGTCCCAAAGTTTTTTCTTGTATGGGTATTCGAATTCGCACACAGTTTCTTATATCTTTAAGGGTGTAATAGTAAGAGTTCACTAAAATAATTGGACATATTAATGGTAAATATGGATATGAAAGAGGTCAAATTTAAGCATTCATCTTGAATAAATATATACTAAAAAAGTAGACCTTTATAAACATATGAAAATACGAACATGACTAATTATTTTCTTTAAAAAATGCTTGAAAAAATCCCTAACGCCTCACCTAGCGCCTTGTCCTGCCTTATCGCTTCGCCTCGCCTCGACCACCTCAGGCATCTGAGGCGCACACCTCAACCAGGGGTTTGAGGCGATCGCCTCAAGGCTTTTTCTCACCGTCCTATTTTGCCCCGAGCGCCTTTGCGCCTTGAGACATGTTTTTCAAACCATAGTCTACATAGACATGTATGGAAGTGGTTGCATGTGTAGACTCAAAATGCAACCATTCCCATCAACCTATAAGATGCCTTGCACCAACGGATGATATACTGATTTGAAATCACTGGAGAAACACCAAAATCAGACCAACGTGATCACGTTCTCGAAGCCCTAAGAGGGGGCAAACGGGCTGCAAATAGCAGCCTAGAGGGCAGCAACAACCACTGGATCAGTAGGGGCGACGGTAGATGTGAGATGAGGTGCGGCTGTAGTCGCTGGAGCGACAGTGACAGCAACAATGAGGTGCTGCGGTGACCACTAGAGGAAGGCGGTATGTGGTGTCGGTAGCCGTTGGAGGGAGGAGTGGGCGGCGGGTGGGGTAGGGTTTTTGGGTACGAGAGCTTCAGTTTAGGATCGCCGCTCTGATACCATGTTGGAAGAAATGATTAATCTATCTATTCAAGGGAACACTAGGGCTCTCTTATATATGAGAGATGTTAGAAAATAGGAAGCGGATGCGAAACATGGAAAATGAATAAAACTTAGAAGAACACATCGGGATTTTACGTGGAACCCTACTCCGTGAGGAGCAGGATGAAACCACGGGAGAAGCCCTCAAAGGGGCATGTTATGCATTGCTTTTCTCATCTGATACAAGAGGTCTGGGGCTCCTTATACAGCTTCCACAGAGCCTCCAAGTCCTACCGCTGGACAATGTGAGACTAAACAACTGGATGGGGTAAATGGATCTTGGAGAGACCCATTTACCCATCTCTCATACATATAGCGTACAACCAAATACTCCAACACTCCCCCTCAAGCTGGAGCATGGAATGTTTAGCTTGGACAAACTGAAAGAAACTCAACTCAACGCTACAGGATACTACGGACAATATCAACCCAACGCGCACAACTGCTGCTATCGAGGACGTTGTTTCTCATGCCGTGCAGGTGAGGAGGACGAACGGGCTGGAGTGTGAGTCTGCTGAATCTCCTCGTCGGAGAGCATGTGCTCTGAACTGCGCTTATCAGAGTCACTGCAACTGGAATGAGTCTCCTCGTTGGAGTACTCTGGCCCGCCACAATAATGTGGACAACTGCTCCATCTCTAAAAAGGGCTGAACTGAAAAGGCCGTGGCTGTGCAATCCTCGTCGGAGTCCACGGTCGCTGGAGAATGGAGTCTGAAAGAAGTCTCCTCGTCGGAGAACTGGGTCTCTCCCATCTGGCACAGAGAATGGTGCACTACTCTGGTGTACCTATGATACCACATGAAAACCCTTGCCAACATGGCATAGGGAATGGTCCTCTACTATGGAGTCCCTATAGCTCACATGAAAACTCTGGCCGACAAAACAAGAATAATGATGAGGACCACGAACAAATGATGGCAACATATGTTCATCTGAAAATGACCGCAAACTCGTGTGTGTCTGAAACTGGAGTCTCTCTCTGGAGAACTCGAAAATGGGCCTCAACATAAAGTACCTCGAATTTGGACTCTGACCAATCTGAATGTCGAGTCTGAATCTGCGCATCAAACTGGGACTCGGAATCTGAACTTCGAGTCTGGAATTGCGCATGGAGAATCTTCATCTGAAAACCGTAGAGTCTGAAAATTGGCTGGTCTGACGAATCTCTGAATCTGAAGGAAGACATGTGACTCTACATATATACTCCCCCTTTCTCCCATACTTGTCGGAAAACATGAACGTCGATCGAGTTGGGAGAAGACATGATAAATAGGGGAAAACATGAATATTCTTGAAAAAATCGTTGCGGCTTTTCATTTTTTTATAAGCCGTCACACACATCTTTTTTTCCGGCTATTTTCCTCTTTTTTCTAATAGCCGTCCAATCATCATTTTTTAACATTTTTTTTTCAAATTTGCGTACGTTTTTTTTGTACGCACTTTTTTCCTTTTGATAACTTGGCTCAACAAGCTGGCCCAAATGGCTCAAACCCCTTTTTTTCTCATTTTTTTTCCGGCCCAAAGGGCCTAAATCAACCACCTCTTTTTTTTCATGGGCTCAAAATAGCCCTCAAACAGATTTTTTTTTATAAAAGACAGGGGCCCACTACCCTTTTAGGGTTGCCGTGGGGAACCCCTTCGTAATGCTGATGCTGCCGCCCCCATAAGGGGTTTCTATCTTCACCCCGCCGCCGCAAGGGGGTGGGGGGTTCTTCCCACACGCCACGAGGAGGGTTTCGCCGGGAGGGGAAGCACGCAGCCGCTTTCTGGGGATCTGGAGAAGGCGTCGATCTGGAGCAAGGGAGGCGGAAGGGAGCCTGGAAAGTTGAATCGCGCCGCCTGAAGAAAGTGTTCCGCCTAAGCCTGTGCAGGAGGATCGCGACTGCATCGGGGCTCCGCCTGAGCCGCCGCAAGGGGCTGTCGCGCCAGATCAAGAGGCATCGCCGCCTGGTGGAGAAGATGGCGCACGAGGAGGATACAATTCCGCGCCGCCGTCGGGGATTCGACCGCCTGGAGCGCGCTTGGGGCTGCACCGCCCCTAGAACAGAGGGCATCGCCTGGAGTGCCGCAGTAGGGTGTTGGAGTTTGCCGCATGTAGGTACCTCGCACAGGAGATTGCGAGATGCTGGAAGTTCGCGCGGCCTCGATACGCGCCGCCTGCGCGAGGATGGCATCGGCCTGGAGATGGAATTGCCTGCGCCAGGAGGACGCCAGCGCGACCTCTTGTTGCTGATGAAACCCTAGAATTAGGGCTCGCGCGCCTGAAGGAAATGCGCGCCTCGGGTAGGGTTCGAAACCCCAAGATCTGGACTGCGACGCGCTGGAGAGGAGATTGGGATGGCCGCTGTGCGCGCCGAGATCTGACATGAGAGATGTGGAGCTATGCCTGGAAGGCATGCTCACGGCCTGGAACTCGAGCAACAGAGTCTTGGACTGTTGTATGCAGATCTCGAACAATCGCAGAAAAAATCTTCAAGAATGAATCTCTGGCAATAACTAAGAACTGATTATCTGACGAATCTTCAAAATAATCTTCAACAACAAAAATAGGGTTTCCATAGAAACCGTATATCTGAATCTCGAACCTCGAACAAAAAATATGATAAACTCCTCGAGAATTGAACCCGCTCTGATACCATGTTAGAAAATAGGAAGCGTAAGTGAAACATGGAAAATGAATAAAACTTAGAAGAACACATCGGGATTTTACGTGGAACCCTACTCCGTGAGGAGCGGGATGAAACTACGGGAGAAGTCCTCAAAGGGGCATGTTATGCATTGCTTTTCTCATCTGATACAGGAGGTCTGGGGCTCCTTATATAGCTTCCACAGAGCCTTCAAGTCCCACCGCTGGACATTGTGGGACTAAACAACTGGATTGGGGTAAATGGATCCTGGAGAGATCCATTTACCCATCTCTCATACATATAGCGCACAACCAAATACTCCAACAAGAGAAACCCAAAGGGTAAATTACATAATGTAGATGAAAGAAATAGAAAATACAGAAACAACACGGTAACATAAAAATATCTCTACATGATATACTTACGGGCATGATGATTGGATGTGGCCGTAAACATGGAGGGCTGTATAGGTTGACTCGGTCTCCTTATGTTGGTGCCACTTCTCTTTCTGCTGAGTCGATTTCTCCCTACACATGGCATCTTAGATTTGGTCATCTACCGCTGCAAAAGATTTGTCGCCTCATCCCCGACATCTCTACTAAATCCAGTTTTCAATGTGAACCATGACAACTTGGAAAGCATCATCGGTCCATCTTTCCAAGTCGTCAAGATCGTAGTAGTCAGAATCTTTTTGAGTTATTTCATCTTGATATGTGGGGTTCGAGTCATGTTCCTGATCATTACGGACACCTGTACTATTTAGTTTGTGTCGATGATTTTTCTAGACCATCTTGGATATTTTTGTTAAAGCATAAGTCTCTGATGCTAGAACTTTGATTCAAAAATTTGCAATTGAAATAAAGAGCATTTTCTCAGCCTCTATCAGCTATATCTGTTCTGATAATGCTCCTGAGTTCTGTACTACACAACTGTCTGGCATTATCTATCAAACTTCCCGTCCTTATACTTCTCAGTAGAACAGTGTTGCTGAACGCAAAGCACCGTCATCAAAATGCTCCTCATTCATTCTAGGGTGATGCTGTGATGACAATATGCTATCTTATCAGTCGGATGCCCTCTACCATTTTGGGTGAAAAGACACCCTTATCCCTTCCTTTTCCAAAGAAGGACCTTTTCTCTTTTATGCCGCGAGTATTTGGTTGCGTGATATTTGCCCATCTCTTACATCCTGGTCGTGACAAGATCGCTCCTCGAGCTATTAAATGTATGTTAGTTGGGTACTCTCGTATCCAAAAGAGTTATCAGTGTTTTGATCATGTAAAAGGAAAATACCATGTCAATGCCGATGTTACCTTCTTTGAGTTTATCATGTACTATTCTCCTACGTGTGGCAGATTGAGTCCCTTTGAGTCTGAGGGCATGGTTCTTCTTCCACCTTCACCTACACATGAACCTCATTCTGTCCTCCATGCTCCAATGCCTTCACAACATCCAACATGCCTCAGGTAAATTTGAAAATTTTGTTTCAAGTGATGGTACTAGTGGTGTCCATGATGTACATGGTCAATCATAGGATAGGGATGTAGATATACATTATAAGCCAGAACCACCACAAGAGAGTAATCTATTGCGGTCTATTACCTTGTGGAAAGGTGAACGTTCCTGTGCACGATACCCACTTGCAGGTCATGTGTTTCTGGAACAACTTTCACCAGATTTCAGGCAATTTGTTGTCGGATTAGCTACATTGATATCCCACGTACGTATTAGGAGGCTCTCAAGGTGGGCCAATGACACCTAGCCATTGAGGCGAGGATGGTCGCTTTACAGTCCATGGCATGTGGAGTATTGCTATAGCTTTTGCAGATATGTCAGTAGTGGGATAGAAGTGGGTGTTCATTGTGAAGCATCAGACATATGGTAGTATTGATCGCTACAAGGCAAGGCTTGTGGCTCGTGGGTTCACCCATACCTATGGGGCGGACTATCAGGATATCTTCTCTCTTGTAGTTCGGCTTCCATACTCTAAATTCTTCTCTCTGTTGTAGTTACACGGGATTGGCCTCTGTATTTGTTCGATGTGACGAATGCGTTTCTCTACGTGGCCTACATGAGGTAGTCTACATGCAACAACCATCTGAGTTCGCCGTTGAGGGAGAGTGTTAGAAGGTGTGCATACTTCATACGTCTATCTATGACCTTAAGTTGAGTCCAAGAGTATGGTTTTAGAAGCTCTTGGACGTGATAGAATAGAAGGGGTTCGTGAGATCAACTATAGATCACTCCTGTTTGTTCAGAGGTCCCAAAGGGGTACAATTGCTATACTGGTTTATGTTGATGATATCATCATTATATGGGATAATGTGCAGGGCATTCAAGCAACCAAGGATTTTCTTTGATAGCAGTTTGTAACCAAGGACCTTGATAGTCTACGCTACTTCCTTGGACTGGAGTTTGCCAGGAACCAACGAAGTCTTGTGATGACCCAGAGGAAGTATGCTACGAACCTTCTCTCAGAGACATGTATAGCGAAGTGCAGGTCAGTTGCTACTCCTATGGACCCGAGCATAAATCTATATGACGATGATACTGAGGAAGTAGACAAGAAGAGATATATGGAGCTCGTTGGGGAGCTTCTATATGTGACTATCACCAAGTCAAATATATGTTTTGCATTGAGCAAAGTGAGTCAGTTCATGAAACAACCTAGACATGCACATGTGGATACAATCAAGGTTTTAAATCTCGATTTCGATTTCGTTTCGAGATGTTGAAAAAACGAAACAATTTCGAAATTTCTTTCGTCGAAATTTCGACGAAATTTCGCTAAAATCGGCCAAAATCGGCCTAGATTTGTGAAGGAAGGGCATATATCGAGATTTCGATTTCGATTTCGGTAGGGTGTTGAAACCGAAATTTCGACGAAATTTCGCCGATATTTCGCGAAATTTGAAACCATGGATACAATCCATATGATTTATAAGTATTTGAAGACCTCACGTGACACTTTTCTCTTATTTAGCAGAGGCACATCCCTTGCTGTTACAACTTGCTTAGATGCAGATTATGCAGGATGTCACAAGGACATAAATTCTACATCTGGCTTCGCTATGTTCATAGGAAGCTCCTTGGTATAAGGGAAGAACAAGAAGCAGACAATTGTTGCCAGATCCAGTGCGGAATCAGAATACGAGGTCATGGCACAAGAGAGTACAGAGATGATGTGGGCCAGATCTGTTTTGACTGAACTAGCTATTGAGGTGTGTTGAGATATTACTTATCTTTCATATTGTTTACGTATTTTCTTTTTCTTTTGTCTTCTTCTTGTAATTTGCCCAATCGATTTCTCTCCTAAGTAAGAGAACCTTAAGGCCTCTCAGTAATGTAATTCATTCTTTTATCTCCACATGGTATCAGAGTGACGGTCCTATACCGGAGCCCTGACCTAGATCCCCCTCTTACCACAAGCCCTCGACGCCGCTGGCGTAGCACCATGGCACTCATCACTGCCGCCACCACCACGCGCAGTAGCAACATCGGCATCACCATCGCTACCATTGCGCAATAGCAACAGCAACAGCATCGCCGCTGCCATCGCCGCACGGGGCAACAACATCGCCGACGGTGTCTCTGTGCCGCCCCCTTGCGCCGCCGCGACCCCCTGTGGTGATCCTCCGCACTGCCTGATCGCCTTATAGCACCGCAAGGATCCCCTTACACCGCTACAACAATCTGATTTGACCCTAAATCGGTCTGATTCTGATAGGAAAATGCGATTTCAAACCTGTAAATTGCATTTTTCAGCCTAGCGTGCAACAAGGATTGACGAGGATGGTTGTGTGAGTCTACATGTACAACCAATCCTCCGTATGATTGTGTAGACTCGCTCAGATCAGTTTACTCTTCAGTCAAGTTCCATTTTCTATCATTTTTTAATCATGTCAGAGAACAAGGTGATGTATTTTCTTCCTCCGATGCCTTCAAGGGCACAACTCCCATCGTAAAGATGGATGGGACCAACTATGAGTTTTGGTCCATGTAGTTTCTCACCCTCATGCAGTGTAATAGCAAGGAGCACATCCTGACAGATCCAGAGCCAATAGGTAAGACTAGGGCCAATGCTTCGTGGAAGCAAGATGACACGTATGCGCGTATTTGGCTCTCCGAGACCCTTACTGCGGAGATCACCAATGATATTGTGAAGCCAAAGCGATTTAGGACATTCTGGCATCCACTTATGCCCAAGCGAAGAATGAGGCCAAGATTCTTCAACTTCAGTTCGATATCTACATAGCCAAGCAGGATGACCATCCTCTGCACCTGTTCTACTCTTCGCTCTATGGCATGTTCGAGAGTTCCATAGCTTCATGTCTATTACGACATCTACGGAGCATCATATGGCATACATGAACTCCACGATGGTTGGAGTTTTTTTAGTTGTACTAGATCCATAGTACAATGCAGCATGTACACAGCTTCTCACTGAAGCTACCATACCTCCCATGGAGGAGGCCTATAGCTGTGTTAACATGCTTCTCATGCCTCCTACAGTCCTACTGCCACTACTCATCCCTCTTCAACGATGGTCGCTTCTCATGGCAGAGGAGGGGCGGCCCAATTCAGAGGACACACCTCTCATAGCAGAGATGGTGGACGTCAGCGTGGTCGTTGCACCTACTGTCGTCATCCAAGACACACAGAGGATACATGCTACCAGAAGTATGGATATACTGCATCCACTCATGTGACAGAACAGATTGAGCCGTCAAAGACTCCAGCATCCTAGGCCGATCCTTAGTTTCTTGATCTCCTCGAGACCTTGAGGAACATGGGAGCTCCCAACGGGGGTAGAGATCACTGGGACTGGAAAGCAGGCCCTTTCTCGGTTAAGGGGGCATATGGGGCTATGTGCAGACCCCCGCCAGCGAACTCGGAATCCCTGATCAAGGATTGCATTTCAATTTGGTCCCTTCGCCTCCCGGAGTGTGTGGGGTTTTTCTTGTGGCTCCTTCGGCGCAAGCGGCTCTTGACTCGCGACCGGTGCGTCAAACTTTTGGGAATAATTGCGGACAGATGTTTGATCTGTGACAATGCGATCGAGACAATTGATCACCTTTTCTTTGCTTGTCTTGTGGTATCTCAGATCTGGCTGAACTCGGAGATCCCTTGGTGCCGGTTAGATGACTTCCAATCGTTCTGGAATTCGATCACCTGAACAAGGACAGACCTAGAGCAGATCGCCTTCTTTCGATGGCTTACCTTTGGGCGATTTGGCGTGGCAGAAAGGACCTCCTATTCTCCGGGCAAAGATTTTATGAGGAGAACGTGGCTTTCCTTGCGAAAAGGCTTGTCGAGGACTGGATGTTGTAGCGCTTTTGCTCTGTTTGGGAGGGCTTCTTTACTTTTTGTAAGGAGGGGTTAATCTGTTTTTAAATCTGTACTTTCCTTTGTTTCGCTTTTTGCTATAAATAAATTTTTGATGGGGAGGGTGCCACCGAGCACTGCCCCCTGACCAACAGACTTTCAAAAAAAAAATCCTAGGCCGATCCTCGCCTGGATTACGAGAGATCATGACTCCTGTTGCAGTCACCACCACTGCAGATACCGCAACCAGAACCTCTTTGAGTTCCTCAGGTATCGCTTACGCTTTTACTGGTAGTAGCGATGCATATATGACAGACAAGGGTTTAATTGACAGAGTGGATTATGGACTCTGGTGCTTCCCACCATTTGTGTGTAGACAGAACCTAGTCGAGGTCCGACAAGACCATACCTCATGGGTTGTCATTGCTAATGGGGTCCACTTACCCATCACATGATAGGGGGAAGTGCATCTGACGTCGTCCATGCGCCTTCAGAATGTTTTATATGCTGCTGACTTTCAGATGAATTTACTTTCCGTTAGTCATATTACTAAGGATATGCATTATCGTGCCATTTTTTAACACTTCGTCTCTTGTGTTTCAGGACATACTCATCGGCAGGGTGATATGATGTGACCGTGAGCAGCGGGGGCTCTACAAACTGGTCCAATCTACTCATGCTGGTGTCTCTACTATACCTATTGGACCGGTCTCATCATATCTGTGGCACCTTCGTTTTGACCACCTTCCTTTGTAGAAGCCATGTCATGTTCTTTCACAGATTTCCACGAGATCTTCCTTCCAGTGTGAGACATGCTAGCTTGGGAAGCATCACCATTCCTCATTTCCATCTCGTCAGGGTTGGAACAATACTCAATTGTTTGAGCTCCTCCATTTAGATATATGAGGTTCTAGTCGTGTCTCTGATCATCAGGGACACCATTTTTATTTGGTCGCTGTCGATGATTTTTCAAGACTTTCTTGGGTCTTTTTATTAAAGAATAAGTCTGAGGCTGGGTCTGTTATCAAATCTTTTATTAATGAGATAAAGATATTTTTTATTGCCAATGTCAAATATCTTCGTTTTGATAATGCCTCAGAGTTCTGCACTGTTCAACTTTATGAGCTTCTTAGACCTCTTGGCATTGTTCACCAGAGTCATGTGCTTATACATCCCAACAGAACGGTATTATCGAGCGCAAACATCGTCACTTACTTGATATGACCAAAACCTTGTTGATCCAGAGTCGTGCTACCTAGTAAACCACATGTCATCGTCTGTTGGGAGAGAAGATTCCTTTCTCGATTGCGTTTCTCGAGAAGAATCGTTTTTCCCTTACACCTCGTGTGTTTGGTTTGGTTGCTTTTGTTCATGATTTCTCTCCAGGTCGTGACAAGCTCTCTCCCAGAGTTGTCAAGTGCGTTTTTGTTGGTTACTCTCATACAAAGGGTACCGTTGCTTTGATATGCTTAGGCGGAAATATTTTGTTAGTGCTGACGTTAATTCCTTTGAGTCTGTTATGTATTTTTCTCCTACATGTGACAGACAAGACCCATCAAACTCCGATGCTGAGATCTACATGCCTCTACCTCCTACTGTCATACCACCACCTCCATCTACTCCTGCTCCACCACCACCTACACCTACTCCTGCTCCTCCACCTACTCCTGTGGCTGCCCCTGGACCATCACCTACCATGACTCAATTTTTGCCACGTGTATTTACTCGCAGGTCTCGCTCTATTCCCCATGCTCACAAGTCTTGCCCATCATCCAACATGCCTCAGGTATGTGATGAGCACATTGTTTTCACTGATGACATTACTGAATTGTCTGTGCAGCAAGATTCCATACAGGATGAGCAGGTGCCCTCGCAAGAGGGGAATTTACAGGTTCAGGACTTTGTAGGTGATCTTGATGTGCCGATTGCTTTGTGAAAGTAGAGATATACGTTTGCTACTTATTCTCTTGCAGCCCATGTTTTCTTGAGCATACTGTAAGAGGATTTCAAGAGGTTTACCTTAGCACTATCATCCGTGGAGATACCACCGACATATCAGGAGGCTTTTCAGGATAGTTAATGGCAGTTAGCCATGAAGGAGGAGATGGCTGCGCTACAGTCGTGTGGTACTTGGAGTCTTGTTTCAGCTCCAGTTGGCGCATTCATTGTTGGGTGCAAGTGGGTGTTCACTGTAAAGCACCGTGCAGATGGCAGTGTGGATCACTATAAGACGAGATTTGTGGCTCGTGGGTTCACCCAGATATACGGGGTGTACTATCAGAATATTTTTTTCTCCAGTTGCCCGACATTCTACTCTGCGTATCATCTTTCTGTTGCTGTGACACGAGATTGGCTCCTTTACCTGCTTGATGTGAAGAATGCCTTCCTATATGGAGATCTAAAGGAGGAGGTTTACCTGCAACAACCACCTGGGTTTGCTGCTGGGGGGGGGTTGTCAGAAGGTTTGTAGCCTACACAAGACTGTCTATGGCCTTAAGCAGAGTCCAAGAGCATGGTTCCAGAAGCTCTCGAACTTGATAGAGCAACAGGGGTTCGTGCGATCAATTGCCGATCACTCTTTGTTTGTGTACATGACCCAAAGAGATATTGTTGTCATTCTTGTTCATCATTATTGTTACATGGGATGATGAGCATGGCATTCAAGTTGCCAAGGACTTCCTAGGTCAATAGTTTGCGCCCAAGGACCTTGGTAGTTTACGTTACTTCTTTGGACTGGAGTTTGCCAGGAACCAACGAGGTCTTGTGATGATCCAGAGGAAGTACGTTGCAGATATTCTTTCAGAAACATGCATGGTAGATTGCAGACTTGCTACTACTCCTATGGACCCGAGCATGAAGCTCTATGATGATGACACTGAGGAGGTCGGCAAGAGGAGGTACATGGAGCTTGTTGGCAAGCTCCTATATGTGACTACAAGCCAGACATATCCTTTTCCATGAGCAAAGTGAGTTAGTTCATGGTGCAACCCAAACATGCACATATGGATGCGGTACATATGATTTTGAGGTGTCTGAAGACATCACCCGACACAAGACTTCATTTTAGTAGAGGTACATCTCTTTCAATTACAACATGTGTAGATGCAGATTATGCTGGGTGTCCAATGGATAGGAAGTCTACTTCAGGCTTCGTAGTGCTCATAGGAATTCCCTGGTTTCATGGAAGAGCAAGAAGCAGATTGTGGTTGCCAGATCGAGTGCTGAGTCAGAATACTGGGCTATGACGCAGGCTAGCACAGAGATGATGTGGGTCAGATTTGTTCTTACTGACCTGACTATTGAGGTGCCTCTTCCCATGCACCTCCAATGTGACAACTAGGCTGCCTTTTTCATTGTAAACAATCCTGCCTTCCATAAGAGGACCGAGTACATAGAGGAAGACTGTCACTACAGTCATGACATGATATCGAAGGGTCTTATCACCACTACTCATGTCAACTCTGGAGATCAGACATCAACTGTTCTTACTAAGGCCCTAGCCAGAGGGCCTTACCAAAGATGCTGTTCTAAACTGAGTCTAATCGATATCTTCGCTCCAGCTTGAGGGGGAGTGTTGAGATATTACTTATCTTTCAACATGTATTTGAGCAAGAATCCATGTAGCCGACCCTACTTAAAGTGGGAGAAGGCTTCGTCATTTTTATGTTAGCTCAGGTGAACAGACAACATATGTACTCACCAAGGCTCTTGCTTGAGGACCCTTTCAGATATGCTATTCCAAACCGAACCTGATAGACATCTATGCTCTATCTTAAGAGGGAGTGTTGAGAGTTTTCATGTTATGCTACTCTTTTTCAGTTTATTTATTTCTCAATCCATACTATACAATTTACCCATCAGGGTTTCTCTCTTTTATATATGAGAAACCTTGCGCTCAATGAATAACAACATATTTTTCCTCAACCGTGATTTCTTCGATATTCTTGCTTCTCTTCGTTCAGTCATTCGATCTTTCGAGAAGAACGTTTTGGTTGAAAGCTGTAAAACAAAGTTTTCAGTTCGGCAGCGTTCTATTACTCGCCGTCTCTCAAGTTCTTCTGATTAGAGTTAGAGTTCTTTTGGTGTCCTTCTCAACGCGGTGATATTCACTATTTTCTTGATATTGATTATTCGCCTATGCTATCTGTGATATAATCATTGTGCTACTATTTGTGAATCTTAGTGTAATTATATTCTGCTGATTTATCTCTAGATACCATTGTTCTTAATTGGAGAATCCTTTATTGATATCTGTGAAGATAATACTCTCTGGAAAGATTATTGCTATATCTTTTTGTTTCCAGTTAACATCTCTGTGCTTGACTTTAGGTGTTTGATCCTCAGTGGTGCAGAGAAACTCTTGGACGTAATATATCCAAGGAAGCACAAAGAAAGTTGAAAGCTCGCCCGTTCATCCGCTTGGGGTACAATGCCTGATCTGTAGTGTTGATCTTGTTGTTTGATCCAAAGTTATGAAGCGTTAGATTTTTAAATGGTTGAGATATCTGCGCTAATATCCCAGGCTTTAGCGAAGCGGTTGATTAGCTCAGCTAAATGGAAAATCCTGAGTCAGGAAGACTCAGGTCATGATTTTTACCCAGATGGGTTTCTACGCTAAAATACTGTGTAAAGTATGCTGAGGCATTACTTGGTTGATTGTTTTTATGGTTGATGGTTATTTCACGAAAAGATTTAAAACCGTCTTGAGCCACTATTCTCTCCCCTAGTGGTGTCGTGATCCCCAAACTCACATATTTAAGGGAGGACGATGATCTGGAATGATTACGAGAAGTGGTGGAACAATATAAGCAAATGCAAAAAAAACCACATTAAATGCATCTTGGAGAAAGCAAGAAAAGAAGAGATGCTGCTTAAGTATCTATAGATTTTCATAGAAAGCGGGCTCCTTTAATATCACCTGTAGTCCTTCGTATGTGACAATGATACAAGAGATCGTTAACTTCAAGAGGGGTTTTAAACCTTCAACTGTGCATGGACTAAGGACTTTGATATTGAGGAAAAAAGTAAATACCATAAAAATATTGATAGATAACACTAGGTGTCTTGGACTGAAATAAGATGCAACATTATGTCTGATGGTTGGACTGGCATCAAAGGTCACACTTTGATCAACTTCTTGGTGAATAACCCCAATGTCATACTGTTCTTTAAATTTGTCGATGTTTCGGAAGAAGTCAAGAATACAACATTTCTTTACAAGTTGATTGATAAGGTCATTGATCAAGTTGGAGAAAGCAATGCCATACAGGTCACTGACAACATCGATGCTTACATGACAGTTGGGGAGTTGTTGGTGGAGAAGAAGAAGCACTAATCTTTGACTACATGTGCAAGTCACTACGCCGATTTTTATGCTGGAGGATATCTTGAAATTTCACGATATAAGTTTGTTTTTAAGAAAAATCATCAACCGTGTTTATGCTCGTGCTTGTTTGGTAGAAGTGATCAGGAAACATGTTAGTGAAGATATGATTTGGCCTGTCATTACTCATTTGGCCACAACTTCTCTTACATTATAAATGCTGTTTCAGGCAAAAGGTCAATCATTTTTCACTTCAAAAAAGTGGAGAAGCAATTCTTACGCCTCTAAAGTGGAGAAGCATCTCTTATGCCTAAGCCCCATGAATCCATTGTTTTAAAAGTAGATTGTTTTGGGCCGAATTACTGTATGTGATCAAGACGAAAAATCCATTGGTGAGGGTTTAAAATGGCTGACTCTGAAAGATATCTTCTGAAGTGATTCATTTATGAGGTCATGGATAGGGTGAAAGAAGAGATTGCCTGAAACTTGGGCAATGCTGAAGGAAAATACAAGTCAATATGGAACATTGTTGAAAAAGGATGAGATAAGCTATTGCATACACATTTGCTTGCAACTATATACTTCGTTGACCCTCAATGTCAATATGATTCCATATTTAGAAGTGATTACAAATAGAAAGTTGAGTGGTTTTCTTGTTTGGAAAGATTGATTGCGGTTGAGAAGAGATGGAGAAAATTGATTTGCATTCTGATGCTTTTGTCAATACAAGAGTGTTGCTTGGTTGGTCGAGTACCATTGGCACACAAAAGAGAGAAGTCCTTGTATTTTACCATGTGCAAGATTTTATCGGATAAATTCATTTATGTACTGATTTTAGCATAAACTTGCCATCATTTGGAGCGGTTTGGTGGTGGGTATATGGAGATGAAAGTTCTGAACTTAAGAAGTTTACTATGTGCATCTTGAGCTTGACATGTAACACATCTAGATGTGAGCCTAATTTTAACTATTTCAAGCAGGTGATTACTCAAACTTGCCATGGCTTAGTTGTTTACATTCATATATGATATGTATATAGTGTTCTAAGTCTAAGCAATTTGCAGCTTTGACTCGGAAAGTGTGAAGTGACGGGTAATTTCTCAATGGTAGACACACTCCAAAATAAGAAACAGTTCGAGGCAAGAAAAAAAATCAATGACACGGTCTTTTGCATGCTGAGGTGAAAGTTCAAGCAAAAATAATTTATGGAAAAGACATTGGAAGATCCCCTTTGCTTGAACAATATCGACTCAAGATGATGAGCGGATTTCCGAACTCCAACTTTGTGAAATTGAGGTTGAAACTTTCTGTCAACTTGATGCAAATATACCTCTCTTGAGGATGACATGTTCGATGACGATGTTATTGAGGAACAAAGGGGAGGTTGAGGGCAACGATCAAAGAAGAAGAAACAAAAGAACAAACATTAGAAAGGTAACAAAGAGATAGATTTGGTCACTTTTTGATATCCTAAATTAAATCTAGTAGGAAGAAAGTGTCTAAGTTTCAATACTTAATATTTAATATGAAAAGAGTATTGTTGATGTTGTTGAGAATGAATTTTGAGTAGGTGAAGTGCCTACCAAAGAAGATGATGCAGACGTGCAATATGATGATGATCTCATTGGAGGATCTAACAAGTAGAAATTATGAGGGTGATGACATTAGGGAGGAAATTGATCCTCATGATTCTTAGTTAGAAGAGTGGACAATGGCTTGAATTCATGATATTAGCTCATTACTTTTGTGATAGCAAACTTGCAACTTTTATGACATTAATATTATGGATATTTTGATTGCTGATTTTCATGATTCAGTTCAAATAATTCTAATGTTGGGATTTTTATTTGATGTTTTAATATGTTACATACTGCTGCAAGATGCATAGAAATGCCATTTTCATAATGTATTCTCATTTTTAGCATTTTAGTACATAATTCTAGATTTTTATAAGTTTTCACCTAAAAATCGTGGCTTGCGCCTTGATCGCCCAGAGGCTTACACCTCAACTCGATGACGGAAAACCCTCTCATCCACCTCACATTTGTTAAAACCTTGCTCGTGCATCCATGTTTGATTTTCCGTGGTTGTGGTTGCCCTTATTTTTAACATATTGTGTGTGGAAGGATGATAAGAAAAGATAATTCGTTGTTTATTCAAGAGGTCTAGGGGTCCTTATATAGGACTAAACCCTAGAGGGCTCAAAGGAGAATATTCTATAGAATATTCTATAGAATATTCTCTACAGAATATTCTCTTAACAAATAGCCACATAGAATATTCTCTTAACATAAAAGCCCTCGTGGGGTTACGATAATATAAAGAAAGAAATATTCTGCAATCTCTAACACTCCCCCTCAAGTTAGAGCATATCCATCGGTCAAGCCCAACTTGGAAGATATCCAGGAAAGGCGCTTCTTTGATAAGGCCTTTGTGAACATGTCTGTAAGATGAAGATCTGTTGAGATATGTGGTGTAGAAATCTTGCCTTCTCGTACAACACCACGAACAAAATGACAGTCGATCTCAATGTGTTTGGTTCTCTCATGGAACACGGGATTTGTAGCAATATAAGTGGCAGATTTGTTATCACAGTATAGAGGAACAGGAGTAGTGATAGCAATATTGAGTTCTTGCAAAAGAGACAGTAACCAAGTAAATTCGCATGTGGCTTGGGCCATTGCCCTATATTCGGCCTCTGCACTGGATCGGGAAACCACCGTCTGCTTCTTGCTCCTCCAACTAACAAGGTTACCTCCTACCATCATCGCATAGCCCAACGATCCTCAGGTGAGTTTGCATAATCAGCATCAGCATAAGCAGCAACCTTAGTGTAGCCATTTGCCCCATAGAATAGACCACGTCTAGGGGATTCCTTCAGGTAGAGAAGGATCTGAAGAACATCTTGCCAGTGGCTGTAGCATGATTTCTCCATGTATTGGCTAGCTCTGTTCACAGCATATGATATGTCTGGCCTAGTAACAGTAAGATACATGAGTTTGTCAACCAGGCTTCTGTATCTTGTAGTATCTTCAAAGATAGGATCATCTGGTGTAGAATGTTTCTTTGGTTCTGTAGGTATGCCAGAGGGCTTGCACCCAAGTAGTCCTGCCTCAGTCAGTATATCTAAGCAGTACTTTCTTTGTGACATATGAAGCCCCTTCTTGGTGCGTAAGACTTCTATACCCAGAAAATAACGAAGTTACCCCATATCCTTGGTGACAAAACCTTTTGCAGAAAAGTCTTCACTTCTAGCACTCCTTTATCATTGTCACTTGTAGCAACCATGTCCTCAGACTTTGCTTTAGACCATAAATTGCTTTGCGAAGTCGGCAAACGTACTCCCCCTCGACTTCGTAACCTGGGGGTTGCATCATGTAAACCTCTTCCTCAAGATCACCATATAGAAATGCATTCTTGACATCCAGTTGAAAAATAGGCTAGCCTTTGTTCACGGCTACAAAGAGGATAGTGGGAATAGACCCCATCCTGACAACGGGTGAAAAAGTCTCGAAGTAATCAACTCCATATGTATGTGTAAAGACTTTTGCTACAAATCTTGCTTTCAATCTGTCAATAGAACCATCTAGAGAATGTTTCGTAGTAAAGACCCATCTGCAGGCAACATGCCTGACACCTCGGGGACACTGAACTAGATCCCATGTTCCTCTGGAATTGAGAGCATCCATTTCTTCATTCATAGTTTGTCGCCATCCCGTGTTCCTATAATGCACCGTGATAGTCTCTTGGAACAGAGATTGTCATAAGAACATCTGCATATCTTTTATCAGAACATGATATGCTATCAGTGTATGTGAAATTAGACATAGGATGAATAGTGCATTGCCTCTTTGTTATGCGTAGGCCAATGGGAAGCTCCTGAGGATCATCCGGGGTAGTGTTGGTGGGGGCACTTGAAGATGACATATTTTCTTGCAACAAAGGAACAGGTAGAGGAACATGAACAAGAGGGGATACATGTTTTCTTTTATATACAATTGGGGGAGGAGGAAGTTCTAATGGTATGTCAGACACATCTTGATTGAAGAAGCGAGTTTGTTCGAAAAAGGTGACATCAACTGATATATAGTAGTGTTTACCACAAGGATCATAGCATCTATACCCTTTCTTTGTTTGGGAATAACCCAGAAAAACACATTTAATTGCACGTAACGATAATTTGTCTGTAGTATGAAAGTTGTGAACAAAGGCGGTGCATCCAAAAATCCGTAGAGGTAGAGGAAATGGTGAGTCATTTGGATACAATAAGGCAAAGGGTGTGGAGCCATTTAGGGAGACAGAGGGAACTCTGTTGATGAGATGGACAACAGTGAGAATATCATCTCCCCAATAGGTTTTGGGGACCTTTATTTGGGTAAGAAGAGAGCGGGCAATGTTGAGGAGATGTCGAAGTTTCCTTTCGGCTACCCCATTCTGTTGGAAGGTATACGAGCAAGAGGTTTGATGGATAGCACCCTGGGAAGCAAAGAAGGATGTCAAATCATTTTGTGTAAATTCCAATGCATTATCAGAACGAAATATTTTAACAGTAGTGGAGAAGATGTTTTTGACATAGTTAAAGAAATTCTTGACAATATTGTTAATTTCTGAACGTTCTTTTAACAGGAAAATCCAAGATGATCGACTGTAGTCATCCACAAAGACAACAAAATATTTATGACCACTTAGACTTTGGACCGGACAGGGTCCCCAGATATCACAGTTAACAAGTGCAAAAGGAGTACGGCGGCGAGGCTCAGTCCGTGCAGGAAAGGAGGCTCGATGATGTTTTCTGAACTGACATGCTTCATACTCAAAGGGTTTCAGTATAGAAAGTTCAGGGAACATCATTGAGAGAGCTTTAGCAGAAGGGTGGCCAAGACAAAGGTGCCATAGAAAATGATCTTTAGAGATGGAGACCGCACCAGCAAAGTTGGAATCAGAAGGGATGTCGAGGTAATAGAGGCCGTTCCTCTCATGACCCCCGCCAAAAATCTTCCTCGTCCGGATGTTCTGAAAATAACACGACAGTTAAGCTGACGACATAGCTTCTGTACTGATAGAAGGCTGAGAGGAAAAGCAGGGGCACAATAAACATCTGTCAGATGTAGCTTGGAAGAAAAGTTGGCAATACCAACATCAGTCACTGGGGAATGATCCCCATTAGCAACCCGAACAGTCTTCACAGAGGAAGATGACTGGGAGGAGGTTCGCAAACTTCCTTCTCCAGTCAGATGGGTAGAGGCTCCAGAATCAATAATCCATGCATGCTTAGAGGCAGAGACAGAGTTTACTACTGTACCTGAGGTAGTAGCCAGACTAGCAGTAGGGGCAGAAGCATTACTATCAGAAGGACTAGATTCTTGCAGCAGTTGTCGTAGGCGAGCATATTCAGAAGCAGTGAATGGGGTTTGTGCCTCGCTGGTTTGCTGAGTAGATGTTTTTGCAGTTGCATCATACGATACTTCATCATAGGCACTGTTGACATTAAGTTGCATCCCAAACGTTGCCCAACAGCGATCAGAAGGGTGATTCCAGCGTCCACAGTATACACATGCTGGATACCAAGCAGATTAATTACAACCACGTCCATGGTCGCGTCTGCGTCCAGAGTCACGGTTGCGTCCAGATTCACGACCACGTCCACGCCCTGAGTCACGTCCCCGTCCTCCTTGATAGTTATGACACCCTATGTATCCTAAGGAGGTATAGTGGGCCATCGTCTCTGTAGAGGTGTGGGTGGTAGAGTGCTGAATTGGAGCCTCTAGCTCCTGTAAGCGTCCGAAGATGGTCTCAAGAGTAGGTAGAGTATCAACCATCAGAAACTGATCTTTCACATGCTATATTTTGGATTTAGTCCCGAGAGAAATCTGTAAACCTGCCATTCAACACGTTCTCCTTCTTGTTTATCACAACATGCAGGTAGAAAAATAAGGAGTTCCTCAAAAAGGCTTGTAAGAAGCCTGTAGTATTCGATAAGACTTGATTCTCCCTGAGTAGCAGACCAAATCCTTGTGTATATGTCTGACAGACGAGACTTAGTCGTCTTCTGAGAATATGTACGCTCAAGGTTTTCCCACATTGCCTTAGCGGTGTCTTTGTAAAGAAGATTCGCAGCAAACCAAGTTTCATAGTCCCCACTCAAGCATTTACTAAGATCACCTCAGAAGCAATGTTCCTGGACACAAAGATCAATCACAATGGGTCAGTTTTGAGGAGCAGCTGCTAGGCTGCAAATGAAAAACATGCAAATTTGCAGCTCTTTTCAGCTGCCCCACCCCCTTGACAAAGTGTACTTTATGAAAGGTAGTTTTCATTTTTTTGAATGCGTATGGAAGCCCTTCTGTCCAATAAGCTCTATTTCCTAACAACTGTTTTAGTAAAAGACCTCCATCCTTGTAAACCCCAATTACGTCAATTCATGACTATACATGTGTCACTTCATGAAGAAATGGTTGGAGAAGATAAAGCATAATTATTCTTAATGTTTGATTGCTACAAGGTCCCATTAACTGTCCTATCAAGGATGGCCGTGAAAGAATGGCCTTAGATACTGCCACATATCGACGATATTTCGCCGATATGTCCCTATCGCCAAATCAGCGAAATCGAAAGGCCAACATTATCCTTTTCACGGGTGTCGGCGATATATCACTAACTTCCTTCAATTTTAAGGGAATTGGGATCGATTTGCGATATCTTTCCACATTTTGCCGGCCAACAAATTCTTGACACACATGGTTAATATAGTATATAGTGTGCATGTGTTCATTATGTTTTAGTTTTAGATTTTTAATAGTACAACTATGTTTAGTGTTGTTTCTTACTTTGACGAATGGCGAACTTTCAACTTATTTATGTGGTATGTATTCTTGCTATTCCTAATATTGGTATTGTATGAATCTTGAGTTTGTGAGGCTGTCTTATTTGTTATTTTGACTTATTAATGCATTTTACTCGGCTGAACTTTTAATTGCACGCCTTAGTACTACATATCCGTCTGCTCGGTGAATATGATGACAATGCCACTAGAAAGCTTGTATTTAGACATGTAATTTAGCAAATATATGTGCATTCTATTTTATTTATTAAATAAAGAACATTCGAAACCTTATTTTCCAGAAAAATCAAAGTTTATTGCCATTTCTTGGCGACATGTTGGTTTTCAGGTTTGGCAAAACGACACTGAAATCTTCATTTAAGGCATTGCATTGAAGATGCTAAGGCTGCTTTTTATGCATGGTGAGAAACTTGTCTAAGGTGTTTTGGACGTACAAATGAAGGCCATCTAATGCTACAATTCTAAGGTGTGAAGTAAACAAGAGCAATGTAAGAGGAGTTGATAAGACAAAAGAGATGTTAGAGGGAGATTATTAAGAAGGATATGACCTTTCTGGATATAAGCCGGTGTACGACCCAAATTAAATCTATTCGGAAGCAAAGAATCCATGTATCTGATGCCAATTAAAGTGGGAGGTGAAGTTGTCATCATCGTATGGTGGGGCCAACATATGTCCACTTGCCAGGTGTTCGGGATGGCATGATAATAGGGTAGAACTGGAGGGATGATAATGGTGTGGGGTTGTCTGTTGCCAGCATCATGTATGAAACACATAAAAGAAAGCAATCTGTGGGTCATTACAAGCTGCTTCATGACTGTTTATGTTGCTTGTGTTATTATTATTCAATCTCTCATCTTCATCCCATGATGCTGTTACTAGATTGTACGCATTCATAAAACCAAATAAGAAATACAATGATCTCTGGACAGGGACTTTTTGGCGGTATTTTAGTTGCTTCAAATATGAAAAAAAAGCTGAAGTCCTCATGTTGTTGGGATAATATAATCTGTTCTTCGTGCACTGCCCTGCTCATATATTTTTAATTATTCATTTAAATTTTACGTCCAAGGAAATATATACTATGAATGCTATATTGTCTTACATTTAGAAACTATTTAATTTTTCATATATGGCATCTCCAGTTTGGTCAGGTTTTCAAGAAAGATGCCGTGGACGAAACAAATTTCTGGTAGCCAACAAGCCTGCAAAACCGTTCAAAAGGAACTGCTGTGCAGAATCTGTAGATTCTATAATTGAAGAACGAAAGAACAGGAGGGAAAATGCTTGTGATTTTCTATGATGTGGAGGAGAATAAGCCATCGACTGAGACTTTGGCTGGATTATTTGGTACCTAGCCTGGAAGATTCATCTCATGGAAAATTTCCATCTGGCTATGTTAAAGGTTGAAAAAGTGGTGGATCAATTCAAATTATTGCGCCTACTTATATTGTTCGTCCGATGTTTGTGGTCTTGGTTCCCCATCGAATCCCAAGTTGGAGACTGATGAAATCGTGCTTGGCTTTGGTAATACAACAATCCCATGCAACTGAGAGATTTGCATTGTACTCAAAACCTTAGTCACTGGACCCATGCAACTGGAATATCGAATGCTGCAATTTTTCTTGTTAAGTAGAAAGGCCCGAACAGTGACATTCTGACATTGATCAGTTGATATGGCTATAATTATTGTTTTATAGGATGCCCGATTTTTTTCTATTTTATCCTTTATTTATCAAGACAATTTTATACTCTTCTAATTGTTTCAGGTTTATTTTTGAAAATCTTTACGGCATGCTTATTCTGTTGATTAAGGATATATATTGATTCTTTCGGTTTGGCTTCTTTGACCTATACGACCGTTGGATCATTGGACTCTTGGATCACCATTGCTTGGTAGTGGAGAGCAGCATAGCAGGACACTGAGAATTTTGTTGTTGCTGTCATGCTGACTATTGAGGTATCTCGTTGTTGAGCTACGATATTTGCTTCCATCCTGCATGCATGACATATTTTGGCTGTTTTCGATCTTATCACTGGATGTTAACAGGTCCTGATCCCTTGCTACACCTAACAAGCTGTACTGTTTTCGAAGACATGCCACAAAATTGAACTGAAGTGATTGTGATACGAAAGTACATTATGAGTCGGCATTATTGACAGACTAAAGTTCTAAAAAGAGTAACTGCTGTGAGGCTACCAAAATGCTGGGATAAGCATTCTTTCCAAATTCGCCAGAAGTGGTAGGGCGGAAATGGTAAGAGATGCCTTCTTTCCCAGGTATGAAGGCTAATATGAGGTTGGACTGTTGGTGGATTTTCAGTACATGTTTGAAGGCGAGGAGTGAAATGAAGAGCAAGCTGGAATATGTGCTTTGATATTACTCCATGCAAAGACAGGAGGGAGTTACCGATGGAAATGTGGTCGTTCCAAGATCAGTGATATGATTTCTGACCTTCATCCCAGTGTTAACCCTCTCTTCATGTTCAAAAGACCAGTCTAGCTGATGGTACGGGAAGATTAAACAACAGTTGTTCTCACGATCGCCATGCTATTCTTTTTCTTAAAAATGGTCTGAATCCTATTCATCTCAAGCAACTCTATATTTTCAAGGTTCCTTCTTGCAAACAAAGTGTAGTGAGCATTTAGAAGTTTGGTGATCTAGATATTATGAATAACACGGTGATTCTGCAATGGCTGACTGTGGTCAGCGAAACCTTGCGACTTGACGACATTTGGCAAATGATCTGATAAAGGTTTAAGGTGCTGCACATTGTTGGATTTACAAACGAGTAGGGAGAAGAAATATGTTCCCATATGGTCTTAGTATGACAGTCTTGGTACTAATGGGGCGAATTTTGACCTACACCCAATCGAGATGATGTGGTTTCGAGGTCGGCGACCTGTGCTTTTCTTGTGTTGGCTGTGAACACCTCTTTTTTAAAATGTAGGTACGCCATCGATGCTTGGATGGGAATTGAAAGGAAGCCATTGTGAACATAGGATGTACAACTTGCAAGTCAATCTTGAAGAGGAAGATTGTGAGCTATCTGACATGTATGGAATACGAGGAATGGATGGCAATGCAATAGGTTGAGATGGGGAGCGCCTGTGCTAGCTTTGACTGATTCTCTACTATGTGGTCATTATACTGAAGGGTGGTTAAGGTTCTATGTCTACGTGAAGGTTGTATGATCCCAAACACATTTGTCCACATCTTAATAAGGGCCCATACTAGGAAGTTCATGGTGATGGATATCTGGCCCAATCTGTATAATTTGATCGTAACATTTTGAAACCTAACAGGTTAATCTGGACGGGGTAATCGACAAAGTTGACCCATTTAAGTTTGGCATCTTGATATGTTCATTGGATATGCATGCTTATTAGTACTTGTATTGCAACCCCGTGCACCGGCATCCAAAGTTTCTGTGCCAATGCTCCTCGCTCTCAATCTCAACTCGACAACCTCATTCTGTACAATTCCAACTTTGATGATGATGATGATGATATGATCATGCTGATGCTTTGATCATGACCCTCCCGCCTGGCTTGTTTGATAAATCCTCCCTGGCAAACCTTCTTGAGCAACATTTCCGATGATAGGGATGATGATACCAACAAGCTGATGTGAGGATCATGATTGATCTCCCATCCCCACTTGTCTGATGAAACTCTCGCTACAATTTTAACAACACATTCGATTCGGACAACAACGATGAATGCATCATATGCCAATGAGTTCGATCACAACCCTCTTAACTTCCATCATATGCCAATGAGTTCGATCACAACCCTCTTGTCCTCGTCCAATGAATTCCCCACAACTTCATCCTCTGAGCAATACTTCAGGCTTGTATGATGTATTTCCCCATGATTTTATCTTTGGAGCAACACTTCAACTCAGATGACAAGAATGCCATACTCTGATGCTCTGATGACGGTCCTCCACTAACAAAGAGCTCAGCAATGGTCTTGACATGATAATACCAAATCTCTTTCACCATAATGAACAGGTACCTGACAGAACAGGCAGGTGCTTTGATTGGAGCAGGTTGACCCATTGACACGATTAATTTGGATCGAATCAATAGACTAACATAACGGATTTTACTTATCGGGTAAAAATATCCAGTCCCTAAAGAAAGGACCAATCGATGACGTTGGTCATATTCCTGAACTCTAACCTTAGTTACCCATGCTAGCATATATTAGCGATGGTATATCGCAGGTTGGCTTATATCGCACGTGACTTAAGTAGAGCACTTCTCTTGTTCAGGTGCAAGGAAATCCTCTACTATCTTACACAAACTGAAACTGGTGAGAATCCCGGGAGTTATCCTTCCGCGAAACCGCTCGACTATCAGACAATCGATGGCACATATCGATCATTATTTTAATGGATCGCATCAGAAATATCTCCAGGATGTTGGAAAACAGCCATTTCTCCTTTCAGTACTTCTCGAACTCACCTTTTGTCAACAGCCTGCATAAACTAATGGAAAGTTTAACGAGTCCCAACTCTCAAGCCTATCCTGCTTTGCTATATCTTCCTTCATGGGGAACTTCAAGATGAAAAATAACAAAAAATTAGGAGCAGAAATGTTTACGAGGATGTGGATATGTATACCTATACTATACGCACGGCTGACGAAGGAGGACACTACTGAGATGTATACCAATGTCCAAGGAATAGGATTTCTCTTGTCCAATTTCCCACTCCTGTCTCCGCCACTCCTCCCACCGCTCTTTAAATTTGTTCTTTTAGGTCTCGAGGTGTCTCCAAAGGTCACACATCCAGTGCTGAGCCACGAGATGGATACCATATTTTTCTTTTTACATACTTTGTCTATCAATTATAGTTCTCATCAATGATTTAAAAACGGAACCAACCAGCAACCTCCACAAGTCCTGGTTTTGCGTTTTGATGGTTCAGCGGGCGGTTTCAACCCGTTGAACTAGTGACGAGGTCATACACCAATGGAGCCATCTGATATGTAGAGGATACTGGACGATGTCTACATAAATGATAACTCCATTGAGCCAAAGAACCAAGGTCCGACCTTGAAGGACTTGCGGTGTTCGACAAGTCAGATCCGAAAATCGCCGCATCTGCTCTCTCGGAGCACGGCATCCAACCTGATCCAATCGTCAACAATTAGCCCACAAATAATGATAAGCAATACCAGATGTGTGTGAGTTAAAATTTATTATAACTCTACAAAATGTATATAGAGGCAAGTGTGTAGAGTATCGAACCACTAAGAGCACACAGAGTAGAGAAATATTGAATAGGATACTTAGAGTTTTTTTTATCTTTTTAGGATTTGAATTTCCTAAGGTTTTTAGGGTTTTTCAAATTTTAGGAGTTTTACTTAATATTTTTCAAAAATATTTGTCCGTAAGATAAAATATAGCTAAAAATCCTCTAGGATTTTTTGGAGTTTTTCAAAACATTATATATATATATTTTAATAGTTCTTTAAAGTCTAAACAATAGAAAATGCAATGATTTTGAATGTTTATAAATAGGAAATTCATTTTAATTACCTTTTAGAAAATAAATGGGATAAAATATGATTCCATACATTTAATACAATTTTTCCTATAATTTTTAGATGCAAAATAGTATTTTTAATAATTAGAATACAAGCACAAAATAAATCAACAATGCAAGGACCTATTTGCAATATCTAAGAAGTTACATAGCATTTAATAACACATTTGTAAAGTTAAAGGGTGTACACACGATATTTGTAAATTAAAATATTGTATCTTCTTGGTAGGGGTATAAATGCAAATAAAATAAGCCACAAGTCCAAGTATGTAATTTATCTAAAAATTTTTGTACTGATCAATGTTCTAGGACCAAATAATAACACACAACTCAGAGGGGGTCCACCCAAAATCCCCGTCAGCACACACGCACATGCATGCGAGTTGACCTGGCACTGGACTAAAGTGCAATAAAAGGAAAGGTTTGGGGTCCAAAGTGAAAATACTATAAAAATATTTCTACTGCAAATGGAAGTTTGAATAAATATTAAAAACAAAAAGGCATAGGTGAATGATGCACAATACTCCCTAAGGCACATGAGCGGACGACAAATGACGCCTCACTTATCCACATGGCGCTTGGACAACATCGGCTGATGCTTTACTACTGAAGGGCTGAGATTAGATCTCAAATGAGATCCGAAGGCTCTGGTACGTCCAATTCAATGACTGCTGCTATGCCTGGCAATTGTTCTTCATCCAATGGCTCCGAGCTAATATGGAAGAACTACTCAAGAACAACCGATTGTTGAGCTTCGACCGAGCCTCCTGCATGATCCTGGCACCTTCCTTTGCTGCTGAGATGCTCTCGTGTTCTTGTTGTGATTCTGCAGCTGGTAGATGCTCCGAGAAGGTCCAAACCTCAATAATGGAGGCCTCAAGCGTTGAGGCTCCTGAATGACATGCAAGTCATGATTATGGGCTCCAGATGGAGTCTTGGGGCTCTTTAACCAGCACAAAATGGTCAATGATCAATGGCGATGCTCCTCGACCCGTTTTGGGTGCAAAATCGATGGGAAAGTGACTGATGGAGGAGCTCCGATGTGCGACCAGAGGAAGAACAAATGATTCTCAGATCTGTGCAAGATCCTGGTTGATAGATGGCTTGTAGTGATAGAAATTGTTAAGGCAAAGATGTGAGGGTGGTCAGGGCAACATCTAACAATTGGAGACAATCAGGAATAGTGGCCGGAGCCTAGAGCTCCAACGAGATATATTTTTAGATTTTAAACTAAGAGGAACATAAGAAAATAAAATAAAATGTGAGGCTACCTTATTGATTAACCTACGGATTAAAATTGATAAGATAAAATAGCTCACTTGGTATGAGGACATGGGAGCAGACGAACCACCAGAGGTGCTTCGACGATGGGTGAATCACACCTGAATCTCCTTGTCCTCGCCTCAAATCGAGGGGCACTCCTTCCAATCACAAAGGGGCACACTGCAATGGTCAATTCAAGGGGTAATGGGGCTCCAAGACGGATTAAAAAAATGAGAGAAGGAGATGCATATATACGGGATGTCTTCGAAGGGGTCTTCACCTAGGGTTCTTGCGCGAATCGATGGTTGACTTTGGTCGATCTTTGATTTGCGTGAAAGCTAATCATCTAGTAAAGAACTTTGCTTAAGAAATTAGGGGAAGAGAAGATCTGTAGCTATCTAGAGAATTTGGCGAAAATGGGATAAAAACATGGCTCATACCAATCCATAGAGGGGGCAGGGCAGTTGGCTGGGGTCAACAGTCGCTGCCATTGGTCCACGCCAACCACAAGAGGACAAAATGGAACCAAAAATAGGAATAAATGGAAAAATAAAATAGAAAATGATTTTGTTTAATAAATCTCAAAACATGAAAGTTGTTTCTTATTTTATATACTACTTTAGGTGATATTTATTGATTTTTATTGACTTATTTATTGTATGTTAGTTTTTACAAGTATAATTATATGTATGTATATATTTTATTTTTATTTGCATTTTAATAATTATAACCATATTTATATATTTTTATTATTTCCAGTGTAATTAAATACATATTTACATATATTTAGTTTTATAAATTTATTTTTATCCTTAAATAAATACATGTATATACTTTATATATATAATATACATATGTATTTTAACACATTATTTATTTGGACTTTATTTTAGGAAATTTAATTTATGGTTATATTTTTTAATATATTCTATATAACATATACAATTATTTATAATTATAAAAAGAGAAAAAATATAAAGAATATATATTTAATATACAACTACATAGTACAATAGTATCCCATAGAGCTAACTTTTGTATCTTATCTCCATTTTAATGAAATCACCTTCATTCAATAGATAATTTAATTCAAAATCAATGAAAGTATGTTTGATAAATTTTGAGGGTTCATATGAAGGAGATATTGGTCTTTGAAGTTATGTTTACAGCTTTTTCATCCATGTGTACTATGTATATTGTGCATATTTTCATTGGCCCTTATTTTTATATTTTTCTACACATTAATGCGTACATATTTTATGTTGAACGTATATTTATTTGATATGTGTATAAATGTGTATAAATTAGTATAAGTTTTGGCTATATGCAGTGTATTAAGCGCCTAGGGTTTCTAAGTGTCTGTGTCATTTGGTATGTATTACTTTGCCCTTATCTGCCCTTACTTTATTCCTTGTCGACCAGGTCAATATTGACCTAGTATTGGGGGGTAGGATCAGTCAGTATTTACAATATTTCCTTTATTTTTCTTTTCTTTATTTATTTGTATAGAATTTAAATACATATATTAATATGCTATTTACAAACATGGTTAGTGTGTTAATTTATACAAGTTAGATCTACTTACATTTATTTATTTAGGGATTTAAAGATAAATACATGAATAGAGGTGAATGAATGGGTATTCATCAGTAAGTCCTTTATATTAAACTTAATTACTTAATTTTGGAGGTTTTTAGATTGTTTACAACTTTGTTTTAACTTGTAGAACACCTACATGCCACCTCTAGGTCATTCTTTCAAAATCTACTAGAATATCCTCATCCATTGGGTAACGAATATGGTCACAGATAATATTTACAAAGCGAGGAAGGTGGATGTGGCCAAGTTAGATGGGATGACTGATTGGGAAAAGACTAAGGCACATTATCCTGTATGGTGCACTATGGAGAGGTTCCTGTGCCTTTTGCAATGAGCTTTATAATGTGCATATATCGAATGTTTTGACTTCTCTTTTTAAATAAGTGGAGTGGATAATGCGATCTATTCGTATATGAGGATTTTGGGAGGTGATTGGTGGTTGGGAGGATGAATCAAGGAAGTACGAAATCTGATCGACCAATGGAGCGAAGAGCTGTCATGAGAAATCACTGACTCAGACCTTGCGAGGGTCTAGTATTCCAACAAGGCTGGAACACAAGTCGCTGAGGCGACCGCTCACAAATCCGACATAGTAAGATAACAATCAACCTGCACTGTATGAATGAAGCAATCAAAGTGAAGTGAGTAATGGTGACTACATCCGCTGGCATGTGATGTTTGGACATAGAATCGAGTCCTTGTGAATGGGCAGTACAAAATATGCAAATGCATATGGTGAATAAGTGTAGAGTATCGAACCACAGAGAGCAAAAGGGAGTAGGAAACAATGAGTAGCCTACTTAGGCATTTTTGTGTATTTCTGTTTTTAATTATTTTTGTGGGTTTTGAGTATTTTTTATTTTTATGGATTTTTAACTTTATATATTTTTCTTTTATATTTATATTTTTATTTTTGAATTCCTTTTAATTTTTCAATTTTCAATTTCTTTTTCTTTTTAAGACAAGGATACACATTAATTATGTATGATATAAATACTATATATGGTATTTATATATAATAAATATAAAAATTTCAGAAAATATAAGTAAGAATAGTCCTTTTTATTTTTAAAGTTTTTAAAATATATTTAAAGTATTTATAAATAATATATATAAGTAATATATAATATATATGGTCTAGATAGGGTTTTATATTTATAAATATAGCCATATATAATCAGAAATTACAAAACAAATTGTTTTTGTATTTTAAATGTTCTTCTCTATTTTTGTGATTTTCTTATATTTTTTGCTAATTTTTAGGTATTTTCAATTGATTTAAATATACAAAATAATAGATATTATAAATAGGCCAGATGGTTTTCAATTTTTAAAATAGAGAAATAGTTTAAAAAATCCCAGAATTATTTTTATAGTATATAGTATAAATAAAAATATGAAATAGAAATCTATTTTTTGGATTTTTTTAATAATTTTCACTGATTTTTATAACTTTTTTATGGGTTTTCATTTTTTATTTTTTCTTTTATTTTTTGTGATTTTTGCTTTGGAGTGATATTATAAAATATATATTATATATTTGTTTGGAATTTTTAATAAGGTTTTATAATTTTTTGTATTTTTTATAGGTAAACAAGGAATAAGTAGCTCTTTGATGATTTTTAATAAATGGAAAAATGCAATGAACTGTTAAATAAAAATATAGGCGACATCAGCACAACATCAAGCATTCACACAAATATTCCCATATTTTTTACTGCATTGGAGCTATTTTGAAAAATAAAAAGACATAACTAAAATAAAAAACATGATAGGGGTATTTTTGCAATAAAAATAAAGTTCACGATTTTCCATGCAAATTATCCAAAAATATTACCCTCTTTTATGAATTTAAAGTACTAAACTAAAATAACAAAACCAGGGAGGAGCTTCCTACAAAAAACCCACTGCACGTGGATAATCATGTAAGTGACATGTGCGGACCAAAATTCAAATATGAGAAAGTGCATGGTCTGATATGCAAATATTACTTTTTTTTATAATGCAAATGAAAGATTTAAGTACTGATTCCTAAATACAAAAAGTGGGGATCTTATATGCAATTTACCCCCAAAAGCGTGCATACAGACGCTAGATGGGCTTCACTTATCCATGTGTCGCTCCGCTGATGGTCGATACCCCTTCGTGGTTGGACGCACGAGATTACATCATGTTGGAGATATGACGATGCATGACGCTCATAATCTGACGATCGTTGTGTAATCTGGAGACCTCTCAAGATCAGATGGCATAAGAGTAGGCTGGAAGGACGAGAAAGAAGGTTCTCCTGGGTGAACTTCCTCCGGCTAGATCTCGTTGCTCCAGTTGTCTCTCGAGCTCCAGAGATTGTCAATCTGCTTCTGGAGGTTGTCCGCAACAGCAGGGTGGTCTAGTTGGGTCCAGGACCCATCGAAGGGATGTTAGATCTATGCTGAACCTAGAGCTTTGTGTTGAGCTCCTGGTTGTCTTTAGGTGTCTTGTTGATGCTCAAATCCTACACAAAAAGATTAAGGGGCTCAAGGGGGACTCCCTCGACCCATTGGGAAGCTGCTACGCACTGTGAAATGGAAGGGTGATGGAGCTCCGGTGGAAGGCGACAGAAGGAGCTCAGTGGATCGGATTCATGCAGAATCCATGTGACAAAGATGGGGTTTTTGCAAAGCAGGCAATGGGGAATGAAATGGAGGCGAGTATGGGTCGGAACAGGGTTTATTCGATGATGAATTCGAGCTGGAGCTTGCATCTCTAGTGATTTTAGATCCCAAATTTACACCAAATCTAATGCTAATTAAAGAAACTAAGGCCTAAACTAACAAAATGCGAAACAAAAACTAAGGAAGAAGCATCTCTAACATGAGGTTCCATGGAGCAGGGAAGAGTCACCTGAGCTAACCTCCGACGAGCTCTGGACCACTGATTCAGCCTCCTTTCTCCACGTCAATGCCTCCTCTGATCTTCTACTGTCATCATGGATTTAGATAACTCGAGTGTATGGGGTTACCGTGAGAAAAATGGGATCAAATCCAAAAAAGAGGCACATGCATTTTATTTATAAACAAATGAAGACACCATCTTGCGAAGAAGATCTAGGTCGTCTCGAAGCTGATCGAGCGAATCAGACAATGGAGGTGAATCATAGAGATCTAATTGACATAATTTGCTCAAGGATTAAGGTCATTTGATCATGAGGATTCACGAGAAAAAGGGGAGAAGTTAGGGACTCGTGACATTCTAACAAGTCAGAGGTGCCAAAGGGGTAGTTTACTGAAGGTCAACCAAAGAAGAGTTCTAGTTGGTCCACATTGACCAACAAGAAAAATTGTGGAAAGAATTCCCTAATTAATTTAATATAAATTAGCAAATGATTTTATTAATTTTAGATTAAAATATGAGAATATTTGTTAATTTATGTACTATTTTATTATGATTTTTATTTTTTACGAGTTGATTTATCAGATGTTAATATTTACATGTATATACATAGGTATATATACATATATTTGATGTATTTTATTTTTATGTTACAAGATATAATTTTTTATTTTACATACATAATTTTTATATTTATAAATTAGTTAAATACATATTTGCATATTTTTAATTTATTTTTCTGAATTTATTTATTCACTTAGATAATTATGTACATATATTATATATGTGTATTATAGGTATAATTTACCTATATATTAAAGTGCATTATTGTATTTTTGATGACTTATATTATTTCTATTATTTTATATATTTTAAATAATATTTACATTTTACAAAAATATAAGAATGTTAACAATATAAAGAGCTAATAAATTAAATATTTGATGCATGCATATTGCACAATGAGGGCTAAAAACCAACTTTTGCATCTTAATTTCAAATTAAATGAAACCACCTTCATCAAATAGATAATTAAATTTTATGAACAATAAAGGTGAGTTTGGTCAATTTTGAGTCAGTATGGAGAAGAAACATGTCTGTAAAATTTTCTTTGTGTCTTTTTATTCCCTATCTCGAGCACACTGTGTATTATTTTTGAATGAAATAAATTCTGTATTTTTATTTGTATTTTTATGTACAACTTTCATGTTGAGAGTTTATTGATTTGAGGTATAAAAATGAGAAAATAAAGTAGGTCCTAAAATCCTATTATTGATGAATACAAATTAGGGTTTTAAATGTATTATCTATACAATTTCTCTGCCCTATCTCCCCTACTTTATTCCTTGTTGATCAAATCATCATGATGACTAGGTCTCGGGGTTTTGGGTCACTCAATATCTTTGACACTACATTCTTTTTCTTTTCTTCCTTTATTATTTTATTTTAGCATTAAATACAATATTTTGATCAGTATTTAAATGTCAATTATTGGGTGTTATTTTGTACAAATTAATGATATATACATGCATTTAGAATAAAGGTGTTGTTGTACTAATGTTATATACAAATTTGAATTAATGTAATATACAAATTAGCTTAATTGTGAGAAAAGGCTTTGTTGTTTTGTTGTTGTACATGCATTTAGCTAAGGTTTTAAGGCCAAAATAAAAGAATAAAGTGATGAAATGGATATTCATCAGAAATGAAATGGTACATATGCTGTTGGACATGCGAGCCCACGACGAGCCATTATGCAATAAATGTTATTGCAAATATCATTCCCTGATTTGAAATAAAGAATAACTAATTTGCATAATAGGCCCCTTAGTACAGTTAGGGTTATTTACCATGGCCATTTTAATGATCATACAACTGTTGATTCAATTGTTGAATCATAGAGGTTGGTGCTTGGATGAGTATCTAAAGAGTTAGATTGAGGACTCATCAAGCACTGTCAAATGATTATTAGGAGATTATCTCAAGCCTAAGAAGGAGATGATAATCCTTTCTCTAAAGGTTGATATCTATCTAACTGACCTCTTGATGCAGGTCCTCTACATAAGAATAGAGATTCAGAGGTGTTAGATAAGTTAGATTAAAGAGTTGACTTAACGAGATCGAGATAACCAAAGACCTATGTCGTATGCTGTCACGATATAGGCATGCGTCCTCCGCCCGGAGACAAATGTGTTACTATATGTCTGAGTATGCACGTTTGGCAGACCAAAAGGTTGATGACCTAATAAAGGTATACTTTTGGGAAGTATATAATCAATACCTAGGTATGATATATTCTTTTGGAAAGTATATGATCGATACCGATTCCCAATGATCGAATGAGAAACTTAATGATAAAACCTTGAAGTAGACAATGTAAAAATGATCTATTACTTTGGGTTTATTATAGGTCTTCCAGTATGTATGATGTATAGGTATTAGGAATACCTATGGATGATGTGATCATAAATGATTGTATAACCATGACACTTCCATTCCTAGGGAGTAATGAAATGAGTTTGGATTTTAGCGACTCCTCTCAACAGAGAAGTAATCTAATCTTGGTCCAAATATCGTGCAGTGATCTGAATGTGATTCATATGCAATGAAAAGATTATATTTACAGTTTTGGTTTAATCAAACATCTATGTGAGGTCTGCAAGATCTGGATTTGAGATTTGATCTTAATATCGAAGTCACTATACGTGGAACGTACAATCGACCAGTCCTTATCTCCAAGTATCCGCGGAGAAAACACATTATTCTTGAAAGAGTTTAAGAGAAATGTATAATTAAATATGTTTAATTATCATGAATAATATTAATTTGATTCATATTATTTTGACATATAAAGAGAGTTATCTATAATAATTAAATGTTATTTAATTATCAAAGATGAGAATAATGTGAATGTGATTCATGTTGTTTGGGCATATGAGAATAAGAGATCCAAGATGATTAAATTTGATTTAATTATCAACGATATGAATAATGTGGTTAGCACTATCCATATTATTTGTATATATTATAAATGTGATTTATAACATATTAGAGAGAGCTTTTTGTAAATAGTATCTTCAAATTAATTGTTGATGTGAATTGGATTCACATTGAAAATTAATTGGAAATGCAATTTATATTTTGTTTTTGGTTGTGAATATGATTCATAATTATTTAATGACATGATTGCAATATTTATGAAATAAATTTGGAATTATTTTTTGTGAATTAATTTACAACAGAAGTTTTTGTAAATTTATATGAAGGATTAAAGGAGCCAAAACCATCTATTTAATGTATGGTGGACGACCACCCTTTGACTTGATCATAAGGGTGGTCATCCCCCCTTTTAGGAGGTGGGTAGCTTCCCTTATTATCCTTCTATGATAATTAATTTAGTTCAAAATTAAATTATGTTGATTATTCAATATATTTAAATTAAATTAAATTAATTGTTGTTGTATTTTTTACAATAAAATCATGACCATTGAAAGAAACACAAATCAATCTCATCCATAGATTTTCTGTTGTCCATGGATAGAGATCCATGGACTCCCAAAATACTATATAAGAAGAAGTACCCCTTGTTCTTCAAGAAGAAAACAACATATGCTCTCTCTCTCTCTCTCCCCTTCTCTACATGCCAAGTCTCTCTCTCTCTCATTGTGGCCATCCAACATAGAGCCTTAGAGAGAGTCGTCATCGCTGTCGCATCACCATTATGCTGCCAGATCGATTGCTCGTGGATCTCCGTCTCATTTAGTGTGCCTCAATCGTGAAGAGGATGTCAGATCTCATGTGATGAGATCAGGAGATTTCCGCTTGGATCATCAATATAGATTGCAAGGAGCACACGTTTCATCAACGCGCTCGCAAGCGTCTCCTCCGTCGGATCGGACTTGAGACAAGAGGTCTCTTCATTTAGAGACTCGATCACAACCACGCTTCAAGAGGTAAACCTAATACTTATTTGTGATTTAGATGAAACTTTCCGAGAAATGTTCTTGGATCATGTGGTTTCACTGTTTAAAAAAATTTTAAATTCCGCTTCCTCGAGCGATTAGTCGCTCCGATCGCATACGATGCGATCCTCACACTTTCGTGATGCGCCTAAAGATCTCACCATATCCTTCAAGTGGTATCAGAGCCATAGATTGAAAGTTTTGAATACAATCCATAAACCTAAGATGACTTGGGCATTTTTAGTTGTATGATGTTTTATCGCATTTTATTCACGCTACCCTATTTGTGTGATTTTTTCGCCCTGTTTAAAAGTATTTAAACAAAATTCTCACTTGGATAATGTTCTCCATTAAATAAGGAAATCGTGGGACTTGAGTTTGTGTGATTTGGAATCCGTTTTCTAAGGTTATGATCTTTTTATGAACATTTATCCACTGTTTCAGGGATGGTGAATCTTGACGTAATTAAAGAGTTAATTACAGTTTTAAAATGCCTAGAAATGCATGAATATCCCTTGGGTTCTATTATGAATCAAATTATCTTCTGTTATGAATCAAATTAGCAAACTTTGGAAACTTATTTTGCGTAATTTGGATTTAAATTGATTGGGATTTGCTAATTTTAATAAGTGAGGGTCACTGTTGAAAATTACTTTCCTAATCAAGAACCTTGCGATTATCATTTAATCAATTAGTGGAAACTAATTATTAATTTCCTAAAATAATGGTTGATAAATATCTTGTGAAATATTTAAAGATGATTATTTCTTTAAATGACATTATCTTAACCAAAATTTATTAGATATGATCTAGATCATAATTGGTTACATGAACCTTCCAACAAACATCGTTGCTTAAATAGGATTGGGGATTTGTTTAGCAAATCTTCTTATAATATTAATCAAATTAGTTTGGATAAATATTATATAGTATAACTTCGGTTGAAAGACCGGTTATCATCTCAAATACAAAATGATCAAATCGTATTATCTTGACCTGAGGCAAATATTGTGTCTAGTCAGGGAACGTTGGAGTAGCAGGTTGCTCCGTGAGCGGCCTGTCCCCGCTCCCGTCGATACTGGACATGGCAACAAGTAAGGAAAGGATAATGCTTGAAGCAATCATGATTTATTTTTTAATTATTAAAATTTGAATAATACATATTTTAAGATTATACCATCCTTCATGAATAACACGTATTTTGAGATTAGTGTCATCATTCTACTATCTATACTCTAGTCATTCATGAAGCCTCATAATATTCATATTGTATGAATTGAATGAAGCATGTATAAATGTTGAAATACTCTTATATTAATATCCTTGAATTTAACATAAGAGATCCTTTGTCTTAAGCAATGGTTGTTTATAGATGAAGGGAGTGCAACAGAAGCATAAGTCAGACCCAAGTTAGAAGGAAAGTCAAAGAGTTGACTATACTTCTATAGTTTCCATACATATGACATCCAAATGATTAGATGAATGCCAATACTACAATAAGCTGATGTATTGAAAGTATGACTATTTAGACTATTTAGAATACTTAGAGAAGGACTCGAATAGTACATTAGAATATTATATAATATACATATAATCATTGAAATTGATTTTCTTATTAGATAATATCAAAGTATAATAATTGTATTTCAATCTTCTAATAAAACTTACAATTGGTTGCATATGTTTTAGAAGACTAGAAATTTTGATCTTAATGTTTAATAGTCATCCATATCGGAGTTGATGCAATTGTTGTAGCAATCTCCATTGGATAGAAAGACTACATATTTTCAGTGGGAGTGTGATCCGTCTTAGGAATGTCTCAATAACCTAGATATTAGAATACATTCATTGTTTATTTCTAAACTTGTTAGAAATGGACATATGTTTTAGAAGACTAGAAAATTTGATCTTAAGGTTTAACAGTCATCCACATGGATGTTGATGCAATTGTTGCAACAATATATGTTGGATGGATATACTTCATAATTTTAGTAGGAGAGCCCTTAGTCTTAGAGAATGTCTCTATGACATAGATATTAGAATACACTCATTGATTATTTCTAAATGTTGGAAATAAACATGAATTCTGATATCATAAAGAGTTATGATAGATATGTTTAAGATAAGTAATCTAAAATCTAAGAGGACTCTACTAAATTAGAAAATTAATGAACGATTCATTAACATTTTCTAAATACTGAAAATAAAACCTTTAAAGATCAATAAGGGGATGAAGATCATTTGACAATGATCTGGCATCAAACGTTGGGCATAAGTTTGTTGATGAGATCAATAGACTAGTAAGAGATGAAACTTTAGAATGTCTGAAATTTCAAATCTTACATATTTGTGAATATTGTATTCAAAGTAAAAATGTCCAAGGCACCCTTCTTTGGGAATGGTGTTAGATTCCAAGGTATTCAAGATCTCATACATATTGATGTATGTGGATGATAAGCCTTCTCACTACCCTTGTTATTCGACCAAATTAATGTCCAAATTAATTAATACTATTCGTTGCAGTCGGATAACGAGAGCAGATCAAAAACCACTTTTAATTAAGGCAAGTTAATTTCGAGCAGTAATTTTTTTTACTTGGTGGAAGTCCAAGGTCGAACTCAAGGAGGCAGCTGTCTCCTTAGATATATTCGAAGCAATTTCCAAGGTTTGATTTTCAGAGGAGATATTTTTTGGTCTTTTTCGATTTTTTATGCAAGACACATGCAAAATCAGGCCAACTTACAAGTTAATTCAGAAATATGGTCAAATTAATTCCAAAAATTATGAAATTTGGTCATATTATGAAATATGATGAAATTAAGCTACCCTAATTTTTTTTATAAATTTTAGATGCATGGATAATAAAATATGCAGACTTTAGTGAAAATAACTAAACCAATTTTAATAATTAACAAACGATGATATTTCTCAGAAACAAAATTAATCCAAATAGATCTAATTAAGATCTATACAAATCAACTTGAATTTCATAAAAACACTTCACGGTTGATTAATTAAAAATCAATTAAGATTTTCACTAAATGATTTTTCTAAGACAAACTGTAAGTGCAAATGATGTGATTTTTGGATATGTTGTAGCATAAGTTTAAATCTACCAATGATGAGTTTTCAGAGATTTTTTGATAAGTAGATAGTGCGCAATCAATTAATCAATCAAAATGGGAAAAATGTTGCAATTTTCACCAAATTAATTTTCATAAATATTCTGCGAATCAGAAAACACAAATAAATGCTAATATGGTAGAACAAGAGTTCTGCTACACAATGCACTTTTCGGAATTAAAAATAGATGACAGAATGATGATAAAATAAATGTGCAAATGCAGGGGTATAAATGCAATACAGAAAAGAAATATGAACTCAAATGATGAACGTGGACTTACATGCAATAATCGGACACTTGAATTTTTTTTAAGAACTTGCAAAGGGGTGCAAGTGTCCCCTTTGCAAATACCCAATTTTTTATTCTCCAATTGAACTCCTCTGTTTTTGCATGCAAAACAGGGGAGGTTGATGGTGGAGCTTCACGGTCAGGGGGCTCACGGCGGGCGGAGCTCAGAGGGCGGGCGCGAGAGGAGGCGACCAACGGCTGGAGGAGGCGGTTGAGATGCGCGGACGGGCTGGAACGAGGTCGGCGTTGGAGCAGGCAACAGCCGCGCGTGCACGCAGTTGGGTGGACGCGCGTGGCGCTCGCGCCGCAGTGGCCAAGGGGCGGTGGAGCGCGCTTGCTGGCGGCAATGAAGGGGGACCGGCGGCTCGCAGCCGCGGTCAGCGGGAGGCGGCGGAGCTTGGGGAGGAGCAGCCTGGAGGTGCAGGAGGGCGGCGTCGGCTTGGACAAGGCGGGCACGCGACCTGGAGTGCCTCTTGGTAGGGGCGGCTGTGGCCTGGAGCACGCGCGGGCGGCGCACCAACAGGAGGCGGCGGCGGGTGCTTGAGGAGGCACGGCCGCGCGAGGAGGCAAGGCCGGTGACGCGGCCTGGTGGGTGGCTGCCGAGGTGCTGGTTGCAGGTGGGAGTTTGGCCGACACACGACCGAGGGTCGTCGTGGCGGAGGACGGCCGACACACGGCCAAGGGTCGTCGGGGCAGAGGAGGAGTCAACAGCGCGATTGGTGGCTGATGGTGTGTGTGTGGCGTTGTGAGGGGAGGAAGAAGAAGCAGGGGGATTCACCACCTCCATGTCTCTCATGCATTTGTTTAAGTGGGCGTAAATAAACGATTAATCGGTTGATGAAAGGTCGCCAAAAAATTCAAGAAAAATCACCGTTGCGTTCGCAACGTGTGATTTATCCGTGAAAACACAATTTGTTTGGCGATTTGATGATCGGAAGTAGATGAATCTAAGAGAGAGAAAGATATGAGGATGAAGAAGAGAGGAAGAAAATGAAGATGAATTTTACCTGGAGATGGATGAGTGCATGTGAAAGAGGAGATTAGAGCTCCTCGGATCTTCGCTCTAGACCTCGGCAAGGGTCGAGCTCGGCAGCTTGAAATGGCTGCGACAAAGGATCGAGGTGGCCCTTTGGATCTCGCCGGAGATGGCCTGTCGTTGCTCGACTAGTTGCGGAACTTGCTGTCACCAAGATCGGATTAGGAGCTCGGGGCTACTCTCTCATAAAGGCGGATGGGGATGAATGGAGGAGTGGAGGGAATTATAAAGAGGAGAAGGTGGAGGTTGGAGAGGACATGGAGAGAGTAGGAAAGATGGAAGATGGAGTGGAGAAGATGGGGTTGGGAGTGGTTGTCGATGGGTGGCTTCTCCCTTAAGTCAAGGGAGAGTGGGGGAGGAATGGTAGAGAAGAAGTTCGACCGTTGATGAAATACCCTTTCATCCAATGACCCTGGATGAAGGAGGAAAATGGTATAAGTGGGTGAATGAGGATGCGACACATGGCGGCTCCAGGAGCTGCCACGTGTCGCTCCCAAAAAATCCACAACAAAATACAAAGAAAAATCGGAAAGAAATAATAAAAGAGGTTAAATCAAAAAGTGGTCAGCACGAATGTTGCTCGTCTCGATGAGATCTACAACTTTCGTGAATGATTGAAAATCAAACAAGATCATCTGTACAAAAATGTAATTTTAGGTGGTGCCTTATACATATAAAATACCGCATTTTATCTTTTGCAATTTTTTGGTCATTTTTCAATAATAGAAAAATCAAAATAAAAAAAGAGAAAATATGAGAAGAATATTTATAACTTAATCTATTTTTTTGGATTTTTAGTAATTAGGAAAATGAAATGGTAAAATACAGGGGTAAAACGGTCATTTTGTAGATTGTACAAAAGGGGCCCAAAACCCAAGTTTTGCATACGAGCTCCGATTTTAATGAAATTGGTCTTGTTTCGATGGTCTCTAAATGTATATTACTTTAAAAGTGAGTAGACCTAATTTGGAGGTTGTATGAGAGAGATATATGCTTTTTAAGGCTTCGAGTTTCAAACTTGGATTGGGGTTTTATTGGTCAATTTTACAAGTTAGTATTTTTTTGATATTTTTCTTTAATTAATGTTAATAATATGTACACTATAGAGTTGGTTTTATTGGATTTGGAGTTAGTATAAAATATATACAAATAGGTGAAATATGGTGAATATACATGTGAATCTTTACAAGCGAATTGGGATTCTTATTTATGCAATATGAATGCTAAAATGCAGATGTTATCAATGCATGCATGAATGCTAATTGTGCAATATAAGTAGAAATATGCATCTAATTACTCGGGAACAAAGCTCTATTTTCAACTTTTAGAGTCATGAACCACATATTCATCACCCCCTATACTTAAACCTTGCTCGTCCCCGAGCAACTAAAATGAAATGCAAGAGTGAAATGATTTTGGGTTCCATACCAAGGTCATGAACAAAAGTTGAAAATGGAGCTTAACTCGACCTTTGGATTAATTGTGTGGCGGAACCTTATTGAGATCTGAACTTAAGACCTACCAGACTTAAAGTTCTACAAATCTTCTATTCAAGATGCCTCAACAGTCAGGTCAGAACAAATCCTCAAACGCAAATTTCTGATGACTATGATTCTTACTTGTACCGTGTAAGTGAAATGTAACTCTTCACATCAGAAATGGCTCAAAACCAGCCTCCTCTAACAAGGTAACTCAATAACCCGGTCCAGTAACTCTTTCCTCGAGGAGCGGGGTATTCCCTTCTAAGTTCAAGTGCGACCAGCTCAAGAGGAGGGGGTAGAGAAAAGAATGGATGGTAGCTAGTGTAGCTACCTATCCCGGGATGCCTGACCAGTGTAGCCAAGTCATCCAGCTGCGGACTTCTTGCTAATATACATACTCCGACAGATATTTTATTTTCACTTTGACCTGTCTGATTTTTTTGGAGTTCCTACACATTTTTTTTGAATTATATACAAGGTGCAACATGTACATAAGGAGTTTTTCCTCTTGAGCCACTAGACTATCCCTCTTTTGAAGCATCATTGCAACCCACATCATCCCGTCCTTAGATGTCAACATCACCAGACTAAGTTGAGATGCACTACCCTCCCTAGAGGAGGACGGATGTTTCCACCCGTGTGATACTCCAAGCTAAAGGATTCTACCTCCTCACCACCTCATCAATGAAGAGCTACATGCATGGTGCTTGTCCAAGTTAGGTCATTATCTAAAAGAATCATGCGTGTGCACGAGATAGTCTACTTAGACTAATCAAGATGACATGTGAACATAGACTTGCAGACTCAAAGAATTAAGTCACTTGACCTGAGAAATATTAACTCCAGTTCCTATAAGGTTCCTCTGAAAATTAGGTGGATTAAGGTCAAATCAGGTCCATCCTCAATATCTACTCATAACTTGGTTCAGGACCCACTAGCTTTTCACTTTGCATATGCAAGATATGCAGATGAGATGCAGATGACATGCTATGTAGATGAATGTAAATGCAAGACTCTTTTTCTTTTTCTTTTCTCTTTTTTTTTGAATGCAATGATGATATGCAAGAGTAAATAAGAAGCCTATATTTTTGTTTTTTTTTGTTTTTGTTTTTTTTTTCCAGAAACTTTGGTATACCTCCTATGTTACAACAATTTACAAGAGGTTTATAAGTATTATACAAATTATACAATTGTTATACAATATACAAGTATACACACATTTTTTTCAATTTTTACGAAAGTTACAAGTATTATACAACACAATTTTTTTTTCAATTTTTACCCACCCGTAATTATTGCATAATATATACAAAAATACGCGAAAATACGCGAAAGTACGAGCTATGGGTAAAGTATATATGTAATATATACACGCCCCCTATACTTAGCGTGTGCTATGTCCTCAGAGCACGAAAAGCGAGGAAAAAGACATAGCTCGTGCTAAGCGTAGGAGAGCTAAAATAACAAAAAAGTATAGAAGTCGCTCCGCCCCCCTATACTTAGGCTCTGGCAGCCTAAGTATAGAAGAAGATCAAAAATGGGGCGGGCGAGGGTAAGAGGGGAAATGGAGGAATATATACACGGCGGACATCGGTCCCCCCTATACTTAGGCTCTTGTCAGTCTAAGTATAGGACATGAGTGAGTGTGAGAACCGATGAGATCTAGAGAATATTCATGGATCAAGAAGGTTTGTGACGTACCTTCTTGCGGACGTGAGGATGCGGATAATATACATATGTGTCGCTGTCGGAATCGTCCTCAGATGAATAATAGTGAGGTGTAGGGATTATCCAACAAGGGTCGACACACGGCTGCTTGCTCAGATAAGGTTTAAGAACAACCAAACTGAGTTCACTCATATAAATCACCTTGTCCGGACCCGATGAGGATTCCTCCGAAACTTCCTTCTCCGGAATGTTGAAGGAAATTTTCTTAGTCGGTTTTCTAGAACCTGAATCATTGAGAGGGAGATGAGAGCGACGTGCCTTGAGAGGTTCGGGGGAACATCTCGAGGAATCAATTCTTGACTTCCTCTCACTAGATAGCCTACTAGAAGAGGGAGCAACCTTGTTTTTATGTGGAGTCAATGTAATCGTGGTTGTTTCCTTTGAAGGTCCAGGATGTGGTGTGGTGCTGACCATGGGTTTCTCATCAGACGAGTCACCATATATATTAGCATATTCCTTAAGGGTCAGGACGCGTCTCGAGAAGGTGCCAGTGATCTCAATTGGCTTAACATTATTGGGCTCTTGTGTCGGATCATCAAAATGGTCAAGACAATCAGCAAAAATCATGTCCAACTCAATGTCAGCTTCTGGTCGTGAGTCCTCCTTAGAAGCTGTCACGGTGGTGGTGCAAGCAGTTGATGAAGTGACGGTGTGGGGAGCCTCTGAACCAATGGTCGTCCGGACAGTCGGTCTCTCATGTCGAGCAGAGAAGTGGGACTCATCTTTCTCTCGATGGTCACGACTGTCAACGGATGTGCGGGTCACTTTAGAGTAAAGTTTATCAAAGAATGTATGAGGTCGAAGCACTCCCAATGCTGTAAAATCGATTTCCCGAGTCTCGCAATCTATAGTCGCCTTAGCCAAGGCTAAGAACGGCTTCCCGAGAATAATCGGAGACTGGGAAAACTCTCCTCGGTGCTCAATGTCAATGATCGTGAAGTCCACCTGAAGTAGAGCACCTTGGAAAGTAACGATGACTGAAATATTTCCTCTCGACCGTTTGATGGATCGATCAGCCAGTTGAACGATCTCTCTCGACTTCCTAAGTGGCATGAGTTTGAGCTTGTCAAACACAGAGGTCGGGAGGATAATTATTGGCGAGTCATCATCAATTCTTGCATGGGTAAAGATGGTGTCTTTGATTTCACATTCAACTCGGGGCAACCGCTTCACTCTGCAGCTTTTGGTCTTTCTCCCCATCACCAAAGAGGTGGCCGTAGACACTGTGTCTTTCAGTCCTTGTCCTCTTATTACCCGACCTCTTGGGCATCAATTTACTTCTCACAAATCGTTTGAGGTCAGAAAAGTGATCTATGGTCTTTATTAAGGGAAGATTAAAAATCAATTCTTCATCGAGTGCTTCCCTTAGGGCAGGCTCAATTTTTTAGGTCTTTTTTATTTTCAATTTTATGTAATTTTTTGGTTTTTTAATTTTTTTGGTGTTTTGGATAGATGCATGATCAGATTCTGGATTGGAGGGTAAGTGGTTAGTAGAAGAGGGAGGTAGAATGGACTCCAGCTGTACAAACGGTGTGGGTTCCTCAATGCTTGCTCGGTTTTCAACATCAGAACTACTTGCTTCCTTCTCCACTTTCATACCCAGGCTGGTAGAAATTGAGTGTAATATTTCCATGACATGTCTCAACTCTTTACCAAATGATTCATTTTTCTTAATAAGTCTAGAGATGTCATCCTCCACAAAATTCTCATGACAAATCATGGGAGAGTTCTGCTCAATTGGAGGATACTGCTGAGATATTGTGGTCTCATACTCAACATACCTAGACTCTGGCATGTAATGCTGGGTCGAGTATGGACTATCCAAATGGAAAATATTGGTCGGAGCCTCATATGATGAAACAGGGACTGATAAGTCTAGCTCATGAGTCCAATCTTGTGAATGTATAGGCTCTTCGAATGAAGGCTGGTTAATGGAGGCTTGATCACTAAAGTCAATCAAGTCTGGAAAATTATGATGTGCATGCCTCTTCATTCGGGTTGTTCGATCGACCATGTTATGCCCTAAGGTCAAGTCGGGACGCGTATATGTAAATTGTTGTCTAGTCCCTACTTGAGGTGAGAATGAAGTATGTGAGGGCATATAATTTTGCCAATCATCTATCTCAGCAGTGGCTTGCTCTTCATTCGATTTGTTGATTCCTGCAAGTCTCGAGAATAAGGACAGTTAGCCCAAGATAGAAGTGGATCTAGAGTGTTGGAATATGGAGTAGGTGAGAAATGCGAAGAAATGGAGAAGTCAGTCGAAGTTCTGACTTCATAATCGGGTTGAGCTAGAGCCGACCATGGGTAATGGTCTCTGATAACCGTCAGGTACCCTATGTTAATTCAGGCAAATTAATGTCCAAATTACTTAATGTGTTTCGTTGCAGTCGGATACGAGGGGTTAATCAAAAACCACTTATCAAATTAATGTTAAGTTAATTTCAAGCGGCAGATTTTTTTTACTTGGTGAAGTCCAAGGTCGAACTCAGGGAGGCAACTGTCTCCTTAGGTAAATTACAGCAATTTTTCAAGTGTTGATGTTCGAGAATCAATTTTTTTTGGTCTTTTTAATTTTTATGCAGACATATGCGGACAAGGTGAGCCAATTTAGCGTTTAATTTGATTGATGTATCAAATGAAGTCCAAAAATAATAAAAATTGGCCAGATGATTATTTATGATGAAAATGACCTACACTAATTTTTTTGGAATTTTTCGACTCAAAATAAATTTTCTGTGAATTAAATGAACAGACAGAGTGATTTTCAGTATTTAATTTTTAATAAATATCAAATCACAATTTTTTCAAGAACTAAAATTATCCTAGGGGGGTCTAATGATAAGGGACCTAGGAAAATTAACAGGACTTAAATTTACTGTGAAATGAATTAATTAAAATTAATTCAAGAAAATCACTAAATTATTTATTTAGGCCTCGATATGCGTGCAAATGCTATGAAATTTTTATGGTGTGTTAGAAATGATGTCCTTAGGCTACTATGATTTTTTCATAATTTTTGAAGGCACAGATAATTAACTAAAAATCAAAAGGCATCACTGGGCAAAATATGTCAACAATGAACCAATTAATTCATTAATAATTCAAATAATCCCACAAAAATCAGACACGTGTACTAACAGATGGAGGACAAAATTTCCAACAACTCTAATTTTTAGAATCTCAAAATGATGAAAAATACACTCTAGGGACACGTGCAAACACAAGGGTGTAAATGCAATACTAGAAATTGAAACTTCAATAAATAAATATGCTGACAGGGACTAAAATGCAATTACCGATAACATGCAGGACTTGTATGCAATTTCTCCACGGAACATGTGCTCCTCACGTGGGGTCTGCTTCACAGGGACCTTTTTGTAATTTCCATAAGCTTCAGGGGCGTCTGTGCAAATAACCCAGGCCGCACGTGCTCCTCACGTGGGCGACCTAGGTTCGGAGGGCGTCGGAGGCTCGGAGCGAGGTTCGGGTCCTCTGGAGGTTCGGACTAGCCTCGGTGCAGCTTCGGGTCACCCGAGCCTAGGCTTGGAGGCCGAGGCTCGGACTCGTCTACGTGGCAGCCTGAAGGCCCTTGGATCAAGATGGATCCAAGGGACGTCGATGAAGTCGCGTGGCGGCTGGAGAGCCGTCTGATCCGAGGCGTGATCAACGGTCGCGGACGGGGGCGGTGAGTGGACTCGTGGCAGGGCGAGGACCGTTCGATCGGATGATCGAACGGTTGCTGCTGCGTCGTCTCGAACGGTCCTCCGCCACCTGCGGAGGAGAAGGCGGAGCTCCGTTGGGGCTGGGCTTGCTCCGCCTCGGTCGCCAGGCGTCGATGAAGAGCTTCGTCAGCTCCCACGTAGCTCGGAAGAAGCGGGAGTGCACGGCGAAGCCTCCGGTGGCCTCAAGATCCTTGGAGATGTGCTGGAGCTCTGCGTCGATGAAGCTCGAAGGGAGCTCCGACGAGGCTCCGGCCAATGAAGAATTTAGGATTTGCAAGGGGTTAGATGTATAGCCGAGGCGTGCAGGTGTCCGTGGAGGGGAGTGGAGTGATCGGAGAGGCCTGAAATGGAGTGTGATGGTCTGGCGAGTAAGCTCTGGCCAAACGGCGGAGCTGTTGGTCGGAGGAAAGTGAAACGTGTCGTCGGAGTGTGCGGAAGATACCGCGAGGATCGGAGCTTCGACGCGAAGCTCGTCGAGGTGATTTAGACGCGCGAAGATGGCTGGTGACGGCGAATAAAAACGGAGAAAAAGCAAGAAAAAGAAGAAGAAGATCGGAGTACGAATGGAGGGGGTTACCTGGGGAATGGGGCTCAACTTTGAGCTCCAGGTCGTCGCTCAAGGGATCGGTAGGATCCCGAGCTCGGGCAGCTGCTCGAGGGAGGCTGCAGCACGGCGGTGGCGGCCGTGGATCTCGCCGGAGTTGGATCTCTGTCTTCGCTCGACAACTCCACCAATTGCTGTCACCAATAGGTAGCTTGGAGCTCGAGGAACCTCTCTAGAGTGGCGGATGGGGGTGAACGGTGCCGGTGGCTGGATATTTATAAGGAGAAGGAGGTGGTCTGGCTGGGTGAGTGGCGAGGTTGGTGGTCGTCGTGGGGCGAGTATGGTGGAGATGGTGGTGCTCGAGGGAGCTGGCGAGGGAGAGGGACGAGTGGGGGACGCCGTGGGGAGGTCAGCGGCCGGAGGAGATGGCTGACGTGTGCCCAGAAAAGGAAAGGGGGCGCCCCTCCCGCAAGGCAAGGGACGTGGGGGAGAGGGGCGCCTGGAGGTAGGAGACGAGGTCTCTACCGTTGGATCTTGTGATCCAACGGTGGAGATCAGAGCGTGGTGAACGGGTATGATTAGATTTGGGGTGCCAAGATGAGGGGTTATGAGGGAGCCACGTGGCGCGTTGTGGCGAGGCGCGAGCGGATGGTTCAGATGAGAGGGTGGAGTTGATCTGAGGGTCGAGACTCGCTGGAAGAGGGCGGCTGCGATGAGCGGATCGGGGACCTGATCAGGCGGCGCAGATGCGTCCACGTGGAAGGCTGAGAGCGCGGCGCTAAGGGACGGTGGAGATGAAGTGTGGGGCGGATCTGATGGCTGGGAGATGGGCAGGTACGTGGAAAGCCCTGGGCCGTTGGATCTGAAGGGAGATCCAACGGTGGAAGGCGCGGGCGGATGAGGCGAGGGGCAGCGGGCCGCGTGGCGCAACCAGAGGGCGCCACGTGGCCTGCTGTGAATGGCTGGAGGAAGAAACACGTGTAGAGAGAAGAGAAAGCCGAATTTGGAAAAACTCAAAACATGAAAGTTGTAGATCGTGATGAGATCTACAAGTTTCATGTTGACCAAAGACGGAGATAAGGTCAACTATGATACATAAATACAAGGATACATAAATATACATGTGTAGTATACAAAATGACCCAAAAACCCAAGTTTCTCATACAAGCTCCAATTTCAATGAAATTAGTCTCATTTTGAAGGTCTTTTAATATGTAGTAATCTAAAAGTGAGTAGACCTAATTAGGAGATTGTATGAGGGCTTTATGTGTGTTTTAATGTACAAGGGTTTTCAGGATATTTTGGCTATTTTACAAGGGTGATTTTTGGCATTCTTCCCTATATTATTAAGGAATACATATGTATTATAGAGAAGAAGTTATTTTGGTGGAGTGGTATTTTACAGGGGATTTTTGGCTTCTTATTTAAATGCAGATGAGCTGCTAAAATGCATGAATTCTGGATGCATGCATGAGTGTTATTTATGCAAGATAAAAGGAAATATGCCTCTATTTCCTCGGGAACAAGGCTCTATTTTTGACTTTTGATGTGATGAATCACAGATTCATCAACCCCCTATACTTAAACCTTGCTCGTCCCTGAGCAACTAAAATGAAATGCAAGAGTGAAATGATTTTGGGTTCCATACCAAGGTCATGAACAAAAGTTGAAAAATGGAGCCTGACTCGAACTTTGGATTAATTGTATGGCGGAACCTTATTTGGACCTGGACTTAAGACCTAACAGACTTCAAGTTCCACAAGTCTTCTATTCAAGACGCCTTCAATAGTCAGGTCAGAACAACTCCTCAAACGCAAATTTCTGATGACTATGATTCTTACTTGTACTGTGTAAGTGATTTGTAACTCTCCACATCAGAAATGGCTCGGAACCAGCCTCCTCTAACAAGGTAACTCAATAACCTGGTATAGTAACTCTTTCCTCGAGGAGCGGGGTATTCCCTTCTAAGTTCAAGTGCGGCCAACTCAAGAGGAGGGGGTAGAGAAGAGAATGGACGGTAGCCAGTGTAGCTACCTATCCCGGGATGCCTGACCAGTGTAGCCAAGTCATCCAGCTGCATTTCTTTACTAGTATACAGGCTCCGACAGGTATTTTATTTTTTTCTTGAACCTGTCTGATTTTTTTGGAGTTTTTGCAATTTTTTTTTTCAACAGCAGCATGTACATCAGGAGTTTTTCCTCTTGAGTCAGTAGACTATCCCTCTTTTGAAGCATTATTGCAACCCACAGCACCCTGTCCTTAGATGTCAACACCACTAGACTAGGTTGAGACGCACTTCCCTCCCTAGAGGAGGACGGATGTTTCCACCCGTGTGCTACTCCAAGTTAAAGGATTCTACCTCCTCACCACCTCATCAGTGAAGAGCTACGTGCATAGTGCTTGTCCAAGTTAGGTCATTATCTATAAGAATCCTGCGTATGCATGAGATATTCTACTTAGACTGATTAAGATGACATGTGAACATAGACATGCGGACTCAAAGAATTAAGTCTCTTGACCTGTGAAATCTTAACTCCAGTTCTTATAAGGTTCCTCTGAAATTAGGTGGATTAAGGTCAAATCAAGTCCATCCTCAATATCTACTCATAACTTGGTTCAGAACCCACTAACTTTTCACTTTGCATATGCAAAGTATGCAGATGAGATGAAATGTCATGCTATGAAAATGCAAGACTCTTTATATTATTATGCAGAGATGATATGCAAGAGTAAATAAGAAGCCTATATTTAATTTTTTTTTTCAACTTTTACCCATCCGTAATTATTGCAAAATATATACAAAAATACGCGAAAATACGCGAAAGTACGAGCTATGGGTAAAGTATATATGTAATATATACACGCCCCCCTATACTTAGCGTGTGCTATGTCCTCAGAGCACGAAGAGCGAGGAAAAAGACATAGCTCGTGCTAAGCGTAGGAGAGCCAAAAAGGAATAGAAAGTATAGACGTCGTCTCGCCCCCCTATACTTAGGCTCTGACAGCCTAAGTGTAGAAGAAGATCAGTAATGGGGCGGACGAGGGATAGATGAGTGTACAAAGCGGGCATCGGTTCCCCCTATACTTAGGCTTTAGTCAGCCTAAGTATAGGACAGGAATGAGTGTGAGAACCGATGTGATTTGGAGAATGCACAGTGAATCGATTCGGGTTACCCCTCCCCCCTATACTTAGGATTTGGTCATCCAAAGTGTAGTCCAAGATAATGGTTCGATGATGTGGGGATGGGTTACTAGAATCGTGGAGGTAAAGGATAGGATATACAGGAAGAATGAGATATATACAAATGAGTCGGTCTGAATCTTTTGAAGATGCTTGATGACACGAAAATTTCCCTAAGACCCGGGTGAAGGTAATGAAACAAGGGTCGTTGCGACCCGGATCTCAGAAGATGTGTCAATCAAGAAAAAGAATCGAACCGCGAAACGAATCGAAAATCAAACAACAAATCAAGCGGTCCTAGCTATGTGATTAACCTGGTATAGCTCCCAGGGTCGAACACAAGGAGCACGGATTGGCCTAGGCCTACGAAGTAGTGAAAATGAAATAAAAATAAAAGAAAATGTTTTTTAGAGGTTTTTATGAATTTTTATATTTTTTTTGGATTTTCAGATTATAAAGAAAATAAAAGAAAGTAAAATCTGGGCAACTTCAACAATTTATTAAACACACCAAAAATAATGCAAAAATTAAGGAAAAATTGTTTTTATGTTTTTTAAGTTTTTAAGTGTTTTTGGTGAATTTTTGGTATTTTTCTAATGGGTAAATTATTTTCTAAAAATCAAACAGTGCGAAAAATGAAAGGTACTGTCCAGCAAGGCTTAAGACCCAAAAATAAAATATTTAAGGATCTCAAAAAGCCCTGGAGGTAATTTTCCTATAATCTAGAGAGAATAAGGAAAATTTAGGCACCTTAATTATTGTTTTTGGATTTTTAAATTAATTATTATGATTTTTATGAGTTTTTGAGGGTTTTGCGATTTTTAGGGTTTTTAAGTGATGAAAAATAGCCAAAATTGGCTAGAAAATCAAACAACAAGCAAACAACAGTATCTAATTTTTTTATAATTTTTAGGGGTGTTTTTATATTTTTTTGGTATTTGTATATCTAGACAGTAACTAAAAAGGCTGTTTTTGAATTTTTAAAAATACTAAATAAAATCAAAATTGTCCTCAAAAATTCTCAAAAATCTAACAACATGGCAGGAGCCATGTGTCAAATTTTCATCGAATTTGGAGGTGGTTTGATATTTATTCAAAAATCGAAAAGGGGGCACTGTGCACAGGGACGTAAGTGCAAATACCCAAAGTTCTGAGGGACAAGGTGCAAAAATCCCAGCAAGTCACGCGCGTGGCGCGTGGCTGGGGCACTCAGGGGCCTTTTGGTAATAAAAACCAAGTTTCTGGACTTTTTGGTAACTCGTACCAAAAGTCCAGGGGCTTGGATGCAAAAATCCCACTAAAATCCGCACATGCGCATAAACAACACTCACAGGGGCATAAATGCAATTACCAAAAAGTTAACATTCATTCATTAACCCAACAGAACTACAGGGAAGAAGATGTAAATAACCCTAAACTACACGTGACGACGCACGTGGTCTCATACAAACAGGGGCATACATGCAAATCTAAACAAACACGAGGTCCACAATGCAATTTACCCTACGGAAATAAAGTTCTAAAAATATTTACAGGACTAAGACGAAAAAGACAAACTAAGAGGGGGCCCTAAGTAAATTACCCCTTTATTCGTCGACGGCCAGATGCACGCCACGTGGAAGATCGGTCGGCTCTGGATGGGGGGCGCGTCTCTTCTTCAGCTCGGGGGCTCGATCGACGGTGGAGGCGAGGACACGTGGGAGATCGGGCGGTTCTGGGCTCAGGTACCTCTCTCCTCTGCTGCGAACGGTCCAGATGAGCTCCTCGGAGTGATCGACGGTCGCTGCTCCTCGGAAGATGGACGGCTGAGATCAAAACTGGAGCGGAGGCGTCATCGGACGGTTCTGGAGGATGGTGAAAGAACACGACGCCGGCGAACTTCGCCGGCCTCGTGCGTGAGCTGTACTCCTCCTCAGCTGCTCCTGATGATCGGAACGGGTCCGCGGTGAAGCTCCGCAGCTGGTGGTGGACTTCGATGGCCCGGCCGAGCCCTGGAGGGGCTCCGGCGAGGCTGGCGGCGCGAAGCTCCTGGCTGGAATGTACGAGGGGCTCAGATGCCTCCCGTTGGACCTGCAAAGCAAACCAACAGCTTCGCGGGTCGAGGGCAAAGTGCCTCGACCCCAAGAAGCGTCGTGAGGGTGAACGGTGCGGCGGGGTGAATGAGCTCCGGCGAGCGACAGGTGGAGGAGCTCGACTCCCAACTCCGGGGCGAGTTGGGTTGAACGAGTGGGCGAAGAACGTGCGTGGGGGAACGGCGAAGATGATAGTGTGCTCCGATGATCGAGATAGTGTGCGTGATGGTCGGAATCAGAGGAACACAGCAAGGAGTCGATTTGGGGGTAACTTAAAATTAGACTAAATAAGAAGGAACGAAGGTTACCTGGGTGATGCTGGAGACTATGCTGGAGCTTAGCTAGCTCCTGGTCCTTGCCTCAAGGGTCGTCAACGCCCGAGGCTCGAGCTCCGGTTGAACGTCGGAGCACGGCGGCGCGAGGCAGCCGGATCGATGGTCCGAGCACCTCCTCCTCTCTGCGACACCGGCAAATGCAAGCTGTCACCTTGCTGGTTGCGATGGAGGTCACTGGAGAGAGAATGGGGAGCCAAAGATGGAATGAGGAGGCGGCTGAGCTCGGGCTTTATAGTGCTAGGGGTCCGGGAAGAAGAGGATCGGGCGAGCTCGGGAGCGCGCGGATCCCGAGGGGGCGGCTCCGGCGAGCATGCCGGATGCACAAGGAATGATCCGGACCCGGGATTTGATGGGTTGGCGATCGGATCTGGTGGGGGTAATTGGGAGAAGTCGGGTCGAAAAGCAGATCCGCGGCTCTGGTGGTCCTGGGGGAGGTGTTGACCGGGGGTCAACAGTCCCCCGTGGACCAATCAGAGCCCGCCAAGGCTGGAATTTTTATTTTATTTTTTTGGGCCTTTAAATGGCCGAATTTTCAAAAACTTAAAACACAAAATATTTTTGTTTTAATTTTTTCTATTTTTTTGTGATTTTTAATTAATTTTTGGAAATTAAAATAAAGTATATACATTGTAGCTATACATAGGTATATATACACTATATTGATTTTTGATTTTTGATTTTTAATTATTTATTTTTATACATTTTTATTCCTATTTTATATTTTATTTATTTATAGGATAAAATGAGGAATAAAAGGCTATTTTTATTTTATTTTTATTATTTATATACATGGGTTAATTAGTTAGTTATATACATGATATATACATGGTATATATACAAGATGTTTTTGTATTTTTAATTTTGTAATTTTTATTTGATTTTTGTTTTAATTCTTTTTATTTATTTTATTTACAAAACATAAAAAGGAATATTTACAAAAAGTGTTGGAAATAAAGAAATTTATTTACAAGGTGAAATAAATATGAGAAGGGGTTTATGTACATGGTGAAAGGTTGTTTTTAGGATTTTGATTTTTAACTTTTTATTTTGTTTTTAATAGGCTATAAATATGTACAAATATTTACAAAATATTTACAACATATTTTTGGTTGAGGAAAATATTTAATTTATTTATTTACAAATATATACATAAGTGAGCCCCTATCTCCCTCTACTTGGCTTTTATGCGGTCAGGCCCATGCTGAGCCCTCCCTTGGGTTAGGTTGCTCAATATTTATTCTAAATATTTCCCTCTTTTTCTTTTTCATCTTTATTCTTTTATTTTTGCACAAAAACATGCTAATTATCTAATTTTACAAACATGCATGCTTTTGCTAACTAACCCTATTTACACATATCTACATGCATTTGCATAGGTTTTTGTAGCTAAAATATAAGAATAAAGAGTGATGAATGGGTATTCATCACCCCCCTATACTATACTTTGCTAGTCCCTTAGCAAACACTTATTTGAAAAAGAAGTGCAAAAGAAAGAAAAAGAAAAAGAAAAAGAGAATGTACATGGATCAAGGTTGATTATTAAACTTGCCTTCATTAAATTGAGGTATGGAGCTTAATCAGATCTTTGGATTATTGATGTGTCGGAACCTTATTTAGACTTAAGCTTAAAACCTAACAGCCTCCAAGTTCCACTATTCTATAACCAAGACTCCTCAATGCTCCAGATCAGAACAAGTCATCAACTACAAACCCTGAAGACCATGAATCTTTTCTTGTCCTGTGAAAGTGAGGTCTAAGCTCTCCACCTCAGAAATGGCAACTTGACAACCCTCCCTAACAAGGTAACTCTATGACCTCAATCTGGCCACTCTTTCCTCGAGGAGCGGGGTATTCCCTCCTAAGTTCAAGTACAACCGGCTCAAGAAGAGGGGGAAGAAGAGAATGGGCCAAGGCCAGTGTAGCCAAGTACCCTTGGGAGCTTGACCAGTGTAGCCAAGTCTCCCTGCTGCAAGCTACAACAGGTGGATCATGAAACCAAGCTTTGCTTATTGCACTTATATACATACTCCGGTGGGATTATCATTTTCTCTCAGACCCACCACTTTTTTGGAGTTCTTTTCTTTTTCACATTTTTTTTTCGAGTGCATCTATACAACATGTACATGTGCAGCATATATACAAGGAGTTTTTCCTCTTGAGCCAGTAGACCATCCCTCTTTTGAAGCTTTATCGCAACCCACAACTCCCGTCGTTAGACCTCATGGCAACCAGACCAAGTTGAGACGCACTTCCTTCACTAAATGAAGAAGAGAGGTTCCGCCTAGAAGTACTACCCTCATATGCTACCCCAAGTCAAGGAAGACTGCCTCCTCACCATCTCATCCGTAGAGAGCTCGGTGCATAGTGCGATTGTCCAAGTAAAGCCATAATCTACATGAGTCATGTGTTGTTGTTAAGTGCTCTACTTAGGCTCATTGAGATGACATGTGATCATAGCCTAGTGGACTCAAAGAATTAAGTCACCATGGACCTGAAAAGCCTTAAACCTAAGTCCTATAAGGTTCCTCTTAGAAGTTAGGTGGATTAAGATCTTAATCAAGCTCCATTTCTCAATTTGATTCCAGGCTAGTTTAAGTGTCAACTATCATCCAAGAAAAACTATATACATATGTACAAAAAGATGCATATTTACACAAATTTTACAATCATGCAAAATTTTTGAAAAATGTTTTGAAATCATGAATGATGATGCATGAAGTGCAAGTTTTGCAAAAAGGTATTTACACACATTTACACAAGATTTTTGCAAACTTTTGATTTTCAAAACATTTTGGAAAAATTTTGTACTATATACATAATTTTGATACAGAAAATATTTACACAAGCTTTACACAAAAGATTTTTTGAAATCATTTTTACAAAAATAATTTGTACACTAGCTATGTATGTGCAAAAAAAAAGAAGATTATGTACATGAAAAATTTTTAATTTTTGTGGTTTTTAGCCATTTTTATTTATTAACACACTCACACAAAGTACGAGTTATGGCTAAAGTATATATGAAATATATACACACCCCCCTATACTTAGCTCGAACGATGTCCTCGGAGTCAAGAGCGATGAAGAAGACATAACTCGTGCTATGTATAGGGAAGTGAAAAGGAAGGCTATACAAAAGGAGAATGAAAAGTCAAAAGGTTCTCGGGTCTCCCCCCTATACTTAGGATCAAGTAATCCTAAGTATAGCAGGCTGTATACTAAGGGAGAACCGAGTGGAGAATGTACCGGGTCTACCCCCCCTATACTTAGGGTGAAATGCCCCTAAGTATAGGCAGCAAAACAGGGGTAAACAGAAACAAAAGAAATACCCAAAATGTCTCACATCCCCCGTATACTTAGGGTAAAGTACACCCTAAGTATAGCGTAATCATAAGATGAAGAAAGGGATGTGGGACTAAGGAATGTGATGATATGGACATCTGGATCTATGTACAGCGGAGGATCAGTAAAGCTCAGGCGTGAGATGCATTAGATGTGAGTCAAAGACCACATCTCACGCAAAATGAATAGGGGCAATATCAACGACCCGCGGCTCATGATCTAGAAATGGCTTGAGCCGCTGGCCGTTCACTCGGAAGGTACTCTCAGAAGACAACTCGGATATGTCGATGCTACCGTTGTCGTGTACCTTCCGAACCAGATAAGGTCCTTTCCATTTGCTCTGTAGCTTCCCTGGAAATAATCTAAGCCTCGCATCAAACAGCCATACTCTCTGTCCAATCTCAAAATGCTTGTGGCTGATATGAGAATCATGCCACTCCTTGACTCTCTCCTTATAATGTAGGCTGCTTGAGAAGGCTGAATCTCTAAGCTCCTCCAGGGCAGCTAGCTCTGCCCTCCTCTGGTCTCCTATACCATCTGGATCCATCAGAATGTCTGTAACTGCCCAAAGTGACTTGTGCCTCAGCTCAACTGGTAGGTGACAGGGCTTGCCATATACGAGGCGAAAGGGAGATGTGCCCAAAGGTGTCTTGAAAGACGTCCTATATGCCCACAAGACCGAGTCCAATAGCTGTGACCAATCCTTTCGGTCAGGGCGGACGACTTTCTGCAGAATAGTCTTGATCTCCCTATTCGACACTTCGGCTAGACCATTCGTCTGTGGATGGTATGGTGTAGCAACGCGATGATCTATGCCGAACTCGCTAGCAAGTGCCTTCACCTGGTCGTTGATGAAGTGAGATCCCCCATCAGAAATAAGAACTCGTGGAACCCCGAACCGCGTGATGATATGCTTCCTCAAGAATCTGCAAACTGTCCTCGCATCAGCGGCTCGGGCGGGGATAGCCTCCACCCAACGACTCACATAATCTACGGCCAACAGAATGTACTCAAATCCCTGACTCTTAGGGAATGGACCCATGAAATCGATGCCCCATGCGTCAAAAACCTCACAGAAGTGAATGGGCTGCATCGGCATCATATCACGCTGTCCACAAGTGCCCATCCTCTGACAGTCAGTACACCTCTTCACGAACTCATCTGAGTCCTTGAAGAGGGTAGGGCACCACAAGCCGGATTGGAGCACTTTCTGTGCCGTTCTCCTCCCAGAATGATGTCCTCCTGCCTCAAGCTTGTGGCAGTAAGTGAGGACGCTATGGTGTTCCTCCTGAGGAATACACCGACGCCAGACGCTATCCCCTCCTTCGTGGTAAAGGATGGGATCCTCCCAATGGTAAGACTTGGCCTTCGCGAGGAAGGTCTCAAGCCTCTGCCTGGGCCAATCTTGTGGGACTTTCCCAGCAACGAGAAAGTTCACAATATCGGCGTACCATGGGAGTGAGGCGATAGCAAGGATCGCCTCATCTGGGAAGGTATCTCGGATAGGATCAATCTGCTCTGACTCCTCAGGCTGCTCTAACCGGGAAAGGTGATCCGCCACCACATTCTTGACTCCAGGCTTATCCTTGATCTCAATGTCGAACTCCTGGAGTAGAAGGATCCATCTAGTCAGTCTGGCCTTGGCATCCTTCTTTGCCATGAGGTACCTGATGGCGGTGTGATCTGTGTACAAAGTCACTCGGGATCCAATGATATACGATCTGAACTTATCCAGGGCAAACACTACTGCTAGCATCTCCTTCTCTGTGACCGTATAATTCCGCTGGGCGGAATCCAATGTGCGGCTAGCATAGTGTATCGCAAATGGCACTCCATCCCTCCTCTGTCCCAGCACTGCCCCTACGGCAAAATCGGAGGCGTCCGTCATGATCTCAAATGGGAGAGACCAATCAGGTGGCTGGAGGACAGGAGCCTCAATCACACATCTCTGGAGAGTAGCAAACGACGAAAGACACTTGTCATCGACAAGGAACTCGGTGTCTTTCGTCAAGAGGTCAGTCAACGGTCGGGCAATCCTGCTAAAATCCTGAATGAATCTCCTGTAAAATCCAACGTGCCCCAGAAATGACCGTAACTGCCTCAGATTGGACGGCGGTGTGAGTTTTCTAATGACATCGACCTTGGCCGGATCAACCTCCATGCCCCTGTTGGAGATGATGTGGCCAAGCACCGTCCCTTGAGTCACCATGAAGTGACTCTTCTCCCAAGATAGCACCAAGTGATACTCAATACATCGCTGGAGTACTCGATCTAGGCAGTCAAGACAAGAATCAAATCCGTCGCCGTAGATCGAGAAATCATCCATGAAGACCTCAAGGCACTCCCCTACCATGTCCGAAAAGATCGACAGCATGCACCTCTGGAAAGTCGCAGGGGCGTTGCATAGCCCGAATGGCATGCGTCGAAAAGCGTATGTGCCGAAGGGACAGGTAAAGGTGGTCTTCTCCTGATCCTCAGGAGCGATGGCCACTTGGTTGTAGCCCGAGTACCCATCCAGGAAGCAATAATGGCTCTTCCCTGCCAGTCTCTCAATGATCTGGTCAATAAAAGGCAGGGGAAATGGTCCTTCTTGGTGGCTTGGTTGAGTCTCCTGTAGTCAACACAAACCCTCCAAGAGGTGGGTACCCGTGTAGCAATCTCCTCCCCCGACTCACTGATCACAGTCGTGATGCCCGTCTTCTTGGGCACCACATGCAAGGGGCTGACCCACTTGGAGTCGGAAATGGGATAAATAAAACCTGCACCCCACCACTTCGATATTTCCTTCATGACAACCTCTCTCAGGTTGGGGTTCAGACGCCGCTGGAACTCACGCGACGGCTTCGCCCCATCCTCGAGATAGATGTGGTGGGAGCACACTGATGGACTAATCCCATGGAGATCTGCTACGCTCCATCCGATCGCCTTGCGGTTCTTTTCAAGAACCCCCATCAAACGGGATTCCTGCTCTCCAGTCAACTCAGCGGAGATGATGACTGGGTACATCTCAGGATCGCCCGCAAGGAATCGATACTTCAGCGAAGTAGGGAGCGGCTTCAGCTCTGGAATGCTGGGTGCCGGCAAATCTGGCTGTGGAAGAAACTGAGTGAACGCTGCAAGGTCTGCCAAATCTGCCTGGGAAAGTGAAAGTGTACTCTCGCAAACTGGGTCGGGAGAAGGCGGCTCAACTGCACTGTCTCTGCTCTGCTCTGCCTCTACCTCCTCCTCTGTAGGCTCGGGTGGACTCAGGTCTGGCATCTGATCATAACAATCGGCCCAATCAGACTCTGAATCCGAGGGATCTGTATCAGAATCGGTGGCATCAGTACCACCGGAAAACAAGGTGGCCTCAGCACCACCATCACTAATCACCGTGCTGCGATCGAGAACCGGCTCTGCTGCCGCGACTGTATCCGAACCCAGGTCTGTGCTCTCCAGACTCTCCTCTGTTGTCATCCCTGCATCAGCTGTATCTGAAAGTGAGAGGGTAGTCTGTGACTCAAGGTCTGCCCAAGCTGCCTCGTCATCTGTGATCACAAAATCATAGTCCTGGTGGATGTCTGGCTCTGCGTCTATCAGCTGCTCTGAGTCGGTGCTGGCATCTGAGCGGGATCTAGATCTGGCTCTGTAGTCCTCGACCGTCTCTATTTGTATACTCTCGCCCTGGACGCGAAAGTACACCTTCCCGCTATCATGATCAGTCACCGCCTTGGCTGTGGCCAAGAACGGACGACCAAGGATGATGGGGGTATCGGTCACTGACTCAGGGATCTCCATGTCCATCACTACGAAGTCCACGGGGAATTGCAGACCCTGAATCGTGACGATAACGTCGCGTAGCAACCCCTTCGGCCTCTTGACAGATCGATCAGCGAACTGAAGGACTGTCCTGCTCTGTCGAAGAGTGCCCAACTCGAAGCGGTCGAGAAGGGCTGCCGGAAGAAGGTTGATCGACGATCCGCTATCTAGAAGAGTACGGTCGAACCACTGCTCACTAATCTGGCATCTGACATACGGGGCCCCTGAATCTGGCCTCTTGGCTGGCAGTCGGTTCTGGATCGCGAAGCACGTGGCTTTGGTCAGCACATGGATCTCTGAAGTGTGGTTCCTCCTCCTCCTCCTGACTGTAGTCCTCTCTCTCAAAGATCTCTGGAGAAGGGGGATGTGCTGCAAAGCCTCCTGGAGGGTCAGCTGGATGTGGAAGCGATCGATCATGCTCTGGCTGAACTCCTCAAGCTCTCTCTTTTTTGGGTCATTTTTCTTCCCCTTCCCCATCTGAAGGGCTCTAGGGAAGGGGATCACTGGGTCCTTCTCAGATGAAGGACTAGGAAAAGGTCTAAGCGATTCAAGGACCGGATCCACACATACATCACGCACCACAGTGGGACCAGAAGAAAATAAACCTTTTCCTTTATTCATAGCAGAGTTCCGAGATACATGACCATGAGGAAAAACAACATCAGATCTCTCTCTACAAACACCGGTGGCCTCAGTACCACCACGAGTGGGATGCTCTGCTGCTGCTGCTGGAAGACGTCTCGCGGCATCAGTACCGCTAACTGGCTCGGCTGCTGCTGGGGTGTCATCAGTACCACCTCCTGAATCTGGTGAAGTGGCGGCCTCAGTACCGCCGGTGGGATCAGCATCCTCGGTGGCCTCAGTACCACCGTCATCGACTGGAGCGTCCTCAGTACCGCTCTCCTCCTCCTCCTGGGGCGCCTCGGGGTGAAGCTCAGCTGAGACGCCGCCGCCTGCTGGGGTCCTACCGCTCCTAAGCGTGGCAAAATCAACATCAAACAGATCTGAAGAAGTATCATCAAATGGATCGCTAGGAGTGGCTAACTCAGTATGTACTACCTGCTCAGACTTCCGCTTGAGGTTGTTCGGATTCGGCTCTATCTGTGCAGGTATGGCGGCCTTCCCTCTCACCAAGTCCCGCATCTTCTGGAGGAACTCATCCATCTCCCGTCGAAAGGTCGCCTGCTGATCCGTGAGGAGGCGGGCGATATCATCCAAGGCAGGGCTCTCGTGGGAGCCCGACGGGTAGCCTCGCTGTGGGTGAGGCTGCTGGTACTGCTGCGGGTGAGAGGGGTAGGAAAGAGGCTGCTGCTGGTGCTGGTATCCCGGGTGAGCCTGCTACTCACGCCTCCAAGACTGTCCCTGCTGATAGGGACGAGGACCGTAAGACGACTGCTGCTGGTAGACTGGGTGCTGCTGCTGCGGCTGCTGGTGATGGTCTCTCGGCTGGGAGTACTGCCCTCCCTGTGCTGACGGCTGCTGCTGGGGCGGGGCACCACCGCTCCCCCACCTGAATCCGGGATGATCTCGTCGGATCCCAGGCTGGGGACGGTCGTACCAGATCCCGTTGACATCCATCAACGGCTCTGCATCCAAGGGGGCTGGGGGTAGTACCGCCAACGGCTGATCCGGCTGATAGACCACCATCTGCATCTCTGGAGATGGTGGGGACTGGTAGGTGGGCTGCGGCTGCTGGTACGGCTCCGCCTGTACAAGGTGAACCTGTCTAGGCTGCACTGGGGTGCTGGAGCGCTGGGACGAGCTGCTGCTGCTGCCGGCGTCGCCTCGCGACTGAAGACGGGGCTGAGAAGCCGTCTGTGTCTCCTGGAGACACATGAGCTGTGTCTTCAGGTCGCTCAAGACCTGTGCCATCTGATCCATCTGTGCTATGCTCTGGCACTACTTCTTCTCGATCAGCTCCATGCGGTCCAGCTTCTCGCTGATGATGCCCATGTCTGCAGCTGATGACTCTGCCTGTGCTGCTGCTGCTGCAGACGAACTGGAAGGACCTGCATCGACCCGTGCTATCCTCTGGTACTGCACGGGTCCTGGCTGATGTGGCTGGGTCTTCTGCATGTAGAGGCGGGTCTGGGACATAACCATGTAGTTCTCCGCCATCTCCTCAAAAATAGCCCAGACCTGGTCATGGTCCTTGGCGAAGTAGGACCCGCCACAAGAAGCGTTCACCAAGCCCTGTAGCTCTGGTGACAACCCACTGAAAAAACTCTGAACCAAGTTCGGCTTCGTGATATCATGGTGTGGGCATCTGTCCAGGAGCTCTCTGAACCTCTCCCAAGCCTCGTGGAACTGCTCGTTGGGGAACATGGAGAAGTTGCTGATCAGGGCCCTTGCCGCGTTCGTCCGCCCGAGTGGATAGTACTTGTTCAAGTACTCGGTGCGGAGCTGCTCCCAGGTGTACACAAACCTCCCCAGATGCTTCAGCCAGGTGGCTGCTCTGTCTGCTAGGGAAAAGGGGAAGGCAATCATCCGTATGGTATCCTGGTCCACATGCCTGTCGTGGACAGTACTGCAAATCATGAGAAACTCCTGGAGGTGGAGATGGGGCTCCTCTGTAGCTAGTCCATGGAACCGCGGGAGCATCTGCAAGGTGTTCGGGGGGAACTTGAAGTCCCCCACGATGGCTGGAACCACAACCCAATGGTGCATCAAGGTAGATCCGGGGTTGTGCAACTCCCGCATCGGTCTAGGTGGTCCTGCTCCTCCTGCGGCTGCTGCCGCTGCGGCGGCGGCCGCGGCTGCTGCTGCTGCTGCTGCGGCTCGTGCCTGTGCCTCATCGGGGTCCTCGGGCTCGCTCTGTGCATCTCTCTCTGCTCTGAGCCTCTCCATCTCACGCCTCATCTCTATCATAAAAGCTCCCTGATCGCGGAGCTGCTGCTGGACTGTCTCTAACTGTGCGATCAGGGTGGAGTTGATCGCTCCCTGGTCCAGTACAAAGTGCTCGGGACGGGAGTGATCGTCAGAACTGCCTGCGCCTGCCATCTCGACGTCTGCAAAATCGAAGGAGCCCAACTCAGGTGCTGTCAAATGAATAAGTCTCTCCTCGGGCTCAGGTCTCTCGGGTAGATCAGAAAGGGGGTCGAGGGGGAACAGGGTGGAGTCATACTCGGGCTCGGAGAGTGGGTCTGAGCTCTCGCGAGCCAACCTAGATGATGAGGTAGACGCGCCCGAAAGCGGTGCAGCCAAAGGCTGCCTAAGAGATCGTCTACCCATCATCTCGATCTGGCGAGTAGGGCGGATGAGATCTGGAAAAACTATGATCGAAAAACAAACCCCCGGTTCACCAACGCAACGCGAGCTGAAGACCGTGAAAGTTCGGTCAAATTATCTTGTCGATTTTATTTTGGTGAACACTCAAGATATCAGAGCGATTACGTGACCTGTTGGGAACCCGATGCTCCCAAGAGACTGGCCCAATCCTAAAGCTAGATCTTTCCCAGCCAGTACAAGTTGCGGACCGTTTACCGGCTACCCGATCAACCTGCTCTGTTAAGGATGTCACGGCCCGCTTTACCGGGTACCGGAGAGATCCTCACTGGAGAACGACTAACTCTAAGACTAGTAGTCTAACGGAAGTTCAGGCGTGGCTCTATCCTAGTGTGCGGGTCACTCTCTCGCTCAAGCAAACCAAACAATGAGGGGGTTGCTCTCCCCAAGACAAATTTTTAGGGTGAGCGTGTTTTAAGGTCAATAGTCTTAGCAGTCCCAATTTTATGGTTACACTTTTTTTAGGTATTTTTCAAATCAAACAAAACGCCTAACGAATTTTTCGGTTTCTCCTGGTTATTAAGTCCAAAAACGAGGGGAGAAGACGAAAAAGCCGATGCACGTGAAATCAATGATGCATGCTGAGTAAGAAATGCGTACCTGCCGCCAGCACTCTACATGCAAAGTGATCCGCGCATAAAATAAAGACAGAAAAGTAAACTAAGCTATATGATGCAACGGTAAAAAGCCGAGTCCTAAGACAAGCAACTTCTATTGATCGTGAAGAACAATAGTTAGTTAACCGAATCGAGTCCGGAGTCCGATCTTGGGAGTCACTCGGTGCCCGCCACAACGGGTCCTGCCAGCGCTGTATGTGACTCCTAACGGCACGTGGTCTCAAATCCAATTAAACTAACTTTTTTAGTGAATTTTAGTAAGGTCCAATTACGTTCTATAGGAACAGATATTCTATTAAGTGTTGGACCTTAGAAATCTTACGTCACAATCAACAAAAATCCTATGTCTAGGGGCTCGAGCAAAAACCGCGAAAAATCCGGAAAATGACAGTAAGAAAAGAAAAAGAAAACCGCGTAAAAAGCCGCGAAAAACCGAGGGGTCCTAATGGGTCCCCCGAGCACGCCGGTGCTCGGCGAAACAGACCCGCTACGGTCTCAAGTGTCTAAAAGAGTCCAAACAGTCTCAGAGTCCTGTATTATTACAATTAATAATAAATGAATAAAATTCTAGCCTACTGCCTCACTCCACTCAACTCTCTCCTCTCGCTCTCTCCTGCGGCTTCGTAGAGAAAGGAAAGCCGCCTCCGAATGCCGCGGCTGCACCGGCTCCTCGAGAGTCGCCTCCGCGGTCCTCGGGCCCTCGCAAGAAAACAGGAAGAGTGGTCAGACCAATAAAATAATCAAATAATAAATGAAAATAAAAGCAAGGGTATATGTGCAAAAATGAGAAATAAAATAGTCACACAAAATCAAACAAAAAGAAAAGAAAATCAAAATAAAACAAAATAAAATAAAAAGAAAATCGACACAAAAACCGCGAAAAGCCGCGAGCTCCGAAGAGCCACGAAAAAACCGCGAAAACAAAAACGAAAATCAAAACTAAAACACTACTAAGCCGTGCTCCCCGGCAACGGCGCCATTCTGATGACACGAAAATTTCCCTAAGACCCAGGTGAAGGTAATGAAACAAGGGTCGTTGCGACCCGGATCTCAGAAGATGTGTCAATCAAGAAAAAGAATCGAACCGCGAAACGAATCGAAAATCAAACAACAAATCAAGCGGTCCTAGCTATGTGATTAACCTGGTATAGCTCCCAGGGTCGAACACAAGGAGCACGGATTGGCCTAGGGCCTACGAAGTAGTGAAAATGAAATAAAAATAAAAGAAAATGTTTTTTAGAGGTTTTTATGAATTTTTATATTTTTTTTGGATTTTTAGATTATAAAGAAAATAAAAGAAAGTAAAATCTGGGCAACTTCAACAATTTATTAAACACACCAAAAATAATGCAAAAATTAAGGAAAAATTGTTTTTATGTTTTTTAAGTTTTTAAGTGTTTTTGGTGAATTTTTGGTATTTTTCTAATGGGTAAATTATTTTCTAAAAATCAAACAGTGCGAAAAATGAAAGGTACTGTCCAGCAAGGCTTAAGACCCAAAAATAAAATATTTAAGGATCTCAAAAAGCCCTGGAGGTAATTTTCCTATAATCTAGAGAGAATAAGGAAAATTTAGGCACCTTAATTATTGTTTTTGGATTTTTAAATTAATTATTATGATTTTTATGAGTTTTTGAGGGTTTTGCGATTTTTAGGGTTTTTAAGTGATGAAAAATAGCCAAATTTGGCTAGAAAATCAAACAACAAGCAAACAACAGTATCTAATTTTTTTTATAATTTTTAGGGGTGTTTTTATATTTTTTTGGTATTTTTATATCTAGACAGTAACTAAAAAGGCTGTTTTTGAATTTTTAAAAATACTAAATAAAATCAAAAGTGTCCTCAAAAATTCTCAAAAATCTAACAACATGGCAGGAGCCATGTGTCAAATTTTCATCGAATTTGGAGGTGGTTTGATATTTATTCAAAAATCGAAAAGGGGGCACTGTGCACAGGGACGTAAGTGCAAATACCCAAAGTTCTGAGGGCCAAGGTGCAAAAATCCCAGCAAGTCACGCGCGTGGCGCGTGGCTGGGGCACTCAGGGGCCTTTTGGTAATAAAAACCAAGTTTCTGGACTTTTTGGTAACTCGTACCAAAAGTCCAGGGGCTTGGATGCAAAAATCCCACTAAAATCCGCACATGCGCATAAACAACACTCACAGGGGCATAAATGCAATTACCAAAAAGTTAACATTCATTCATTAACCCAACAGAACTACAGGGAAGAAGATGTAAATAACCCTAAACTACACGTGACGACGCACGTGGTCTCATACAAACAGGGGCATACATGCAAATCTAAACAAACACGAGGTCCACAATGCAATTTACCCTACGGAAATAAAGTTCTAAAAATATTTACAGGACTAAGACGAAAAAGACAAACTAAGAGGGGCCCTAAGTAAATTACCCCTTTATTCGTCGACGGCCAGATGCGCGCCACGTGGAAGATCGGTCGGCTCTGGATGGGGGGCGCGTCTCTTCTTCAGCTCGGGGGCTCGATCGACGGTGGAGGCGAGGACACGTGGGAGATCGGGCGGTTCTGGGCTCAAGTACCTCTCTCCTCTGCTGCGAACGGTCCAGATGAGCTCCTCGGAGTGATCGACGGTCGCTGCTCCTCGGAAGATGGACGGCTGAGATCAAAACTGGAGCGGAGGCGTCATCGGACGGTTCTGGAGGATGGTGAAAGAACACGACGCCGGCGAACTTCGCCGGCCTCGTGCGTGAGCTGTACTCCTCCTCAGCTGCTCCTGATGATCGGAACGGGTCCGCGGTGAAGCTCCGCAGCTGGTGGTGGACTTCGATGGCCCGGCCGAGCCCTGGAGGGGCTCCGGCGAGGCTGGCGGCGCGAAGCTCCTGGCTGGAATGTACGAGGGGCTCAGATGCCTCCCGTTGGACCTGCAAAGCAAACCAACAGCTTCGCGGGTCGAGGGCAAAGTGCCTCGACCCCAAGAAGCGTCGTGAGGGTGAACGGTGCGGCGGGGTGAATGAGCTCCGGCGAGCGACAGGTGGAGGAGCTCGACTCCCAACTCCGGGGCGAGTTGGGTTGAACGAGTGGGCGAAGAACGTGCGTGGGGGAACGGCGAAGATGATAGTGTGCTCCGATGATCGAGATAGTGTGCGTGATGGTCGGAATCAGAGGAACACAGCAAGGAGTCGATTTGGGGGTAACTTAAAATTAGACTAAACAAGAAGGAACGAAGGTTACCTGGGTGATGCTGGAGACTATGCTGGAGCTTAGCTAGCTCCTGGTCCTTGCCTCAAGGGTCGTCAACGCCCGAGGCTCGAGCTCCGGTTGAACGTCGGAGCACGGCGGCGCGAGGCAGCCGGATCGATGGTCCGAGCACCTCCTCCTCTCTGCGACACCGGCAAATGCAAGCTGTCACCTTGCTGGTTGCGATGGAGGTCACTGGAGAGAGAATGGGGAGCCAAAGATGGAATGAGGAGGCGGCTGAGCTCGGGCTTTATAGTGCTAGGGGTCCGGGAAGAAGAGGATCGGGCGAGCTCGGGAGCGCGCGGATCCCGAGGGGGCGGCTCCGGCGAGCATGCCGGATGCACAAGGAATGATCCGGACCCGGGATTTGATGGGTTGGCGATCGGATCTGGTGGGGGTAATTGGGAGAAGTCGGGTCGAAAAGCAGATCCGCGGCTCTGGTGGTCCTGGGGGAGGTGTTGACCGGGGGTCAACAGTCCCCCGTGGACCAATCAGAGCCCGCCAAGGCTGGAATTTTTATTTTATTTTTTTGGGCCTTTAAATGGCCGAATTTTCAAAAACTTAAAACACAAAATATTTTTGTTTTAATTTTTTCTATTTTTTTGTGATTTTTAATTAATTTTTGGAAATTAAAATAAAGTATATACATTGTAGCTATACATAGGTATATATACACTATATTGATTTTTGATTTTTGATTTTTAATTATTTATTTTTATACATTTTTATTCCTATTTTATATTTTATTTATTTATAGGATAAAATGAGGAATAAAAGGCTATTTTTATTTTATTTTTATTATTTATATACATGGGTTAATTAGTTAGTTATATACATGATATATACATGGTATATATACAAGATGTTTTTGTATTTTTAATTTTGTAATTTTTATTTGATTTTTGTTTTAATTCTTTTTATTTATTTTATTTACAAAACATAAAAAGGAATATTTACAAAAAGTGTTGGAAATAAAGAAATTTATTTACAAGGTGAAATAAATATGAGATAGGGGTTTATGTACATGGTGAAAGGTTGTTTTTAGGATTTTGATTTTTAACTTTTTATTTTGTTTTTAATAGGCTATAAATATGTACAAATATTTACAAAATATTTACAACATATTTTTGGTTGAGGAAAATATTTAATTTATTTATTTACAAATATATACATAAGTGAGCCCCTATCTCCCTCTACTTGGCTTTTATGCGGTCAGGCCCATGCTGAGCCCTCCCTTGGGTTAGGTTGCTCAATATTTATTCTAAATATTTCCCTCTTTTTCTTTTTCATCTTTATTCTTTTATTTTTGCACAAAAACATGCTAATTATCTAATTTTACAAACATGCATGCTTTTGCTAACTAACCCTATTTACACATATCTACATGCATTTGCATAGGTTTTTGTAGCTAAAATATAAGAATAAAGAGTGATGAATGGGTATTCATCAATGCTGCTGATGGCTGGAGTTCATTGCTGCAAGGTCTCATACGCGGCCTGAGATGTATCTGCTGTATCTGTCTCGCGCATGAATACAATCTCCTCCACATGGACTAACTGTTCATTGGATTCGACGAAGTGCTTCAACAGCTGTCCATTTACTAGGAATGTCGGTGCGTCATCTGCGAGATCTGAGATCTCGACACATCCACTATCATACACCGTTCGGACAACGAATGGTCCCGTCCACTTAGACTTTAATTTGCCTTGGAAAGTCTTCAGCCTGGCATTGAACAACCATACCTTTTGTCCAGGAACAAAGGTCTTTCGTCTGATATATCTATCGTGCCAACGCTTCACTTTGTCCTTGTACACCACACTGTTGTCGTATGCTCGGTTTCTGACTTCCACAAGCTCATTCAGATCCATGTCTCTCTGTTTTTGCCCCAGGTGTGTGTTCCAGTTGACCTTTTTTATTGCCCATTCTGATTTGTGCACTAACTCTGCGGGCAAATGGCACGGCTTTCCGAATACCATTCGGAATGGGGAGGTGCCTAACGGTGTCTTGTAAGCAGTCCTATACGCCCAGAGAACTTGATCCAAGATTTGAGACCAGTCCTTCCTGTCCGGGCGGACAAGCTTTTGCAATATGGTTTTCACCTCCCTATTGGACACCTCAGCCATACCATTAGTTTGTGGGTGGTAAGGACTCGCGACATGGTGTTCGATGCCGTAGTCCTTCAGGAGTTTCTTCACCTCCCGATTCACAAAGTGGCTACCCCCGTCTGATATCATCATTTTGGGGATCCCGAACCTAGAGATTATGTTCTCTCGGATGAATTTACATACAGTCCTGCTGTCTGCGGCTCGGGTCGGGATAGCCTCCACCCATCTGGATAGGTAGTCAACCGCAAGAAGGATGTATTCGAATCCGTGGCTGACAGGGAATGGGCCCATGAAATCGATGCCCCAGGCGTCAAAGACATCACAAATGATGACCGGCTGCATTGGCATCTCGTCCTTGGAACCAACGGTTCCTCCCATTCTCTGGCAAACTGGGCACGACTTCGCGAAGGCGGTGGCATCGCGAAACAGAGTCGGCCAGTAAAAACCACACTGAAGTACCTTCCATGCGGTCCTCTTCCCGGAGTGGTGTCCTCCTGCCTCTAAGCTATGGCATAAAGAAAGGACACTCTGGTATTCCTCCTGAGGAATACAACGTCTCCAGACACAATCCGGTCCTTCAAAGAAAAGGATCGGATCCTCCCAATGGTAGTGTCTAGCATCCGACTTTAGTCGGTCGATTTGGCTCTTGGGCCAATCCTCGGGAACTTTCTCGGAGACAAGATAGTTTACGATATTGGCATACCATGGGAGTGAGTCGATAGCAAAAATCGACTCGTCAGGGAAGGAGTCTCGAATTGGGGAAACCTCGGAAGTATTAAGATCTTCGAGACGAGAAAGATGATCGGCTACTACGTTTTTCTTTCCAGGTTTATCACGGATGTCCAAATCAAACTCCTGGATAAGTAAAATCCAACGAAGAAGACGCGCCTTCGCGTCCTTCTTCTCCATCAAGTATCGTAGTGCCGTATGGTCTGTGAACACAGTTACCCTGGATCCGATTAAATGAGATCTGAATTTGTCCAAGGCAAACACTACCGCAAGCATTTCCTTTTTGGTAACTGTATAGTTACGCTGAGCAGAATCAAGCACTTTGCTTGCGTAGTGAATTGCAAACGGGACGCCATCTCTTCTTTGTCCCAATACAGCCCCAACAGCATAATCTGAGGCGTCCGTCATGATCTCAAAAGGTAGAGACCAATCTGGGGCTTGTAAGATGGGTGCGTCCATGATCATTCCTTGTAACAACTTAAAGGCCTCAAGACACTTGTGATCTACAATAAACTCCGTGTCTTTGCCTAAAAGCTCAGTTAGCGGTCGGGCAATTTTAGAGAAATCCTTGATAAACCTTCGATAAAATCCGACATGCCCGAGGAACGACCGCAACTGCCGTACGTTGGTTGGTGGCTGGAGTCGTCTGATCACGTCCACCTTGGCAGGGTCAACCTCCATTCCTCTCTTGGAGATGACATGCCCCAACACTATGCCCTCCGTCACCATGAAGTGACTTTTCTCCCAGGAGAGCACCAGATTGACCTCACAACATCTTTTGAGGACTCGGTCCAGATTCCTAAGACAGGAATCAAAAGAGTCGCCGTGGACCGAGAAGTCATCCATGAAGACTTCCAGGAATTCGCCGACCATTTCGGCGAATACAGCAATCATGCACCTTTGAAAAGTACCTGGAGCATTGCATAGCCCAAAAGGCATGCGCCTGAAAGCATAGGTACCAAAGGGGCATGTGAACGTGGTCTTTTCCTGGTCCTCCGGAGCTATGGCTACTTGATTGTAGCCCGAGAACCCATCAAGGAAGCAGAAGAATTCTTTCCCCGCTAATCTTTCTAGGATCTGATCAATGAACGGTAGGGGGAAATGATCCTTCTTCGTTGCGACATTCAAGCGTCTGTAATCGACACAAACGCGCCACGACGTGGGTACTCTCGTCACGATCTCCTCTCCGTCCTCGTTGGTGGTCGTCTGAATTCCCGATTTCTTCGGGACAACATGGATTGGGGCCACCCATTTAGAGTCGGAGATTGGGTAAATAAAACCCGCATCGCACCATTTTTCTATCTCTTTCTTCACGACCTCTCGTAAATTTGGATTCAACCGGCGTTGGAATTCACGAGAGGGTTTGGCTTCGTTTTCCAAGTATATATGGTGCGAACACAGAGCGGGATTTGTACCGTGGAGATCGGAAATGCTCCAGCCTATTGCCTTGCGGTTCTTCTCCAGGATCTCTAGTAAGCGAGATTCCTGCTCCTCGGTCAATTGCGAACTGATAATGACCGGAAATTTCTTGTCTTGGCCCGCAAGGAAGGCATACTTCAAGGTTGTGGGTAAAGGTTTGAGCTCAGGAATAGTATGATCGTCTAGAAAGTCTGGCTCACTCTGATCTGGTTTGGTGTTGGAAGTGGCTGGATCAAGTTCTGTAATAGCTGCCACCAAGCGCGGCTCTGGAGTCGGATCGTCGAAAGTTTCCATGCAATCGGCAAACACCTCGTCCGACTCGTCATCCTCATCTTCCGATTGTCCTAAGGATGTCAGGACTGACAGGCCCAACTGGGCCTCTATGTCATCGAAGATGTAGGGCGATGCAGGCTCAGAGCTGTACTTGTTCCTGAAGATCTCGCAGACTGACTCATGCACTGGATCATCTTCAACGGAGATGGACACCTCGGTGCTGGCTGGGTTCTGTCTCCATGGCCCAACTAAGTCTACATGCTCACAGTCTGTTTCGAGAGAAGAGTATTCAGTGCTGGATTCGGAGTCCGGTCTCTGCCATCTTGTCTGCTTCATCTCAAGTTCCTCATCTCCGCCTGGAGTTTGGAACTGAATTTTCCCATTCTTATAATCGAATAAGGCCCCTGCTGTTCTGAGGAAGGGCCTACCTAGTATGATCTGGGAATCTCTCCAATTACGAGGGGTTTCCATATCGAGGACAGTGAAGTCCACCATGTATTCTTGCCCCTCGACTTTGATCACAATGTTCCTTAACTCTCCTTGGGACCTCTTAGTAGATTTGTCAGCAAACTGAAGGATAGCTCTAGATTTCCTAAGAGGTCCAAGATTGAGCCGCTCATAGAGGGCTGTGGGCATCAAGTTGATCGAGGAACCATTGTCCAGGAGAGTGCGTGTAAACGCGATGTCATCAACATGACTCACTACGTAGTGTGCACCCATGTCTCTTCGTTTCCGAGGAAACGAGTTTTTTATTGCACAAGTCGTGGCTACTGATAGAACGTGTTTCTCAACACGGCTTTTGGTCTTCCTGCTAACCCTAGTAGGTGTGCATCTCACCTTAAGGTATTTTTGGAATGCAGGGGTCATTTCCACGAACTTGTCAAAGGGGATTGTGACCTTGATGTGTTTATTGCAAAACTCAGCCATCTCAGGGTCATCTTTTTGGATTTTTTTGACTTTCTTCTTCCCACCCTTGAGAGCTTGGGGGAAAGGGATTATTAACTCATGTTCTGGAACTGAAATATCTTCATTAACTGCTGGAACTGAGTTCTGAACAAGACTCTGACTCGGACTTTTATACAGACTCTGACCCGGACTCTGACAAAAAGGAAAATGCTTAGGCGAGGCCGGTGACGCTTCTTCCGCTTCTTCTGGACGATCCTCCTCAGATGGAGGTGCGGGCTCATCTGTGTCGTCAGACTCTGGATGACTGCGGGGCTGGTGCTTCGAGGACTCAGATGTCCTCTTCTTCTGCTAGCGGTGACGGTGGTGCTCCTCCTCTTCCTCCTCCTAATTCTCCTTAGGTAGAGTTTCGGAGGTTCCTTCCTGTTGTGCCCGTGCCCGATCAGGTATGGTCACGGTCCTTCCGCTCCTGAGGGACATATGATTAACATTATCGTACGAAAGGATCTCATGTTCAGATAAATAATTATCTGAATAGTATACCTGATCTCGGGGTCGGTTCTGGCCTTGCTGTACGCTATTTGGGTTGGCCTGAACCTGTACGGGAATTGGAGTCCTTGGCGCCATTTGTTGGTCCTGAGCACGAGAGACCCGATTGATGTCAGTTCTCATGTCTAGGTAGTCGTTTTGCATCTGCTGGACCCTATCAGACAGGGTCTGAATTGCCAAAGTGAGGGACTCCAATTCGGTGGGCTGGGCTGGCTGCTGAGTGGATGCGGTCCTGTACTGGCCCTGCTGGCCGTGCCGATACTGCTGCTGATGGGGCGGTGCTGGCCCTTGCTGGTAGGTGCGCTGCTGCGGCTGGTACCCCTGTTCTGGCCTGGACTGGTATCGCGGGATTGTGACGGGCCTGGTCTCCTGGTAGACTGGGGTTGGGCGATGTGCCTGATCCTTCCCCATCTCGATTTGCCGGACTAGCGGGTCACGGCTATACCAGAGCCCGTTGATCTCGTAAACGGGCGGAGGCTCCTCGTATTCTGTTTCCACTGGTGGGGGTGCATGATGGTTCGGCTGGGTATAAGTCTGATCCCAGCTGCTCTGAGACCCCGGTGCCTGTTCCTGTACAAGATGGACTCGATGTACAGGTACAGGTGGTGCAGAAGGGGTGGGTAGCTTAATCTTGGCTACCTTTTCAGAGAGTTCCTCCACCTTCTTGGGAAGGCTCGAAAGAGACTCCATCTCCGCGACTCTCTTGTGGATCTGCTCGACCATGGTAAGCTTGTCTGACATCATCCCCATGCTGGGGATGAGGTCCTCAGTCAGATCTGCAACAGTCCTTCTAGTTGTCTCATTGGATAGAATCGAGGGAGACAACTGATAGGCCCTTGTGGCCTGTGACCTGCCGGTTTCTGCCATCTGCTCTAGGATTTTCCACACGGCGTGCTCGTTCTTGTTCAGATAGCTTCCTCCACAGGCGGCACTGACTAACCCCTGCATCTCTGGGGTTAGACCGCAGAACAAGGTCTGTACTAAGATTGCCTTAGAAATGCCATGGCATGGGCATTTCTGTACTAAGTCATTGAACCTGTCCCAAGCCTCATGGAACGGTTCGCAGGGTCCCTGGGCGAAGCTGGCAATCTTCGTTCGCATCTGATTGGTTCTACTGAGAGGGTAGAACTTCTTCAAGAAGAGGTCCTTGAACTGCATCCAGGTAGTACATACCACCCCTAAGTTTTTTAACCAATGTGCAGCCTTATCTCATAAGGCAAACGGGGTGGCCTTCAGCCGGATATAATCTTGGCCAACATTGGGATGGCTAAGATTGTTGCATACTAATTCGAAGTCACGGAGGAAGGTGTAAGGCTCTTCGCTGAGGTTTCCGTTAAACTTCGGCAGCAGGCTCAGGAAATGGGGCTTCAGCTCGAATGCTTGGTCGGGAACTGCAGGTGCTAGCCAATTTTGGATCTCGTTCTCCGCCGGGTTATAGGTGTCGACCATTGGTCGGTCGATCCCTTCAGCTACTAGTATCTGCCCCATTCGTGCAGTGAGATCAGCATTTTTCTGTTCGGCTTCAGCAAGGCGTCTAAGAATCTGTCTCATCTGGTCCTCATCGGGCGGCATCCTTGGCGGCATTTCTCCCTCTAGTTCTGGGGAATGGAAAATAAGATCGGTGTTAGAGGGTGAATCAAGGAAGGGATTCCCGAGGCAATGGTCTTCCTCGGTAATCTCAGAGGAGATAAAAGGGTTGGTTTGAGAGTAACCACCCTGAGCGTGAGGGAACCAGGACTCAAGAGGGTCATGAGTCCTGGGTGGTTCGAGGTGCGCTCGGACCGAGAAAGACGAGTTACTTGGGGGACTCATAGAGAGATCAGTGAATAGTGCGTCGAGATCTCCCCAGTCACTCATCTTGGTGAAGCAAGAAGAAGATAGGATTTTACTCCTACCTGAAGCAAGCACAAGATCAATCCAAGACCCTGGATTCACACTCACACAGTGAAGGACTCAAAGTTGAGTCCAATTTATCTTGTAGTTTTTAAGTGTGAATTTCAAGCAAATCTAGCAAGGATTACGCGGCCTAGAGGGAAGTCGGCTCAGAGCCGGATGCGTCTTCCCTGTTTATCATGTCGTCTAAGATACCGCCGCTCCTTCCTTTCTTCGCTCCTATCCCAAGCCTATGGATTCAGTGACCACGCCCCTATCTACCTGCAAGCAGGCGGAGGCTGACAAGGCCGGAACTTCACCCCGGGGGGTTACTGGCAGCTTGTCGCGAAGTACCGCAATTTCGCCCCTATCTACCTGAGACAGGCGGAGGCTACTTGGTACTAGTCAAAGAATCTGAAAATATCCGGCTCGTGATATTTGCTAGGATCAGTTAGAGCGTGATATGGAAGACGGGGATTTGGGCTCTACCTTAGGGTGTTCACACACACTCAGGTACCCTCACTCAGCCTGAAAACAAGGTCGGGGATTAGTCTCCCGCAAACAATTTTCAGCTTTTATTCTTCTTTTGGTCAATACTGTTAGCAGTCCCGATTTTAAGTTAAGTTATCACTTTAATTTATCCACCACAAAGCACGCCTATCGGACAGTCCCAATTTCCTTTTTAATTTAAGTGAGAAAATCAGAGGGGGAAATCGAGAAAAGCCGATGCAAGTTAAAATCAATGATGCGTATGCTAAGTAGAGAGTACTTACAGTGATCCCTTCGCTTGTTGATGCAGGATGCAATACAGAATTGAAAACTTTATTCTACATGCAAATGCAGGCGATGAAAGCCGCTCCTAGACAGGCAGTTCTATTAGCGTGAAGAACGGTTTACTTTTGACTAAGTCCTGCGGTCTAGGTGCGTCTTTTAAGTGTGTTGTGTGGTCCTATTGATTACGAGCACAAACAAGTCCTAGAGTGGCTCGAGGAGCCGCTAGTGCAAGCTAAATTACCAATCACCCACACAGCACACGGGACACGGTTTCCACTATATTTACACGCGCGAGATCCCAAACGGGAACCGCTGGAAATAATGCAAAAGAAAAATAAAAAGTACAATGCCTCTCTTTCTCTCAATACAATTTAAATGCTAATTCCTCGAAGCGTCGCCGACTCCTCGCGGTCCTCGCACAAAAAATGAAATGGAGGTCAGAGAGTGACACACAAATAATGCAAAAAGAAAATAAGAGAAATAATTTACAAGAAAAACCGGGGGTCAGACTACCCGGGGATTGGAAATCAAACACTCAAAAATATGCTACAATTAACCTAAGCCGTGCCTCCCCGGCAACGGCGCCATTTTGATAACCGTCAGGTACCCTATGTCAATTCGGTCAAATTAATGTCCAAACTAATGTTAAGTGTTCGTTGCAGTCGGATACGGGAGGTTAATCAAAAACCACTTAGTGATTAATGTTAAGTGATGATATTTTTTTACTTGGTGGAGTCCAAGGTCGATCTCAGGGAGGCAACTGTCTCCTTAGGTAAATTACAGCAATTTTTCAAGTGTTGATGTTCGAGAATCAATTTTTTTTGGTCTTTTTAATTTTTATGCAGACATATGCGGACAAGGTGAGCCAATTTAGCGTTTAATTTGATTGATGTATCAAATGAAGTCCAAAAATAATAAAAATTGGCCAGATGATTATTTATGATGAAAATGACCTACACAAATTTTTTTGGAATTTTTCGACTCAAAATAAATTTTCTGTGAATTAAATGAACAGACAGAGTGATTTTCAGTATTTAATTTTTAATAAATATCAAATCACAATTTTTTCAAGAACTAAAATTATCCTAGGTGGGTCTAATGATAAGGAACCTAGGAAAATTAACAGGACTTAAATTTACTGTGAAATGAATTAATTAAAATTAATTCAAGAAAATCACTAAACTATTTATTTAGGCCTCGATATGCGTGCAAATGCTATGAAATTTTTATGGTGTGTTAGAAATGATGTCCTTAGGCTACTGTGATTTTTTCATAATTTTTGAAGCACAGATAATTAATTAAAAATCAAAAGGCATCACTGGGCAAAATATGTCAACAATGAACCAATTAATTCATTAATAATTCAAATAAGCCCACAAAAATCAGACACGTGTACTAACAGATGGAGGACAAAATTTCCAACAACATGCAATTTTTAGAATCTCAAAATGATGAAAAATACACTCTAGGGACACGTGCAAACACAAGGGTGTAAATGCAATACTAGAAATTGAAACTTCAATAAATAAATATGCTGACAGGGACTAAAATGCAATTACCGATAACATGCAGGACTTGTATGCAATTTCTCCACGGAACATGTGCTTCTCACGTGGGGTCTGCTTCACAGGGACCTTTTTGTAATTTCCATAAGCTTCAGGGGCGTCTGTGCAAATAACCCAGGCCGCACGTGCTCCTCACGTGGGCGACCTAGGTTCGGAGGGCGTCGGAGGCTCGGAGCGAGGTTCGGGTCCTCTGGAGGTTCGGACTAGCCTCGGTGCAGCTTCGGGTCACCCGAGCCTAGGCTTGGAGGCCGAGGCTCGGACTCGTCTACGTGGCAGCCTGAAGGCCCTTGGATCAAGATGGATCCAAGGGATGTCGATGAAGTCGCGTGGCGGCTGGAGAGCCGTCTAATCCGAGGCGTGATCAACGGTCGCGGACGGGGGCGGTGAGTGGACTCGTGGCAGGGCGAGGACCGTTCGATCGAATGATCGAACGGTTGCTGCTGCGTCGTCTCGAACGGTCCTCCGCCACCTGCGGAGGAGAAGGCGGAGCTCCGTTGGGGCTGGGCTTGCTCCGCCTCGGTCGCCAGGCGTCGATGAAGAGCTTCGTCAGCTCCCACGTAGCTCGGAAGAAGCGGGAGTGCACGGCGAAGCCTCCGGTGGCCTCAAGATCCTTGGAGATGTGCTGGAGCTCTGCGTCGATGAAGCTCGAAGGGAGCTCCGGCGAGGCTCCGGCCAATGAAGAATTTAGGATCTGTAAGGGGTTAGATGTATAGCCGAGGCGTGCAGGTGTCCGTGGAGGGGAGTGGAGTGATCGGAGAGGCCCGAAATGGAGTGTGATGGTCTGGCGAGTAAGCTCCGGCCAAACGGCGGAGCTGTTGGTCAGAGGAAAGTGAAACGTGTCGTCGGAGTGTGCGGAATATACCGCGAGGATCGGAGCTTCGACGCGAAGCTCGTCGAGGTGATTTAGACGCGCGAAGATGGCTGGTGACGGCGAATAAAAACGGAGAAAAAGCAAGAAAAAGAAGAAGAAGATCGGAGTACGAATGGAGGGGGTTACCTGGGGAATGGGGCTCAACTTTGAGCTCCAGGTCGTCGCTCAAGGGATCGGTAGGGTCCCGAGCTCGGGCAGCTGCTCGAGGGAGGCTGCAGCACGGCGGTGGCGGCCGTGGATCTCGCCGGAGTTGGATCTCTGTCTTCGCTCGACAACTCCACCAATTGCTGTCACCAATAGGTAGCTTGGAGCTCGAGGAACCTCTCTAGAGTGGCGGATGGGGGTGAACGGTGCCGGTGGCTGGATATTTATAAGGAGAAGGAGGTGGTCTGGCTGTGTGAGTGGCGAGGTTGGTGGTCGTCGTGGGGCGAGTATGGTGGAGATGGTGGTGCTCGAGGGAGCTGGCGAGGGAGAGGGACGAGTGGGGGACGTCGTGGGGAGGTCAGCGGCCGGAGGAGATGGCTGACGTGTGCCCAGAAAAGGAAAGGGGGTGCCCCTCCCGCAAGGCAAGGGACGTGGGGGAGAGGGGCGCCGGGAGGTAGGAGACGAGGTCTCTACCGTTGGATCTTGTGATCCAACGGTGGAGATCAGAGCGTGGTGAACGGGTATGATTAGATCTGGGGTGCCAAGATGAGGGGTTATGAGGGAGCCACGTGGCGCGTTGTGGCGAGGCGCGAGCGGATGGTTCAGATGAGAGGGTGGAGTTGATCTGAGGGTCGAGACTCGCTGGAAGAGGGCGGCTGCGATGAGCGGATCGGGGACCTGATCAGGCGGCGCAGATGCGTCCACGTGGAAGGCTGAGAGCGCGGCGCTAAGGGACGGTGGAGATGAAGTGTGGGGCGGATCTGATGGCTGGGAGATGGGCAGGTACGTGGAAAGCCCTGGGCCGTTGGATCTGAAGGGAGATCCAACGGTGGAAGGCGCGGGCGGATGAGGCGAGGGGCAGCGGGCCGCGTGGCGCAACCAGAGGGCGCCACGTGGCCTGCTGTGAATGGCTGGAGGAAGAAACACGTGTAGAGAGAAGAGAAAGCCGAATTTGGAAAAACTCAAAACATGAAAGTTGTAGATCTTGATGAGATCTACAAGTTTCATGTTGACCAAAGATGGAGATAAGGTCAACTATGATACATAAATACAAGGATACATAAATATACATGTGTAGTATACAAAATGACCCGAAAACTCAAGTTTCTCATACAAGCTCCAATTTCAATGAAATTAGTCTCATTTTGAAGGTCTTTTAATATGTAGTAATCTAAAAGTGAGTAGACCTAATTAGGAGATTGTATGAGGGCTTTATGTGTGTTTTAATGTACAAGGGTTTTCAGGATATTTTGGCTATTTTACAAGGGTGATTTTTGGCATTCTTCCCTATATTATTAAGGAATACATATGTATTATAGAGAAGAAGTTATTTTGGTGGAGTGGTATTTTACAGGGGATTTTTGGCTTCTTATTTAAATGCAGATGAGCTGCTAAAATGCATGAATTCTGGATGCATGCATGAGTGTTATTTATGCAAGATAAAAAGAAATATGCCTCTATTTCCTCGGGAACAAGGCTCTATTTTTGACTTTTGATGTGATGAATCACAGATTCATCAGTCTCCCATAGGTGGCGGAGGATATATAGAAGAATTAGAAGGTGAAGATGAACGATATGTGGTCGAGGAGGATTGACCAGAGGTCACAGGGTATGGGGACCAGTATCCCGACATCTTTGAAGAGGAAGGGATGATTGTAAGCAGATTGAGGTAGAAAATGTGCAATTACACAGGATAACACACACGGACAGACACAAAAACAAACGCAAGAGCAAACCCCGAGTTCACATTCAACACAGTGAAGGACCCGAAACCGAGTCCGATTAGTCTGATTGATTTTAAGTGTGATTGTTCAGACAAGATATCAAAGGTTACGCGACCTATAGGGAAGTTGGCTCAAAGCCGAATGCATCTCCCTTGTTTAACCTGTCGCCTAAGATAACGCCGGTCCTTCCTTTCTTCGCTCCTATCCCAAGTTGATGGATTCAAAGACCTGCCCTTATCTACCTGTAAGCAGGCGGAGGCTGACAAGGCCGGAACTTTACCCCGGGGGTTACTGGCAACTTGTCGCGAAGTAGCGCAATTTCGCCCCTATCTACCTGAGACAGGCGGAGACTACTTGGTACTAGTCAGTGAACCTTAAAAATTCAACTTGTGATATTTGCTAGGATTAGTTGGAACGTGATATGGAAGGCGGGGATTTGGGCTCTGCCTTAAGGTGTTCACACACACTCAAGTACCCTCACTCAACCTGAAAACAAGGTCGGGGATTAATCTCCCGTAAACAGATTTTCCAATTTTATTTATTTTTGGTCAATAATGTTAGCAGTCCCGGTTTTAAGTTTAGTTCTCACTTATTAGTCCAACCACACAGAACGCCTATCGTCCAGTCCCAATTTCCGTTTAAATTAAATGTGAAAAACAGAGGGGGAAATCGAGAAAAGCCGATGCACGAAAAACAATGATGCGTATGCTGAGTTATGAAGACTTACAGTGTTCCCTTCGCTTTTATGCAGGATGCAAAACATAATTGAAAACTTTACACTACATGCATATGCAAGCGACAAAATCCGCTCCTAGACAAGCAGTTCTATTAGCGAGTGAAGCATAGGTTGATTTGACTAGATCTGCGGTCTAAGTGTGTCTTTTAAGTGGTTGTGTGGTCCTAAAAATTTACAAGCACAAACAAATCCTAGATTGGCTCAAGGAGCCACTAGTGCAAGCCTAAATTACCATTCAAACCATACAGCACACGGGGACATGGTTTCGCTATTTTTACACGCGCGAGAACCCAAATGGGAACCGCTGGAAATGATGCGAAAAAAGAAATAAAAATAAAATTACAGATTCACTCAAATCTCTCAAAACATTAATCTGTCGATTCCTCGAAGCATCTTCGACTCCTCGCGTTCCTCGCACAGAAACAAATTGAGGTCAGAGAATAAAATGCAAAGAATTAAAAGAGAGAAAATATTCACAAGAAAACCAGGGGTCAAACTGCCCGGGGATAGAAAATCAAACACTTTAGAAATCACTGCAATTTAACCTAAGCCGTGCCTCCCCGGCAACGGTGCCATTTTGATAAGCCTTCTCACTACCCTTGTTAATTCGAGCAAATTAATGTCCAAATTAATTAATACTATTCGTTGCAGTCGGATAACGAGAGCAGATCAAAAACCACTTTTAATTAAGGCAAGTTAATTTCGAGCGGTAATTTTTTTTACTTGGTGGAAGTCCAAGGTCGAACTCAGGGAGGCAGCTGTCTCCTTAGTAAATTCGAAGCAATTTCCAAGGTTTGATTTTCAGAGGAGATATTTTTTGGTCTTTTTTCGGTTTTTTATGCAAGACACATGCAAAATCAGGCCAACTTACAAGTTAATTCAGAAATATGACCAAATTAATTTCAAAAATTATGAAACTTGGCCAGATTATGAAATATGATGAAATTAAGTTAACTAAATTTTTTTATAATTTTAGTTACGCGGATAATAAAATATGCACACTTTAGTGAAAATGACTAAACCAATTTTAATAATTACAAAGGATGATATTTCTCAGAAACAAAATTAATCCAAATAGATCTAATTAAGAGCTATCCAAATCAACTTGAATTTTGTTAAAACACTTCACGGTTGATTAATTAAAAATCGATTAAGATTTTCACTAAATGATTTTTCTAAGACAAACTATAAGTGCAAATGGTGTGATTTTTGGATATGTTGTAGTATAAGCTTAAATCTACCAATGATGATTTTTCAGAGATTTTTCGATAAGAAGATAATGTGCAATCAATTAATCAATAAAAATAGGAAAAATGTTGCAATTTTCACCAAATTAATTTTCATAAATATTCTGCGAATCTGAAAAATACAAATAAATGCTAATATGGTAGAACAAGAGTTATGCTACACAATGCACTTTTCGGAATTAAAAATGCATGACAGAATGATGATAAAATAAATGTGCAAATGCAGGGGTATGAATGCAATACAGAAAAGAAATATGAACTCAAATGATGAACAGGGACTTACATGCAATAATCGGAAACTTGAAATTTTTTTAGGAACTTACAAAGGGGTGCAAGTGTCCCCTTTGCAAATACCCAATTTTTTATTCTCCAATAGAACTCCTCTGTTTTTGCATGCAAAACAGGGGAGGTTGATGGTGGAGCTTCACGGTCAGGGGGCTCATGGCGGGCGGAGCTCAGAGGGCGGGCGCGAGAGGAGGCGACCAGCAGCTGGAGGAGGCGGTTGAGACGCGCGGACGGGCTGGAGCGGGGCCGACATTGGAGCAGGCAGCAGCCGCGCGTGCGCGCGCAGTTGGGTGGACGCGCGTGGCGCGCGCGCCGCAGTGGCCAAGGGGCGGTGGAGCGCACTTGCTGGCGGCAATGGAGGGGGACTGGAGGCTCGCAGCTGCGGTCGGCGGGAGGCGGCGGAGCTTGTGGAGGAGTGGCCTGGAGGTGCATGAGGGCGGCGTCAGCTTGGACAAGGCGGGCGCGCGGCCTGGAGCGCCTCTTGGTAGGGGCGGCTGTGGCCTGGAGCACGGGCGGGCGGCGCATCAGCAGGAGGCGGCGGCGGGTGCTTGAGGAGGAGGAGCGGCCGTGTGAGGAGGCAAGGCCGGTGACGCGGCCTGGTGGGTGGCTACCGAGGTGCTGGTTGCAGGTGGGAGTTTGGCCGACACACGACCAAGGGTCGTCGGGACAGAGGAGGAGTCGACGACGCGATTGGTGGCTGATGGTGTGTGTGTGGCATTGTGAGGGGAGGAAGAAGAAGCAGGGGGGATTCACCACCTCCCCTGTCTCTCATGTATTTGTTTAAGTGGGCGTAAATAAACGATTAATCGATTGATAAAAGGTCGTCAAAAAATTCAAAAAAAAATCACCGTTGCGTTCGCAACGTATGATTTATCCGTGAAAACACAATTTGTTTGGCGATTTGATGATCGGAAGTAGATGAATCGAAGAGAGAGAAAGGTATCAGGAAGAAGAAGAGAGGAAGAAAATGAAGATGAATCTTACCTGGAGATGGACGAGTGCCTGTGAAAGAGGAGATTAGAGCTCCTCGGATCTTCGCTCTAGACCTCGGCAAGGGTCGAGCTCGGCAGCTTGAAATGGCTGCGACAAAGGATCGAGGTGGCCCTTTGGATTTCGCCGGAGATGGCCTGTCGTTGCTCGACTAGTTGTGGAACATGCTGTCACCAAGATCGGATTAGGAGCTCGGGGCTACTCTCTCATAAAGGCGGATGTGGATGAATGGAGGAGTGGAGGGGATTATAAAGAGGAGAAGGTGGAGGTTGGAGAGGACATGGAGAGAGTGGGAGAGATGGAAGATGGAGTGGAGAAGATGGGGGTGGGAGTGGTTGTCGATGGGTGGCTTCTCCCTTAAGTCAAGGGAGAGTGGGGGAGGAATGGTAGAGGAGAAGTTCGGCCGTTGATGAAATACCCTTTCATCCAACGGCCCTGGATGAAGGAGGAAAATGGTATAAGTGGGTGAATGAGGATGCGACACATGGCGGCTCCAGGAGCGGCCACGTGTCGCTCCCAGAAAAATCCACAACTAAATACAAAGAAAAATCGGAAAGAAATAATAAAAGAGGTTAAATCAAAAAGTGGTCAACACGAATGTTGCTCGTCTCGACGAGATCTACAACTTTGTGAAGGGCCAAAAATCAAACGAGATCATCTGTACGAAAATGTATTTTTGGGTGGTACCTTATAGATATAAAATACCACATTTTATCTTTTACAAATTTTTTTATCATTTTTCAATAAGAAAAAATTCAAAATAAAAATAGAGAAAATATGACAAGAATATTTACAACTTAATATATTTTTTTTGATTTTTAATAATTAGGAAAATGAAATGGTAAAATAAAGGGGTAAAACGGTCATTTTATAGAATGTACAAAAGGGGCCCAAAACTCAAGTTTTATACGAGCTCCGATTTTAATAAAATGGTCTTGTTTCGAAGGTCTCTGAATGTATATTACTTTAAAAGTGAGTAGACCTAATTCAGAGGTTGTATGAGAGAGATATGTGCTTTTTAAGGCTCCTAGTTTCAAACTTGGATTGGGGTTTTATTGGTCAATTTTACAAGTTAGTATTTTTTTGATATTTTTCTTTAATTAATGTTAGTAATATGTAGACTATAGAGTTGGTTTTATTGGATTCGGAGTTAGTATAAAATATATACAAATAGGTGAAATATGGTGAATATACAGGTGAATCTTTACAAGCGAATTGGGCTTCTTATTTATGCAATATGAATGCTAAAATGCAGATGTTATCAATGCATGCATGAATGCTAATTGTGCAATATAAGTAGAAATATGCATCTATTACTCGGGAACAAAGCTCTATTTTCAACTTTTAGAGTCATGGATCACAGATTCATCAGTGGATCATCCATATCATAATGAACATTAATGATATGTGATATCCATTGCTGATTATTTATGATATGGGACTTCTTCTCTTCACCTTAGAATCCTTTGAAATGTTCAAAGATTTCACAATTTTGGTTTAGAACAAAAGTTTGAAGGAATATGAAAGAATTTGATCTAATCAAGGTAGCAAGTACCTATTAGATTAATTCAATAAATACCTTATGGAGATAGGAATATCATTCCTATCCCACTCCTCCTAATACACCTAAACTCAATAGAGTTGTAGGGAGATATAATTGGATCATGTGTGACATAATTTGATCAATTGATTAATCTTATCATAACTATATCTTAGTTTCCAGGTATATATATATGTAGTAGAGACTACATTATATATCATTAATAAGATTCCATGCGGATCTAAGCTCGAAAACTCTCATAAGCTATCGTTGGGAACCTAGCCTAGTGTTGGACACTTGAGGATTTGGGGTTGCTAGGTGCATGACTATGTCATGGATGCAAGTAAGTTGGAATCTAGCATAAGAGAGTGCTACTTCATTAGTAAAATAAAGGATGGTATTGGATAACTATTTTATGACCTTGAGATTCTTAAAAGATTTCATCTCTAAGGATATGATTCTTAGAGGATGAGACTCTTGAGAATCAAGATGAAAATGAAGTGAAGGAACTCATTGAATCTTGAGAAGATAATGAGGCTCCTGAAATCAGAAATCGAAGGACAATTAAAGATGAAACACTCATACCTCTTCAAATGAGTTTGAGCATGGATTCCATGTATTAGTTAAGTCTGACAATGATATGACTGCATATGAAGAAGTATCTGAGGATCGTGACATGGAAAGATGGATGTTAGCTATAAAGTCTAAAGTAGATTTCATATACAAATGTTGTATATGGACCTTCGAGGATCCACCTATATGGGTAAGAACCGTTAAGGTGTAAATGGATCTTCAAGAGAAAGATGGAACCTGATGAGAAGGTAGAGACCTTCAAAGCACGGCTCGTAGCCATGAACTACAAACCGAAGAGAAGACATTGCTTTCGATGAGATTGCTCTCCTGTGACCATGCTTAAAACCATCAGAATATTGCTAACTATAACTACACAACTTGACTTTGACATCTTCGAGATGGAAGGCGAGATTGCATTCCTATATGAATACCTCTATGAGGATATTCACATGAAGTATCCCCATGACTTCATGGTTGAGGAAAGCAAGGTGTACAATAAGGAATTCCATCTATGAACTCAAATAAGCTTCTTATTGGAACAATGGATTTGATGAAATCATAAATGTTATAATTTTAGATAGAATCTTGATGAACCGTGTGAAGCTTAGTGGGAGTGACATTGTGTTCATCGTGCTAAATGTAGATAAAATCCTATTCATTTGGAGTGATATAAGGATGATAATAAGTGTTTTATAATCTGGTTATTCCATACCTTGAGATATGATCTCAAGGATACCTCTTAGATATTAGTTCTGAAGTTGTTCAGAAGCAAAGAGAAGAGGGTATTGGGACCATCACATTAGTTGTACACCTTGGACATGTTCCATTTTCCGAAAAATCCCAAGAAAGTCTTCTTTCCCTTAAGATATGGTACTGACCTATCTAAAGGAATAACACCTCAAAGAGTTGAGGATGTGAATACTAAGGCTACATACATTAGTCATTAGCTATGGAAAGCTCTGTGTATGATATGTAAAAAAGTCGGATGCCGACCATGTGGAGTAGTAATCTGTTACTAATCCTACTGAGGAGATAAGACACTTGATTGCAGTAATAATAATATCTTCAAAGAGGACAAGACTTTCAAAATAGTGATCTATAAGTCTTATCTTCAAGAACTTAAGACTTTATAGATAGTGATCTAAAAGGTCTTTACTGTAGATGCCTTATAATACATAAGACTGGGTCTTAGTCTTAGGAGATAGAGATATCCGGAAATAAGGGCATTATGATAAGGATGATAGAAATTACATACTGGTTATAACGATTATTGAGTTGTAGTGTCATAGACACTAGAACTGCTTTAACAAGATTGAGTATTGGTTGCATAAGATACAACATTCGTATTGGATGCGAGCACTATTATTAGGAGATATGTAAGTGCCGTAAAAGGACTTGGTGTAGCCTCTCGAGAGCAGAGTGACTGATCATCTTACCTAGCTATTTTTCTAAATAGCCTATGACTGTCACATAAGTGTGGGTTTAAGATTAGCCCATTAATGGTTCTTTGGGTTACTGAGAAATTGTTGGACATGCAAGCCCACGTCAAGCCATTATGCAATATATGTTATTGTAAATATCATTCCCTGATCTGAAATAAAGAATAATTAATTTGCATAATAGGTCCCCTAGTACAATTACAACTGTTGATTCAATTGTTGAATCATAGAGACTGGTGCTTGGATGAATATCTAAAGAGTTAGATTGAGGACTCATCAAGCATCGTCAAATAATTATTAAGAGATGATTGAGCATCCTCTGACCGACAAATGTGTTACTATATGTCTGAGTATGTACATTTGGCAGAACAATAAGTCGTGACCTAATAAAGGTCTATACATCAGCGCGTTGGTGTGCATACAAGAACATATGAGTAATACGATCTCTCAAAGGGATCATACATGTTCATTTACTGAATCGGAAGACATGAGCTCACTCATGAGATATTGGGAATCAAATTCTGTGCACAGTCGTCTCGCTTTGGAAGCTTGACTGAATTTTTAGGTTTGATATAAACTTTTGGAAAGTATATGATCAATACCTAGGTATGATATATGCTTCTAGAAAGAATATGATCGATACTGACTCCCAATGATCGAATAAGAATCTTAATGATAAAACCATGAAGTAGACAATGCAAAATTGATCTAATACTTCGGCTTTATTGTAGGTCTTCCAGTATGTAGGATGTACATGTATTAGGAATACCTGAGGGTGACGTGATTATAAATGATTGTATAACAACGGTGCTTCCATTCCTATGGAGTTATGAAATGGGTTTGGATTTCAGTGACTCCTCTCAATAGTGAAGTAATCTAATCTTAGTCCAAATGTATGCAATGAAAAGATTAGATATACGGTTTTGATTTAATCAAACATCTATGGGAGGTCTGCAAGATCTGAATTTGCGATTTGATCTCAATATCAAAGTCACTATACGTGGAACGTACAATCGTCCTGTCCTTATCACCAAGTATTCACGGAGAAAGCATATTGTTCTTGAAAGAGTTCAAGAATAATTTCATTGTTGATAATGTATCTGAGCATTGTGAAATTGATAATTAAATGTGATTTAATTATCATGAATAATATTAATTTGATTCATATTTTTTGGATATATACGGAGAGTTATCTAAGATAATTAAATGTAATTTAATTATCAAAGATGAGAATAATGTGAATGTGATTTATGTTATTTGAGCACATGAGAATAAGAGATCCAAGATGATTAAATATTATTTAATTATCAAGGATATGAAAAATGTAGATAGTACTATTGTATATATATTATACATGCGATTTATAATATATTAGAGAGAGCTTGTCGTAAATAGTATCTTCAAATTAATTGTTGATGTGAATTGGATTCACATTGGAAATTAATTCGAAATGCAACTTACATTTTATTTTGGGTTGTGAATATGATTCACATTTATTTAATGGTATTATTACACTATTCATGAAATTAATTTGGAATTATTTTTGTGAATTAATTTACAACAAAAGTTGTTGTTGATTTATAGGAAGGATTAAATGAGCCAACACCATCCATTTAATGGATGGTGGACGTCCATCCTCTGACTTGGTCATAAGGGTGGTCATCCCCCCCTTTAGAAGGGTGGGTGCGGCTTCCCTCATTATCCTTCTATGATAATTAATTTAATTCAAATTAAATTATGTTGATTATTCTATATATTTAATTTAAATAAATTAATTGTAGTTGTATTTTTTACAGCAAGATCATGGTCATTGAAAGAAACACAAATCAATCACATACATTGATTTTGTATTGTCCATGGATTGGGATCCATAGACTTCCAAAATGCTATATAAGAAGGAGCACCCCTTGCTCTTCAAGAAGAAAACAACATATGCTCTCTCTCTCTCTCTCATTCTCTACACGCCATCTCTCTCTCTCTCATTTTGTTCATCCAATAGAGCCCTAGAGAGAGTCGCCACTACCGCTGCATCATCGTTATACTGCTGGATCAACTGCTCGTGGATCTCCGTCTTCTTCAGTGTGCCTCTCTCGTGAAGAGGACATCGGATCTCATGTGACCAGATAAGGAGATTCTCCACTTGGATCATCAACATGGATTGCGAGGAGCACTGTTTCATCAACGCGCTCGCCAACATCTCCTCCGTCAGATCGGACTTGAGACAGGAGGTCTCTTCATTTAAGGTGCGTTTGGTACGCGGGTTAGGGCGGGTTAAACTGGTAGAGGGTAATCCGTTTTTGTATTTTGGTGTTTGAATAGAGGGTTAATCTGGGGGTGGGTTTAAAGTGGGTTTGTTGTGATATGATTGTATTGAAGTTTGAAAAAGTATGTAGTTATTGTGATGTGATTGTATTGAAGTTTGGAAAAGTGAGTAGAAGTGGAGTAGTTTATAATTTTTATTAAATATGACGGTATAATATATTATTTTTTATGAAATTGATAAAAGAGAATTGATTTATTTAATATATTAAAAAGAGAGAAAGTGAGACCCACATGAAAGAGGGGAAAAAGGGGTTAAGGGTTACCCCAGCAACCGAACGGGGTCTCAGAGACTCGATCGCAACCACGATTCAACATGTAAACCTAATACTTGTTTGTGGTTTAGATGAAACGATCCGAAAGGTATTCTTGGATCATGTAGATTCATAGTTTAAAATTTTTTTGAACTCCGCTGCCTCGAGCGATCAATGCAACTAGTCGCTCCCGATCGCATACGATGTGATCCTCATGCTTCTGTGATGTGCTTAAGGATCTTCCCATATCCTTCATATACATGATATTAATATACATCCGATCCTTATATATATATATATAACTAATGATATCATATTATCGGTATGCAATAAATCAATGAGAATCGACACTGAAGGAACGGTGGACGGAGACTTACATGCATGGGGATGCATGGTTCATGCCGGAAGCGTAAGTAGTGAAAGTAAGTCTAGCGCATTATATAATGACCCTCTTTTTTATATAAAAATACAATATTGGGTAGGAACACTACTCTGAACTGTTCAATGCTAAGTACACGTGCATTCCAGACATAGAGCTTCCTACTTTTGACATTCTTCTTTGGCAAGTAGTCATCAATAAGAAATAGATGGGGCTGAATCAGAGGCATGCTTTGCGTAATCTACACCCACGATTTTTATTGGACTCTAGATGCAGATCCTCTTGATTTGCTACTATTTTTAGTCCTCCACACCCACAATACACACATCCAACACTATCTGCTTTCAATCCAATGGAATGGTTGCAGATGCCATAGAATGTTCAACATATGGTACATGCAATGGGACGTTGGCATGTGATGTAAAATATCTCAAGGAGAAGGTGGCATCACTAAGGTAACATTTGTACTTCCATTCCATATTGATAATAATTCCATAATAAAAATAACTTGTTATTGTATAGGAAAGAAAGGACAAGTGAAGATACTCTCAAGTGACAAAGATGAGGGGTACAATGATGGTGGTGGTAATGAAGAGAACTAACTCGATTTTGTCAACACAAGAAGACGTTACATAGTGACACCTTATCATGGAGGGGTTGTTATATGCGAGAGGAAAGATCAAAGGGAGAAAAATGCGATGCAACCATGAGAGAAGGCAAAAGGAGCAGAGCAAGAGCAATGGAAGGGCATTCTCAAAATGTGGAAAAATGAAACATGATTTTTTTTAAATACTACAGTCGTAATTTATTTTAGAACACTTTATGAGCATCTTTCTTTTTTAATGAATGGTTAGACTATACTTTGCAGGTTGATGAGTGGATGTATGCGCATTTGTGCATATGAATGTACTTATATGTGTTGAGGAATGAATATATATATATATATATATATATGAGGGGCGATCCTAGGAGATGGGATTTTAGTGAGATGGTGAGATGGAGCATTCTGGATCACTAGTTCCAACCAAGAGAGAGAAAGGCAGGAGAGAGAATACAGCAACTTGTGGTCCAGAATGTCTCATCTCACCATCTCACAAAATCTCATCTCATAGGATCGCCCCTCATATATATATATATATATATATGATTTTTATCCAGAGAGTCCTGTGCCCATTTGACTGGAATGAGCCCATCCTCACAGCCGTTGGATTACCATTATCAATACCTAAATTTTAGGATCACGTCACAAGTCACAATATTTGGTGTCTATTTAAAAATGGTATTTTCAGACTTTCTAAAATTAGCGTCCGTTGATTTTTTCGTATTGCATTTGATATGGTCATTCAAACATATTCTTGTTGATCTCGCGCGACGACCAAGCTTCTGAAATTGCAGGAGCTTCGTTCTTCGAAGGTATTTTTGTAGAACTTTTTTTAATCAATCGTTCGTTGCAAAATTTATGTTTTCTCTTTTTTTTGCTCGTGAGTTGTCATTGTTGGTTCATATTATGATCTCAGTTTAATCGTTTGTTTTTATATTTTCGATTTCAGTTTCAAACACGATGTTTGATTTGTCATTGGATTTGGATCATGAAATCTCAGAAGCAATGACGAATGATGATTCCTGGTTGGATTTCGATCGTGAGAACATCATATGAGAAGGAACGATGATGGATGACTATCAATTATATTTGGATCATAAAATCAATATGATTGCTTAGAAGTTTACATCCACAGAACATGAGATTCTGTTGTTCCATCTTTTGAAAATGATATCATTAGATATAATCAGACATTCTTTGTTTTAGTATTAGTAAATTTTTGTATTAATATCATTAACATGATGTGTATAACAAGTAACTTGTTAAATTACGTAAGTAACTTATAGATCATCGACCTATTTGTAAGAACGATAAGTAACATCTTATATATTGTGCGTAACATATTCAAATGGAATCGGTAACATATATACAATAGTCAAGTAAATAGTTGTTGCGAGATCGGTAATATCCAAACAATGGTTAGTAATTTATATTCATTTTATTATATGGTACATATTTCAGTAATATGAATACACTGGTCAAGTAAGTGCTTGTTGTGAAGTCAGTAAAACCATAACAAATGGTCAGTAATTTCCATATGTGTTATTAATTTGAATAGAATTTAGTAATTTAGAGATAGTACTCAAGTAATATATATACAGTCTCAAGTAATTTTTTGTTGTTTGTTCAGTAATGTATATATCTATATCTTATAGCACATGTTTATATGGTACATATTTCAGTAATATGAATACAATGGTCAAGTAAGTGTTTGTTGTGAAGTCAGTAAAACCATAACAAATGGTCAGTAATTTCCATATGTGTTACTAATTTGAATAGAATTTAGTAATTTAGAGACAGTACTCAAGTAATATATATACAGTCTCAAGTAATTTTTGTTGTGTGTTCAGTAATGTATATACAATTCTCAAGTAATGGCTATTATGAGATCAGTAATAATAAAATAATATCTTCAGTAACAATCAGAATGGGTTCAGTAATATGGACATTGTAATCAGTAAATATTGTATGGACACTAGTAATTACATAACCAGTAATTGATGTATGGATACTAGTAACTATAACTTCAGTAACAATTACAATGAGTTCAGTAATATGGAGATTTGTAATTAGTAATTGCTATATGAACGTTATTAACTATAACTTCAGTAACATTCATACTGCGTTCTGTAATATGCATATTTGTAATCGGTAATTATTGTATGGACATTAGTAACTGACGTAATCAATAAATATAATTAGTAATTTATCTTTTCTAATCTATACGTGGAATGATCATTCCATAAATAGATTGTATGCCGACAATAAATAAAATGTGTATTTTTTTATCTTACTAAAACCGACCACCTATTTTTATGGAAATGATTTAACTCGAATTCCTATTATGTTAATAATGCAAAGTACGTTGCTATTACCAAAACCGTCTCCTTCCAAATAGAACCAACACATACACGTGGTGAGCCCACGTTTAGTGCTCAAAAAACCCCAAATGGGCACTGTGCTCTCCGGATAAGCCCCCCCCCCCTCTCTCTCTATATATATATATATATAGGGGGCACTTCAAATGAGGTGGGGTCTCACCGATATTGTGGTGAGATATCGAGCAGATTCGTCAGATCTCAATCTGAGGGTTGCATCAAAAACCTCATCCAAAAGGGCATTTTCGTCAAATTGATTTCAATAACTCGAGTTTCATTTATTGGTTTCAAATTACCATTCTAAGCTTTTCTTGATTTGGTATTTTCACAAATGCCTTTATTGATTAATTTCCGATTTTGTTCCCAACGATCTGAAATCAACCACAGCTTTGTAAAGTACAATGAGTTTTTGTAGAATATATTATACTCTTTGTAAATTTCATTAATGATTTCATTTTATTACTGTAATTTCATTTTGTAAATGGTTGTATCTGTTTTGTAAATGTGTACATTCATTTTGTAATTCAGCGAGTTTTTGTAAGAGTATTTTTCCTCTTCGTAAGCTTCAACTTTTTTGTAATTGTGTATGTTTGTTTTGTAAAAAATCCGTGAATCTTTGTAACTGAATCTCCCTCCTTTGTGAAATTCACGCATGTTTTCCATTGCGTTAAAGTTCAATTGCCATACATGTTTTCGAGTCCTGCAAAATAGAGAAAAAACATTGAGATTTGTAAAAAAGGTAAATAAATATGTAAATTTGAATATCAGTTAAGTAAAATTATTATACGATAATGTAACGGAATCTCCCTCCTTTGTAAGAGTGTCTGATCACTTTGTAAATTTTAGGCGCTCTTTTGTAAAATGATCTGATCACTTTGTAATATTTCGATCGAGTTCTGCTACAAATAAGTACACTGTTAGATATCGGAAACATGTAAAAAAATTGTCATGATATTGTAAAAAAAATTCAATATTTGCACAAAACATTCCCATTTTTGTAAAAAAAACTACGATTTGTAAAAAAGCTAAGGGGCCCCTCCTCCTGAAGAGGACGACGTGGCGGGGTTGTGGCTCCGCCTGAAGATCGGTGCGTGGAGGAAGACGGGCGGTGCCGCCTCGCGTGAGGCAGAGGAGGCGGCTGGGCGGTGGCACAACCACAAACGTGCGACGGGGATACGAGGCAGGTAAACGGAGGATGTTGCTGGAGGAGGATGTTGCTGTCACCGATAGATGTTGCTGGAGAGATGAAGGATGTGCGGTGGGGAGACAATGCAGAGGAGGCGGCTGGGCGCGGATTAATCAAGAGAGAGAGAGATTAGGCAATTTAGTTGTCACATTCTATAATTAGAATTTGACAAATGACCAAAACGGGTTTTCTACCATTAAAATGATGTAATTAATGTGAAATTTATCACAGCCTTGGGATCTAAATTAAATGGAAGAGATGGAGAGGCTCACCACAAAAGTGGTGAGACCCCGCCTCATTTGAAGTTTCTCCCATATATATATATGCACATGTATGTTTATGGGTTAGTGAAAGAATATGCACAAATATATTGAAGTTTATGTTAGGCTATTAGTAAAAGAACCATATCTATTATAGAAGCAATAGGAGAAATACAAAGACGAGCACCAATGAGTCACATGGGTTTTAGTCCTCGATGAGGAGAAAGGTGAGGAAAACTAGGAGGCGGCACAACAATCATAACAACACCAGGAGAAACCGTCACTACTATTTTTTCTTGTAAAACCAAAATGTGACCACAAAGGGATCACTTTTGATGGGCTCATGGATGTAGAAATGAGGCAGTTGTATCGAAGGTGGCGTATCAAACTGATCGAGGCATACTCATCCATACAACTATACATATTGCATGTAGAGTTACTTGCTCTTGCAGAGTTTCTTGCTCTTCTCGTACCCCACGAGGGTGTGTGTACATATATATTGCATAATCAATCACCATCTTATGCCAAATTTATATTAAAGCGAGTGAAACTTTGCAGGTCTTATTACGTACTTGCATGTCCTAAATGGCACAAGGAACATGACTTTTGTGAAGCCGATGCTAAAGAAGGATGTAGCAAGTTTTCCGAATGCATAAATTAAAGAATTGGAGAGGAATGTCGAGTAAGGAGCATGTTTATTTTGTCCTCTCTGCTGATGAGTACAAACATGTTTTTCAAGCCAAAACCATACATGAGATCCGAAAGGCACTTCAAGTCACTTACAAAGGTAAAATTACAATGCTTACATGAAAGTATACAAATTTTGAGATGAAAGAAGGAAAGTCCATCAAATACATATGCACTAGGTTTACAACAATTCTGAAGTAAATTAAAATCCTTAGGAAAAAAACTTATTACCAAGAGAATTAGATAGAAAAGTCATTGATTCCACGTATAAAAAAGGGAAATAAAGATCGATAGACATAGAGGAATCTAATGACATAGAAGACATCTTAATCGACTACCTCATAGGAAACTTGATAGCCCATGAAATCAAGAAGAAAATCAAGAAGTAGAGCGAAGAAATAAAGAAGAAATCACTACATGAAATATGATTTTTCGGGACAAGAACATACGATGGTCCACGACTAACCGTCTCCTTTATCACCTATAGGTGACAATAATTATTATGCAAATTAATTATTCTTCATTTTAGATTAGTGAATGATATTTGCAATAACATTTATTGCATAATGGCTCGTTGTGGGCTTGCATGTCCAATAAAGGTCCCCTATGCCTTCAGCCTATGAGACATACCTAGCGCCATCGTCTCCTTCAGTTGTTAAGTGTAAAGGACTGTCGTCGTTGACCTTCTCCATTGTTCCTCCCCCCTCTCTGGATGAACATTTACAAGAGGGAAGCCTTAGGGGATGGTTTCGACTGTCCTCTATATGCTTCTGTCAGCGTCACATATGAGTTGAGGGTGAGGTGCTTGGGTCAAAGGGGACGATCATTGATGACCATCCCTTCTGTACCTCCCCCTCTCTAAATGAATATTAGGCGCTCGAGAAACCTTAAGGTGCGGTTTCAACCATCCCCTATACGCTTCTGTCAATGTCACGGATATGAGTTGAGGGTAAGGTGCTCGGGATGGAGTGGACGATCATTAAAGACCATCTCTTATGTGCCTCTCCTCTCACTAGACAAATATTGGGCACTCGGGAAATCTTAGGAGATGGTTTCGACCGTCCCCTATACGCTGTTGTCCGCCTCACAGATGAGTTGAGGGTGAGGTGCTTGGGTTGGAGGGGACGGACATGAACAACCTTCTCATATAGTTTCATAGGAGATGGTCCTCTATTGTAGCTACCATCGAGGACGATCAAAATGACAGTTGCTGATGGTAGTGTCAAAAAAAACCCAGGAGGTCCCATTACGTTCCATTTCCCCCCAAAATCTTTCCCAAACCCTCCTTCGGCCCTTGCCATCGTTGATGTTGCTCATCGCCCCCTACCTCTCATGGTCGACGACATCCCCCCTCTTGCTCATGTGGTGTTCGTCAACGATCCTTTGTGTCTGTTCTCCTTCATTGGCCCCGTGCTCTTCCTGATATCACTTTTCCCTACTCCAGATTTTTCCTTTGACGTGTCAGTTTTTTAGTTCTATATGATCATGTTTTAATATTAACAGTATGGTATTAATGACGTGCTTATCGTATATAATTTGTTTGTAAATTGTAGTATATACACATGGATGTATATAACAAGACTTAGTATACCCTTAAAATTTCATGTGATAATATATGGATGTATGAAACTTAGATGCATTATCGTATGCACACATAACCTCATATATATACACACACACATATATAGGGTAAACTGGAGTTGTCCCCTGAGGGAGCTAACTTGGTTCCCCTCACCCCATTTTTCCTATTTTTTATTTTTTGAAAAATAAATCTGTGGATTTTCATCACTATCCATATATTATGTTAATCAAGTTTTGATCGAAACAGAGGCTTCTACGACCTCCATCCAAACAACATCGATTTCAACAATTCTGCGATCGCTAAAAAATGACTATCAAGATGGAGGATGTAGGAGTCCATATTTCACACGAAACTTGAATGACCTAATAGAAAGATACAATAATGATTTTTCATGGATTTATTTTTCTAAAAAAATGAGAAAAATAGGGTGGGGGTGTCATGTTAGCTCCCCGAGGGGAACCCCATTTTACCCATATATATGGATGTATATATATGCAATGCATATAAAGTACAATTAGTTCTTTATGGAGCTATGAACCTAGATCAATTCATTCGAGTGTCACATCAATAAATTTTATATATTAGAATACTAACATAGTAGGGATGCATCACCATAAATTTTATATAAGCATTGGATATGTATGGAGTTAAGTATGTAGGAGGTATTTGGGCATGCAACTGTGTAAGTAACACGGGTATGTCCTAAAAATTATGTTCTGTTGATTTTAGTATTAACTTTTGACGTGACTTTTCCTAATTTATACTTGTGCAAAGATGAGGCCTCTTGGGGGAATGACCAAAGATAATGGTTACACTTCTTCTTGCAACAGAGAAAATGAGATATGTTCTTATCATAATAAAATCCCAACATTACAAAGTCCATTTTAAATAGATACAGTTTCAACACAAATTATGATTCTTATTATGTTGATCATAAGGATCCTACCTATGATTTACTCCTCAATCATCTGCGAGAAGATAGAAAATCATATATAGTAGAGACATCAGATCCCAAAAATAGCTTGATGACCCTTGTTATGAGAAAGATGATCAGAGTGACGAGAATGATGATGATGATGATGACAACAATGGTGAGGAGGAGCAACCTAAGGTCACGATGCATCACTCAGTTCATCACAGAGTCCTCATCCGCGAGAGGAATGCCGAGATAGAGAGCAGAGAGAGGCAAAGCTAAAAAAGGAAAGAAAAGGGGATATAACATCCTTTATCGATGGAAGAAGTGAATGATTTGAAACTCGATGTCCTGTAGTAATATGTAAATTTTATTTTACTATTCACAACTATTTGTAATTAACATCATTGTTCTAAGTTCAAATTATTCTGGGATATATTGTGTTGTGACGTATGTGAACGTGGAATACCTTGTGATGCTTCATTGTGAATGTAGATATATTTGTGATTCTTGATTGTGAATGTGAATATATATAATTGTGATGCTTGATTGTGAATATAGATTACATGGAATTAGTGTATCCTTGTACATGCACAGTTTTTATATGCTTCTTGCAACAGAGAAAATGAGATATTTCCTCGTTACATTGAAATCCCCAACATTATAAAGCATATTTTAAATTTATGTTGATGTCTAAATACCTCAATAAATTTTAATGTTTCATTATTATTGCAGATATTCCTCCACATCCAAGATACATCAGGGATGCACTGCCTTCATCTCATGCAGGTAGTGACTCCTCTAATCCTGTAGGGTCGGGGAGCTCTGCTAGACGTAGAGGTCCATCACAGTGTCGTGTCTTGGACCATATGCGTCCTAGTGAGACCTTTGGGTGAGTATTATTGGACGTGATATTGTGGGATAGAATTAGGATGCGTTTCAGAGTTATCTGGGATAGGTGTGCAGAGCGTGGGTACCCATACACATGACAGATTGGCATCTAGTTGAGCAGTCAATCAAGGATGCCGTACTTCATTATTTGGAGGTATTTAGCACTATTAACATATTAAATCTATAGAGTTGTTGTAATTGAGTAATTAAAACAATTACGTCTTATATCCATTATTTTTATGCTAGTTTTTCATGGGATCATGATCTGGCTATGGATGCTATGATTTTAAGACATGGCATAGAATTAATGCACAAATATCGAGGTCGTCTGAAGGTCGAGTAAGCATTGTCGTACTTTTTCATCATTTCGAAGGTATACGTAACTTGTTTATTTAATTTCATTACTTCAACCCGAAGCTTCCATTGGAGGCACTTTTGATAAATTGTCTCTCGAATGAACCTGATGAACACTGGAGGGCATTGATATACCTCTGGATGTGGGAAGAACATGCGGTATGATATATGCTTATTTAAGAAATATTGGACGTATAATGTTTAATTTATTTACTTCTTAGAGGGTATCTCAAAGTGTAATACTGAAAATTGGAAGAAATGTTTCCGATCTACCTATAGAATGGGTAGAAATAATACAAACCAGTTTAAAGATGACTTTGTAAGTAGCTTAGTATATACATTATATTTTAAATTTATCCATTATTTTATCTTTAAACCATATCGTAAGACTTATTTATTTCATGTTAGGCATTGGAGAACCATCATGTCCCCAATCAGATGAAAGTTTTTGAGAAATCTGAAAATCAGGATGTAGGCGGGGAAATTTATTGGGTAGATCCTGCACATAGAGTCCAATTCATGTAAGAGTTTAATAATAATTTTATATTTGTTATTGTAATTTAATATATTTATGAAGTTTCACTTGAATAATATTTCAGGAGGAGATGATCTGACTCACAACCACTGGTTCTCTAGATAACACATGTACGAGTCAACCATCCCTTACTCCTGATGTGATCTTCATCCAGACGACTGGGCCAGAACATCAAGGACGAGTTTGTTGTGATGGTCGTGGTGCTATCCTTCGGAATTGGTATGGAGTAGGGAGCAACTCATCTTCCTCTAAGAAGACACAAAGAGAGGAGGGAGTTAGAGAGTCAAGTGATGAGCATGGATGTTGGAATTTAGGATTTACGTCAACAAATGATATTTTTTAATACGTTCATGCATGCACAACAAGCTGAGCTTCTACTAGCCAACCGACACAATCAAGTAATCAAATCATCGGCTAGGAGATAATTACGATGAAGAAGCAGAAAATTAAGACGATGGGGACGTAGATGAGAACGATGATGATCAAGAATAGTTTATCTTCTATTTAGTTTTGTTTTATTAACTAGTAGAATAGTTTATTATATTGTATCATTATTTTGGACAATATAACACATATTAGTTTAGTTAGTTATTTAAATGGTTTAAACAAGTTAAGGTAGAGTAGTTTAATTTGAATTTCTCAACGTTACTCATTTCAGAACATTTCTTTTAATCTAGTATTGTGAAGTGAATGTGTTTAATTTTTTTTCATCATTCTCTTTATGATGAAGAGTAGATATTGATATATGTACTGAATGATTCATGTTAATGTGGTATGCATGGTTGAATGAATGTCATTCAGTGGGAACTTATTTTTTTTTATAACAGAAAATCAAAGGAGACGATCACGACCATCCCTTCAGACTAAATTACCCCATCACGGAGAATCATAGGAGACGATCCGATGAAGTTCCTGGGATAGTCGCAACCGTCCCCTATGACTACCATAGGAGACGGTGGCGATTGCACCTTATGAAAAGATTTTAGGGGACAGTCAGGAGAGGACCGTCCCCTAAGACTCTAATAGATGGGACGGACGCGACCGTCTCCTAGGTAGTAATCATACGAGATGATCACGGCCGTCCCCTAAGCGTAACGCCGTCCCGTATGGCAAATGGGACGCGATCCGTAGAGACGGGCATGCGACCGTCTCCTATGACCAGAGGGGACGGTCGCCCAATTATAGGGGACGAAATTTGACCGTCGCATGTTCTATATTTTCTTATAGTGAATAGTTCGTCCTCAAGATAAGTAACGAAACCTCATTCAATGATGATTTTAATGATAAAGATATTGCTTTTATTTGTAAAAAAAGAGATTTACGAGAAACAAGAAAGATATTCAAATCAAGAGGAAAAAAAGGCACTACTTATTTTTAGTGCAAGAGATTTATCAGTCTATGCATGTGTGATCGATTAATGAAGTCTAGTTAACGAGTTGAGCACGAAACAACTTGAATTCGGCTCCACAAGAACTGACGAGCTCAAATTGACTGATAGCGAGTCCATAATCCGACTCAAATTCACCGGCTACCCGGGCATGACTGACGAGCTCAAATCGAGCTGAGTTCCAAAATTATTATTTTTTTATCAAGCCCTAACAATCCTAACTCTCGTTGTTGCTGATCAAAATGACCCAATAGAGAACAAATATAACAGATTGGACAGGATAAAAATATGAAGACGTACATCATAGCAGTTTGTATTATTACCTGGGTAATGCCGCCAGGGGAGACAACTGTTGTGCAACTCTCGTTGGTTGGGTCGCCTTCAATCACTTACTTCAAAGGCTCATGATTCCAAACTTCCAGTCCTTTCATCCCCATCCCCATCCTTCCAACAAAAGATCTCTCCTGTTTTATGGTTTTTTTAGCGCTCCAATTGAGCTGCAGTGGTATAACCTAAACAGCTGCTTTAATTTACAGTCCCATTGACTTAACACCTCGGGAACCCTAAAATCATTAGTTTAGTAGATAATAATGCATCTCAAGCCAATGATTGACGGGAGATGGCGATTGGTACTCCTGCCGTTCATGATCGGCCAGCATGCATGCATGCACTGACATCAAGATAGCTTCTTTCTCCTCTATTTTATTCTGCTGTCTGCACTAGTTTATGCTTTTCCGAGGAATCATTGTTGTAATCCTCTCTTCTCCTCTGATGATTCGTCCTGTCATCGATTTATATATATCTCTAAGTTAAGAAATGGAATCCAAGTGGGGGGTGGCAGCTTAGTCCAATACTGCGTGCTCACGCTTATCTACTGACGGCATGTCTCGGTTTCTGCCCTACAAGATTGTGGGTATAGCTCGATCATGGAGCCGGAGAGAACTGTTGGACAGTGATAGGATCTCAAAGGGAAAGGACGACTACATGTATTCTATCAATTTCAGATCACGACCTAATGACTTTAGATTCTCAAACCTTATGGCCTGTAAAATCGACACACTCTGTCTCGGTTTGGGATTGTTGGTTCTCTCTTAAGATGAATGAATGTTGAAATCGTTTTTTAAACTCTAAATAAGTACATTTAATAGGAGCTCCTTAAGAGGATTCAGAAAATCATGCATAGTAATGTTATGGTTCTCATGTCTATGGATGTTGTATTTCGAAGAATTGGATATGCCAACCAAAAGAGATTGATGCTACAACTTGTTGCCCGTCTCCCACCAGTCTCTCTGTAAAACGTTTTCTAAGCACATTTATAATAGATTAGTCATAGTTTGTAGTCTATGTACGAAATGGACATTTTTTATGCATTTGCTATAGTTGAGTGGTAAGCCACGACCGAGGATCGCACATCCACAAAACGAGACATTTCAAACCCATTAGGAATATGGTATTTCAGAGCATCAACTTCCATGGAGGTGATGACTTTCGAGGAGAGAAGGGAGGCATAACTGAAGGATGATCCAAGGTGATAAAAGAGAGAAGAATTCATCTTCTTTTTCTTATTATCTTCCTCACGTGTGTATAAGACCGAATCCATTTGATTTTTAAAACGGATTACTAATCCTGAACCTTTCGAGGAATCCTTCATCTGCGGTTGTGAATGACTGATTTTCCATCTTTTCGACAAGTTAAAGGGATTGAAAAATAGAACCATCTGATTTGATTCGTTCTCAATATCGATGAGATGATCATCTTAGGGTGATCATTTTATCGACATATGCCCCTATTACACTCGTTGTCTCTATCTCTGAAGGATGAGAATCCACTATATAGCATCTACGTCGATAATTTAAGTGGTATATATCATTAGTCTGATCCTTTATAGGAACTATCCGTAATAACGAACTTGCAAAATGAATCTATTTATCATAAAGAGATGAGTTCTTCCCGGACCCGCTTCACCTTAATTGTTATTTGAACAAAAATATCACAATCAACTTTTGATAAAAGTTATGTCTTAATACGAGTGAGATAACATTTTTCTTCTACATGTCTATAGAATTTTGATAAATCCAAACATATCTGAGATAGATATAGAGGTATCTGAATATCTATATGACCTACCATACACCATTGACCTCAGCTCCGTGCGAGTAGTAGCCTCTCTAAGAGGGTGAGTGGATACCCCTACTCAAGTAGGGAAGGAGAGTTCATGTCAGGAGAGGTTCTTAGGGCCCTTGAGAGCTAGTCGGCCAGAGACTTAGGGCACTGGCTTCAGTTTCAACATACGGTCTTCCCTTTTAGTATACCTTTGATGTAGACTATGCCGGTTGCCCAAAGAACAGAAAGTGTCGCACACTACAGGAATTTCACCAAGATCAAAAAAATCCGAGGCGGTTCAACGTGGTTCGTGGGAATCCTGACTTTCCTAGTGTCAAAAAATCATATGAATAAGGTAACCCCCACGGAAGACATGTAGAAGCATACTTGCTGATAATAAATGCTCATATGCAACTAGATCATCCAATTCTGATAAGCCGCTTATCGAAGAGGTACGCACTGATGCAATTAGGAGGAGGGCCAAATCGCTCTTACCAATGAGCAAACTATGGAACTTCTGAATCTCAACCCTGAAGGCCACATGCCTACTCGAGCCAGAAGAGCATCTCTTCGACTGGTCAGCAACATTGCCTTTTTCGGTATGCCTTGTCTTTCTTTTGAACGTCTCATCTTCTATGGAGAATCCTAGATCGAACCGTAGTCCAACTACGAAACCTTTTCGTTTTCATTACTTCCATGGTCGTGCCTTGTGGCATAATGGATGACGGATATGCTTGAGTCCGCTTGAGATTCGCATCTTAACTCTATGTATACTGAGAAGTCTACTTGCATTTATTAAAAAAAACATTTGAGAGTTTATATGAGCATGTCCACTTTCTCTTTGACCCTCGCCTCTATGTCAGTCTTCTGAGTGATCCGTCATGCAGACTCAGTCAGGTTCTGAGAGGTTGGGGATGTCTGAACAATTACATAATATTAGCCTTATTAATAGAGTTTATATTTTATAACATTATACGAGTTCAATTTTGATGATTTTTCAAATACATACATGTTCTTCCGTTATTTTGTAATCCTACTGTATGGTAGCACTACAAGAAAATTGATCTAAGACAACAAAAATTTAATATTCGTTGTAATATCTTCCGTAATTAAATATATAACAACGAATATTATCTGTCACTTACTTCTTTAAATTCAGAACGAATAGTGATATTCGTTGTTATTTTTCTCACAACGAATCACGTAACAATGGTTATTCGTTTGCTAAATTTAGCAACGATAAATGTGAACTTTAATGAATAAGTCAACGAGATAATAGTTGTTACATGGACATTTAACAATAAATATGACATCCATTGCTAATTTTAAGTACAAAATTTTATTTCGCAACAAATAATATCCGTTGTTATATCTTTAACATCGGAAGATATGGAAACAATTATTCAGATTATTCGTTATCTTAGGTCCAGTTTCTTGTAATATAGGATTATTGAAATAAGTATCTTTATGTTGCAAAGGATTTTAATCCTATAGAATGGCATGAAGTTAATTTTTAAATGTGCACAATATGAGTTCACTTTGGGTGATCTAGCTAGTAATGAAAGTTACTTGAATCGTGCATGCTATAGACGAATACAAAGAAAAGAAGTAGAGGAGGCTTTGAAGGTTATGAGACCTGGGAAAGGTGTTGGACCAGATGACATCCCTGTAGAAGTATGGAAAGTTTTAGGTGAGCGTGGTTTGACTTGGCTTACGAATCTATTCAATGTTATTTGGCGAAGCAAGAAAATGCCTGAAGATTGGAGGAGGAGTATCGTGGTGCCTCTTTATAAGAACAAAGGAGACATTCAAAATTGTTCAAATTACAGAGGTATCAAGCTGATGAGTCACACTATGAAAATTTGGGAACGTGTGATCGAAAGAAGGTTGAGGCAAGTTTTCCAAGTAAAAGAAAACCAATTCGGATTCATGCCAGGTCGCTCAACTATTGAAGCCATCCATTTGCTGAGGAGAACAATGGAGATTTATAGAGCTAAAAGGAAGAATATGCATATGATCTTTATTGATTTGGAGAAGGCTTATGATTCCGTCCCACGAGAGATACTATGGAGAGTTTTGGAGAAGAGACAAATACCTGTCCTATATATTAATCTCATAAAGGATATGTATGATAGGGCTTTATCTTGTGTAAGGACCCCGACGGGGAAGACTGACTATTTTGATATCAACATTGGTTTACATCAAGGTTCAGCTTTGAGTCCATTTCTTTTTACTTTGATTATGGACGAGTTGACAAGTCACATTCAGGATGAGTTACCTTGGTGTATGTTATTTGCTGGTGATATTGTGTTGATTGACGAGACTAGAGATGGAGTAAATGAGAAGCTTGAGGTTTGGAGACATGCATTGGAGACTAAAGGCTTTCGTATAAGTAGGGCTAAGACGGAATATATGGAATGCACCTTTGATGGAAGCAATGGTGAAGGAATCGAGGTGAAGATTGGTGACGATAACATTCAGAAGAGAGATTCTTTTAGATATCTGGGATCTATTTTGCAACATGATGGGGAAATTGATGGAGATGTTACTAATAGAATAAATGCAGGCTGGCTAAAGTGGAGAGGAGCCTCCGCTGTTCTTTGTGATAAGAAAATTCCTTTAAAAATTAAAGGAAAGTTTTACAAAGCAGCCGTGAGACCTGCTATGCTTTATGGTTCTGAATGTTGGCCTGTGAACCATAGACATGTGCAGAGAATGGCTGTAGCAGAAATGAAAATGCTAAGATGGATGTGTGGACATACACGTAAAGATCGAATTCGGAATGATGCAATTAGAAAGAAAGTTGGTGTAGCTCCGATCGAGGATAAGATGCGAGAAAACCGCTTAAGATGGTTTGGTCATTTGCAAAGAAGGTCAACTGATGCACCGGTTAGGAGATGCGAGTGTAGGGATGTTGAGCCGGCTAAGAGAGGGCGAGGACGTCTCAAGAAGTGTTGGAAAGAGACTATACGAAGGGATCTTAGCTTTTTGGATATAAGTCCGAGATTGACCCAAGATAGATCTGAATGGAGGCGAAGAATCCATGTAGCCGACCCTACTTAATTGTGGGAAAAGGCTTTTTTGTTGTTGTTGTTGTTGCACAATATGAGTTCAAATTCCTTCACTAGTAAAAAAAGTCAAATTTAGAGACCATTGTCACATATTCTCTGCTTCCACGCCCCATCTTTGCAAACATAATTTGCAAGTAAAATACATCGCAATTTTCTTCTCTACTTTGATTGCTGGCAATCAAAGTTTGCGAAGGGAATCTTTTCACAAAGTCCTCGCTAAATAGTTTATGAGGAAGTTGCGGAGGTGACTTATCTCACATTTCCTCACCACATCCTCATAATGGTGATGATATGTCCTTGCTATATCCTCACAAAACCCAGCTAACGACTAAAAAAAGTGGGTCCTATAGTTCCCTGTCATAGAGATTATAATTTCCTATTTTGAACCATGATAGATGCGAGTCTCCATTGGCATCTGACCCTACTAAGGGTATAAACGGATCGAACACGAGAGAACCAATCTTTTTCAGGGCCCATTTGGCATATAAATAAGTCTAAATAAAATATTTGTTTAATTTCAGTTCATTCATTTTTGAATTGAATATGAAAAATAAAATGGAGATGAATGTATATAAGTAGAAAAGTATTTGTTCGATTAGTTTCTTCTTTATTTCACCATTCTTCGTCGTTTAGAAAAGGATTAATAAGGATTATTTCCTTTGAAAAAAATATAATTGTAATGTATATTTACATCGCTTCAGATGATGGATAATGAATAAGGTGGGATAATGGATAAATGAGGTTTACACTTATTCTGTTGGTTTTATGGAGACATCTAAAACTACTGTAGAAAAAGACATAATTGATGATGTAATCATGATATTGTTAGACATGTGAGCCCACGACGAGCCATTATGCAATAAATGTTATTGCAATTCACTCATTAATCTAAAACAAAGAATAACTAATTTTCATAATAGGTCCTTTAGTACAATTAGGGTTATATACCATGTCCATCTTAAAGATCATACAATTATTGATTCAAATGTTGAATCATAAAGGCTGGTGCTTGGATGATATCTAAAGAGTTATATTGATGATTCATCGAGCAGCACATAATGGTTGTTAAGAAAGGATGTCCAGCCTGAGAAGAAGATGGCTATTCTTCTCTAAAGGCTGATATCTGATCGACCTATTGATGTAGGTCCTTTTCATAGGAATAGAGATTGGGAGGTGTTATATAAGTTAGGTCAAAAATTTGACTTAACATGACCGAGATAACCAACACATATGTTGTATACTATTACGATATAGGCACACATCCTCTGACCAAAGATATATGTGTTACTATATGTCAGAGCATGTACATCTGACAAACCGTTAGGTTGATGACCAATTCAAGGTCTATATATCGGCGAACTGGTGTGCATACAAGGGCATATGAGTAATACATTTTCTCAAAGGAATCATACATGTTCATTACTGAATCGGAAGACATGAGTTGACTCATGAGATATGGGATCAAATTCCGTGCATGGTCGTCTCGTTTTGGAAGCTTGACTGAATTTGTAGGCATGATATATACTTTTGGAAAGTATATGATCAATACCTAGGTATGATATATGCTTTTGAAAAGTATATGGTCGATACCAACTCTCAATGATCAAATGAGAAAATTAACGATAAAACCCTAAAGAAGGCAACCTAAAAGTGATCTAAAAACATCAGATTTTATTCTAGGTCTTCCAGTATGCAGGATGTACGAGTATTAAGAATACTCAAAGATGATGTGATCAAACGATTGTATAACCATGACACTTCCATTCCAAGGGAGTGATGAAACAAGTTTGGATTTTAGTGGCTCCTCTCAGTAGAGAAGTGATGAATACCCATTCATCACTCTTTATTCTTTTATTTTAGCTACAAAACCTATGCAAAACACATGTAGATCATTGTAAATAGCAATAATTATCATCTAGCATGCATTGTGTAAAATACAATAATTAGCATGTTTTTGTGCATAAATAAAAGAATAAAAAAATAAAAGAAAAAGAGGAAAATATTTAGAATAAATATTGAGCGACCTAATCCCAAGGGAGGGCTCAGCATGGGCCTGACCGCAAAAGAACCCAAGTAGAGAGAGATAGGGAAGCTCATGTGTTTGACATATACCTATAAATAAATAAAAATTATTTTCCTCTTATTCAAAATAAAAATATGTGCTTATTTATTTGTATATATTTGTAAATATAAAATCAAAATAAATATGGAAAAACAAAAGTAAAATTCACTTCATCATTGTATACAAACCATGTATAGAACCACTCACCTATTTATTATCACCTTGTAAATAAATAATTAAAATCTAATAAAAATATTTTTAAATTCCACATTTCATGGTGTAAATAAATAAAATAAAAATTAGAAAAATAAAAATAAAATAAACAGAAACAAAATAAAAATCAAAGTCCACCTTGTATACATACCATGTATGTATATAAATAAAAGTATTTATTTCACCCTTGTAAATAATTAATAAAAATAAAATAAAATACCATATTATTCCACATTTTATTCTATATAAAATTGGAATAAAATGTAAAAAAAATAAATGATTAAAAATAAAAAAATACATATGTGTATACTTGTATACAATAATAATATTTTGTAAATACCTAAATTATATTTCAAAAAAATAAATAAAAATCACTAAAAATAATTTAAAAATAAATAAATATTTTTCATGTTTTGACTTTTTTTAAATAACGCCATTTACTATTTTAAATTGAATTTCCAAGTAATTATTAAATGGCACGCTCCCATTGGTCCACGGGGGATGTTGACCCCCGGTCAACTCTCCCCCGCGGACCCCCTCCTTGCGGATCCGAGCGACCGACCTGATTTCTCCTCTTTTTCCCCGCTCGATCCGATCACCAATCCCTCAAACCCCGGGCTCCAATCGTTCCCTGTGGATCCGAGACCTTCGCCCGCATCTTTGCCTAGGGGTCCGTGCTTCACCAAGCCGGACCCGTCACCTTCTTCTCGGACCTGCAGGACTATATAGCGGAACCTCCGACCGCCATTTCATGCCATCTTTGGCGCTGCCCCTTCATCCCAGGACCTCCATTGTGCTCCCCAGAGTGACAGCTGAGTGAGCGTAATGTCGAAGAGAGGAGAGGAGCCCTCCGCTACTGATCTGGCGACCCCCTTGTCGCCATGCGCCACCGTGAGCTGCGCCCAAGCCTCGGGACCCTGACGACCCTCGAGGCAACGACCAAGAGCTTCCTTAACTCGTCCACAATCGATTCCACTCATCAGGTAGTCCCGATTCTTCCTATCTTTCTTTAATTTCCGATTACCCCCAAATCGACCCATCTTCATCTCTCATTGATTAATCCCGCTCCGATCATCCATTCCATCGTCCGACCAGACCGTCATCTTTGCCATACTCCTCTCCACCTGCTACGCCCTTCCATCCAACCCGGTTCGCCCAGGAACTGGGAGTTCACCCTCCTCCGTCGTCGCCTCGCCGGAGGGTATCGCCCTGACGCACACATCCACCCATTCCACCTCTAACTGGGTCGAGGTAGTTTGCCCTCGACCCAGGAATCTTCCTAGGTTGTTTTCCAGGACAAATGCGACCCATCTGAGGGTCGTCGAGTTTGAGCCCAGGAGCTTTGAGCCTTCGACGTCGCCGGACCACTCCGGTGATCCCCGATCTCATCGGAGGATCCCAGTAGCTGCTGAGTGCCTTGGTGATTCTTTTCCATATATCAGCAGCAGCAGAGGAGGACCCCATCGCACACATTAGGCCGACGAACTTCGCCGGCAACCTGTTCTTGGAGCATCCTTCCTCACCATCCGATCGGGCCCACTAGCCCAGTTTTGATCTCGAGCGTCCATCCGCGAGGAGCCAGCCATCGTCAGATCGTCCCTGGGCTCGATCTTGACCGTTGATCTAGTGAAGGGGTGCCCTCGCCTAGCAGTCGTCCGATCTTCTACGTGGCACCCCCTCAGCCTTCCGATAATAAGAGGTAATTTATACTTAGGCCCCTCCTGTGTTTGTATTTCTTCTTTAGTCCTGTAAATATTAGATATAGTTGTTTTTATTTTGGTTAAATTGCATTTAGGACCTGAACCTTTCTTGTATTTGCGTTTTCATCCCTGTTTGTGTTAGACACGTGCTTCGTCACGTGAATTTTGGAAAAATTGCATTGTATGGGCTGACGTTTTTATGTGTTACTGAATGAAATATATTTTCTGATATTTGCATCCATGCTCCTGTGAATGCTTTTATTCAACATGTGCTGAATTGGTTGGACATTTTGTAACTTCTTCCCTGGGCTTTTAGCACGTGTTACTAATAAGCCCCTGGAAGTGAGTTTTCTTACATCTAGGTCCCTCTGTGCCCAGAACACGTGCAGCGCGCGTGGGTTCTTGGAATATTTGCACGAGGGACCCAACACTTACATGGTTTTGTTACTTTTCAGCCCCTGCAAATACTTTTCATTACGGATAGGTCCCTATGCACTGTGAGCTTGTGTTGAATTAAATAAAATACCAAATCAAGTCCAAATTGTGTGAAAATTGGACATGTGGCTCCTGCTACTGTGTAAAATTTTCACCAAAAATTTGGTATATTTTTGAGGTGTTTTTATATTTTAAAAATTAGAAAACTGGTGTTTTTGCTTCTGTTCGATTTATAAAATCATAAAAAAATATAAACACTATTCTAAAAATTCTAAAAAAAATTAGGTTTTGTTTGTTTTTGTGTGTTGGAATTTTTTGTGCATTTTTGGTTATTTTTGGACTTATAAAAATCTTAAAAATTAAAAACACTTAAAAAATTATAAAAAATCTAAAAAATTATCGAAAACTCAAAAATTAATAAACTATTTTTCTAAATTTTCTTTATTATTTCTATTTTTCATAAAAATACCTCTAGACTGTGCAAGGCCCATTTGATATTTTTCATGTGGTCTTGAAGTCTGACTGGACATTTTGTCTCTGTTTTCACCTTTTTTGATTTTTAGAAAATCACATAAAAATTATAAAAATCTCAAAAATTCACCAAAAACAGTAAAAAACCTAAAAAGCATAAAAATATTTTTGTTTGAATTTTCGGAGCTTTTTAGAGTGATTAAATAATTTGTTGATTAATGCTTATTTTTGTCTTTTTATTATTTTCCTTATTATTAAATATCCAAAAAAATATAAAAAGATTTTAAAACCACCAAAAATATTTGTTTTTATTTTATTTTGCTTTCTGACTACTTAGAGGCCAACTCGTGCTCCTTGAGACCGACCCTAGGTGCTATACGAGGTTAATCACATAGCAAGACCGCTATTTTGGTTTTCATTGATTTTTGTCTTTTCGATTGGTGGTCTGATTTTGTTTCTTGATTGAGCTCTGAGCCCCGAGTGACTGAGGTTGTAATGACCTTAGTGATATCTTTACCTTAGTCTATCGGGCGGCTCATCAGAATGGCGCCGTTGTCGGGGAGCACGACTTAGTAGTCTGTTTTATTTTCATTTTCTTTTCTTTTCTTTTTCGTGGCTTTCCACAGCTTTTTCTTCATCCGCGGCTTTTCATTTTTTTTATTTTCATTTTCTTTTATTTTCTTTTCTTTTGTTTTTTGTTGTTTTGAGTGTTTATTTTTATTTCACATTTTTTGCACATATACCCTATTTTGTTTATTTGTTTTATTTATCTGGTCTGATTACACTCTTATTGTTTACTTGCGAGGGCCCGGGGATCGAGGCAGCTCCGCTCGAGGAGCCGACGCAACTGCGGGAATCGGAGGCAGCTCCCTTCTGCACGGAGCCGCAGGAGAGCGCGAGGAGGCAACAGGAGTGCGGGATTAGTTTAGATTAGTTTAGGTTTATTTCCTGCCTATTTGATTGTTGTAATAATACAAGGACATGACAAGACCTTGGAATTTTGAGACTCTCGGGGTCTGTTTCGCCGAGCACCGGTGTGCTCGGGGGACCCCTCGATTTTTCACGGTTTTTCTCGCGGTTTTGTCATTTATTTACTGCCTTACTGTTTCTCACGGATTTCAGCCCCTAGCCTAGGATTTTTTCTTGATTGCGTCGTAAATAGTAGGATCCAAAACCTAATAAATTTGCCTGTACCTATAGACCGTTAATTGGACCAAAATCAAAACTTAATAAAAAGACTATTTGGTCACCTGAGGGATCGCGCGCCGCTAGAGGTCGTATACAGCACTGGCAGGACCTGTTGTGGCGGGCACCGATCGACATCTGAGATCAGACTCCGACCCCTCTTGATTGACCATTTAGCCACTGTTCTTTCGAGTAGAACTGCTTGTTAGGGCTCGAATTTCCGCTTGCATCATTTAGGTAGTTTTAATTCTGTCTTTCAATTATGCGCGGATCATATTGCATGTAGACTGCTGGAGTCAGGTACGCTTTCTATCTCGTGCATGCATCATTCATTTCCGGTGCATCGTCTTTTTCGACTTCTCCCCCTATTTTTGGACTTAAATAACCAAGAGAATCGAAAATTCGTTAGGCGATTATTTGCTTTGAAAAAGAAATAAAATGAAAAACAATAAAATCGGGACTGCTAATCACACTTGATCTAAAAGACACCACATTGAAAAATCTATCTTGGGGAGAGAAACCCCCTCCTTGTTTGGTTTGGATGAGCAAGAGAGTGACCTGCATCCTAGGCTAGAGCCATATCCGATTTCTTGACTGACTACCGGCCTTGTATTCGGGACAGTCAGTTGAGAATATTGGATTCCTATCAGCTCACGTAATCTCTCTGAAAGACTGACTTGATCACCTAAAATAAAATTGACAAGATAATTGACCGATCTCTTACGGTCTTCACTCTATGTGCGTAGGTGAATTCGGGGTTTGCTTTCTCATCTTGTGTGATTCCAGATCCTTTCTGCCTTCTTCCCTTCTATCTTCTCCATCTATCTTTCTCCCTCCCACCCTCCCTTCAGTCTTCTTCTACTCTTCTCCTTCTGTACCCCTGGATGATGGACCCCCCTCACTTCTGGCCGACTCTTGAGGCTTTTTCTCCATCCTCTGATCATCACTCCAGTCCACCTTCGAGGGAGGTCGGATCCCCGACCAACCTCCCGCTCCCTCCCTCCCATCCCTTTCTCTACTCTGGGCATGATGCGCTAGACGTCCGCGGATATCAGATCGAGCAGATGCGAGACTCGGACGATGCCATTGCTGAGTTGAGAGTGCACTCCGTTCGTGATCAGAGAGAGCATAGGAGATCATCAGATAGATCCTATCCCAGATTGATGGAGGAGAAGATAGGACGGGGAGCTCAGTCAGCTTCTACACGAGGTTCATTCATCTTGGATTTGGATTTCATTCAGAGACTGCCGACATTTTCAGGAGAGGCGCACGAAGAGATCTATCTTCACTTGTCAGAGTTCGAGGAGTTTTGTAGGATACAGATTTATTCAGATATCATTGCAGAGGAGATGATGCTGAGGACCTTCCCATTCACACTTCAGGACAGAGCCATGCGATGGCACAGACGATTGGGGAGGAGATTCACTATGTGGGGAGAGCTACGTCGAGAGTTTCTACAGAGATACTTTCCCCAGCGTAGAGCAGAGTTTATGCGGTCTTTGATCATCGAGTTTTCAGTAGACCCCCAGAAGCCACTACATGAGGCATGGCCGAGGTTTCTTGACCTCTTGAGGAGATTTCCCGACCATGGACTTCCACTGACAGACCTTATTGAGATCTCCATGCGGGGGATGACCGCAGAGCAGATAGCACTGGTGATTACCACATGTGGCGGTTCACACCGTAGTTCCGACATTCACTTACTGGATACCATCTCGAGCTTACTTTCACAAAGAACTTCTTCACGAGATGCCGTAGTCGGAACAACACATGAAGATGTTGCAGTACAGTGGGGTGTGTCGCACGACATGAGGATACAGTTTCTACACACCAGCCCGAGGACTTGGATGCCCCAGCACCACATAGTACAGAGGATATGACTGCAACAGTAGAGGTTCTGACCCAGAGTCTACTCGAGTTCCCGTTGATCTTCCAGCTAGAGTTCGAGTCAGCCCCCGAGTTCTCAATTGATGAGTCTTGGATATCAGATCGTCTGATACTCCAGAAGTCGGAGGAGCCCCCGCTTTTACAGCCATTGATTCAGTCACTTCAGTGTCCAGTCCCGGAGGAGTCAGCTTCTTTTCTGCAGAGACACTTCTCGGAGACCGACAGATACCATGACTCAGCCCAGCAGCCACAGTTCGATATGGGACATCACTTTGAGAGTACAGACACAGATAGTCCCATATTCGAGCCTTTTGTCCTCCACTTTGATGAGACAGACAAACTTGCTGAGGACCAGTTGGCAGCTAGCATTGCCGTAGAGCGAGGATCGGCCGCAGACAAAGTGCCAGCCTCCGCGATGTTGACCAGTACCTTCTCCTACTTCCAGATTGCCGAGAGCCACACTTCAGATGATGATGCAGCCTGGTGCACCGAGTGGATACTTGACAGCAGTACAGATGCCCTTCTAGATCCTGATCCTCTATTTCTCACCTCTGATCTTGCATTTCTCCCCGAGGGTTATCTGCGGGAGAATACCGTACAGGATGAGTACTCAGTTTCACCTTCTGAGAGTGTATCCAATCTAACGGATCATGAAACCGAGTCTTTTGATCTTTCTGATTCTGAGTCATCTCACCTCGACGACCCTTGCGAGTATGAGCCGATCCTTGAGATATTCGATGCTCTGTCTAATTTGTCTCTATCATATACGTCGGATATCAGTCTTCTTAGAGAGTCTCCTGATCTTTACCCTCCATACCTTTTCGAGACATTGATTGATGTGGAGGATTCCATGAACGATCCATCCTTCTCCACGTTTGATTTTTTCGGCTCCACACTTCCACTCCAGTCTGATCCAGAGCCGATGAGTTCTTTTGTGCAACCGGATCCCGATCATATCTTTCCATATCCTTGGCCGGTAGCAGACACCCTCCTGATTGCATACCTGGGTGTCATTCTTTACACTGTTGTTTTCGCCGTGGTTCTCATACCGAGACTGTGATGATAGTACATCATTCGCCTTACAGATGCCATCCTGAACCTTGATACAGCTTTGTCCTAGCCTTTGCACCCAGCTAGGGGCGTAAAAACTAGCGCTTGTTGAGAGGCACCTCAACATTGTACCCTTTTGTATATACATGTTTTGTCTTAATTTTATCCTTCTGTCTTCCGTTTTTGTTTTCACCCCAGGTCTCGTATAGGATTATCTTTTCTATACTTAGGATATACCTCATCCTAAGTATAGGGGGTGGAAACACCGAGTTGTTCTTTCGTTCTGTTTCATCACTTCTTTTGTTGCCTATACTTAAGGATTCTTCACCTTAAGTATAGGGGGAGTGATGCCCCTCCATCTTGTTTATATTTTTTGATCTTCTTCGTGTCTTTCTACCCCTGTTTTTGTTGCCTATACTTAGGGATATTTTACCCTAAGTATAGGGGTGGTAGACCCTGTACATTCTTTGCCCGGCCTTCCCTTCGTGTACATCCTGCTATACTTAGGATTATTTGATCCTAAGTATATGGGGAAATGTCGAGACCCTCTTTATTTTCTATTCTTTGATTCATCGTTGTATATAACCTTCCTTTTCACTTCCCTATACTAAGCACGAGTTATATCTTCTTTATCGCTCTTGACTCTGAGGACATCGTTCGAGCTAAGTATAGGAGGTGTGTATATATTTCATATATACTTTAGCCATAACTCGTACTTTGTGTGAGTGTGTTAATAAATAAAAATGGCTAAAATCCATAAAATTTTAAAAATTTTCCTTGTAAATAAATATTCTTTTATTGCACATACATAGCTATTGTAAATATTATTTTTGTAAAAATGTTTTAAAAAAAACTTTTTGTGTAAATAGTGTGTAATTATTTTCTTATCAAAATTATGTATATAGTACAAAATTTTTCCAAAATGTTTTGAAAATCAAAAGCTTGCAAAAACCTTATGTAAATTTGTGTAAATATTTTGCAGAACTTGCATTCATGCATACATCCATGATTTCAAAACATTTTTCAAAAATTTTGCACATTTCTAAATATTGTGTAAATAGCATCTTTGTATATACTTGTATAGTTTTTCTTGGATTATAGTTGACATTTAAACTAGCCTGGAATTAAATTGGAAAATGGAGCTTGATTAAGATCTTAATCCACCTAATTCTAAGAGGAACCTTATAGGGCTTAGGGTTAAGGCTTTTCAGGTCCATGGTGACTTAATTCTTTGAGTCCACTAGGCTATGATCACATGTCATCTCAAGCTAAGGGACTAGCAAAGTTAAGTATAGGGGGGTGATGAATACCCATTCATCACTCTTTATTCTTTTATTTTAGCTACAAAACCTATGCAAAATACATGTAGATATTTGTAAATAGCAATAATTATCATCTAGCATGCATTGTGTAAAATACAATAATTAACATGTTTCTGTGCATAAATAAAAGAATAAAGAAATAAAAGAAAAAGAGGGAAATATTTAGAATAAATATTGAGCGACCTTATCCCAAGGGAGGGCTCAGCATGGGCCTGACCGCAAAAGAACCCAAGTAGAGAGACAGGGAAGCTCATGTGTTTGTACATATACCTATAAATAAATAAAAATTATTTTCCTCTTATTCAAAATAAAAATGTGTGCTTATTTATTTGTATATATTTGTAAATATAAAATCAAAATAAAAATGGAAAAACAAAAATAAAAATAAAATTCACTTCATCATTGTATACAAACCATGTATAGAACCACTCACCTATTTATTATCACCTTGTAAATAAATAATTAAAATCTAATAAAAATATTTTCAAATTCCACATTTCATGGTGTAAATAAATAAAATAAAAATTAGAAAAATAAAAATAAAATAAACAGAAACAAAATAAAAATCAAAGTCCACCATGTATATATACCATGTATGTATATAAATAAAAGTATTTATTTCACCCTTGTAAATAATTAATAAAAATAAAATAAAAATACCCTATTATTCCACATTTTATTCTATATAAAATTGGAATAAAATGTACAAAAATAAATAATTAAAAATTAGAAATAAAAAATACATATGTATATACCTGTATATATAAATAATAATATTTTGAAAATACCTAAATTATATTTCAAAAAAATAAATAAAAATAACTAAAAAATAATTTAAAAATAAATAAACATTTTTTATGTTTTGACTTTTTTGAAATAAGGCCATTTACTATTTTAAATTGAATTTCCAAGTAATTATTAAATGGCGCGCTCCCATTTGTCCACGGGGGATGTTGACCCCCGGTCAACTCTCCCCGCGGACCCCCTCCTTGTGGATCCGAGCGACGGACCCGATTTCTCATCTTTTTCCCCGCTCGATCCGATCACCAATCCCTCAAACCCCGAGATCCAATCATTCCCTGTGGACCCGAGACCTTCGCCCGCATCTTTGCCTAGGGGTCCGTGCTTCACCAAGCTGGACCTGTCACCTTCTTCTCGGACCTGCAGGACTATATAGCGGAACCTCCTACCGCCATTTTACGCCATCTTTGGTGCTGCCCCTTCGTCCCAGGACCTCCATTGTGCTCCCCAGAGTGACAGCTGAGTGAGCGTAGTGTCGAAGAGAGGAGAGGAGCCCTCCGCCACTGATCCGGCGACCCCCTTGTCACCGTGCGCCGCTGTGAGCTGCGCCCGAGCCTCGGGACCCTGACGACCCTCGAGGCGACGAGCAAGAGCTTCCTTAGCTCGTCCACGGTCGATTCCACTCATCAGGTAGTACCGATTCTTCCTATCTTTCTTTAATTTCCGATTACCCCCAACTCGACCCATCTTCATCTCTCATCGATTAATCCCGCTCCGATCATCCATTCCATCGTCCGACCCGACCTCCATCTTCGCCATACTAATCTCCACTTGCTATGCCCTTCCATCTAACATGGTTTGCCCAGGAACTGGGAGTTCACCCTCCTCCGTCGTCGCCTCACCGGAGGGTGTCGCCCCGACGCACACATCCACCCATTCCACCTCTAACCAGGTCGAGGCAGTTTGCCCTCGACCCAGGAAGCTTCCTAGTTGTTTTGCAGGCCAAATGCGACCCATCTGAGGGTCGTCGAGTTTGAGCCCAGGAGCTTTGAGCCTTCGACGTCGCCGGACCACTCCGGTGATCCCCGATCTCATCGGAGGATCCCAGTAGCTGCTGAGTGCCTTGGTGATTCTTTTCCATATATCAGCAGCAGCAGAGGAGGACCCCATCGCACACATTAGGCCGACGAACTTCGCCGGCAACCTGTTCTTGGAGCGTCCTTCCTCACCATCCGATCGGGCCCACTAGCCCAGTTTTGATCTCGAGCGTCCATCCGCGAGGAGCCAGCCATCGTCAGATCGTCCCTGGGCTCGATCTTGACCGTTGATCTAGTGAAGGGGTGCCCTCACCTAGCAGTCGTCCGATCTTCTACGTGGCACCCCCTCAGCCTTCCGATAATAAGAGGTAATTTATACTTAGGCCCCTCCTGTGTTTGTATTTCTTCTTTAGTCCTGTAAATATTAGATATAGTTGTTTTTATTTTGGTTAAATTGCATTTAGGACCTGAACCTTTCTTGTATTTGCGTTTTCATCCCTGTTTGTGTTAGACACGTGCTTCGTCACGTGAATTTTGGAAAAATTGCATTGTATGGGCTGACGTTTTTATGTGTTACTGAATGAAATATATTTTCTGATATTTGCATCCATGCCCCTGTGAATGCTTTTATTCAACATGTGCTGAATTGGTTGGGCATTTTGCAACTTCTTCCTTGGGCTTTTAGCACGTGTTGCTAATAAGCCCCTGGAAGTAAGTTTTCTTACATCTAGGTCCCTCCGTGCCCAGAACACGTGCAATGCGCGTGGGTTCTTGGAATTTTTGCACGAGGGACCCCACACTTTCTGGTTTTGTTACTTTTCATCCCCTGCAAATACTTTTCATTACGGATAGGTCCCTGTGTACTATGAGCTTGTGTTTGAATTAAATAAAATATCAAATCAAGTCCAAATTGCGTGAAAATTGGATGCGTGGCTCCTGCCACTGTGTAAAATTTTTACCAAAAATTTAGTACATTTTTGAGGTGTTTTTAAATTTTTAAAAATTAGAAAACTGGTGTTTTGCTTCTGTTCGATTTATAAAATCATAAAAAATATAAACACTATTCTAAAAATTCTAAAAAAATTAGGTTTTATTTGTTTTTATGTGTTTGAATTTCTATGCATTTTTGGTTATTTTTGGACTTATAAAAATCTTAAAAATTAAAAAACACTTAAAAAAATATAAAAATTCTAAAAAATTGTCGAAAAGTCAAAAATTAAAAAACTCTTTTCTGAATTTTCTTTATTGTTTCTATTTTTCATAAAAATACCTCTAGACTGTGCAAGCCCCATTTGATATTTTTCATGTGGTCTTGAAGTCTGACTGGACAGTTTGTCTCTGTTTTCATCTTATTTGATTTTTAGAAAATCACATAAAAATTACAAAAATCTAAAAAATTCACCAAAAACAGTAAAAAACCTAAAAAACATAAAAATATTTTTGTTTGAATTTTTGGAGCTTTTTAGAGTGATTAAATAATTTGTTGATTTGTGCTTGTTTTTGTCTTTTTATTATTTTCCTTATTATTAAAAATCCAAAAAAACATAAAAAGGTTTAAAAACCACCAAAAATATTTGTTTTTATTTTATTTTACTTTCTGACTACTTCGTAGGCCGCGAGGCCAGCTCGTGCTCCTTGAGACCGACCCTGGGTGCTATACGAGGTTAATCACATAGCAAGACCGCTATTTTGGTTTTCATTGATTTTTGTCTTTTCGATTGGTGGTCTGATTTTGTTTCTTGATTGAGCTCTGAGCCCCGAGTGACTGAGGTCGCAACGACCTTAGTGATATCTTTATCTTAGTCTATCGGGCGGCTCATCAAGAAGTAATCTAATCTTAGTCCAAATATTGGACATTGATATGAATAGGATTCAAGTACAATGAGAAGATTAGATTTACGATTTTGATTTAATCAAACATCTTTGATTGGTCCTCAAGATATGGATTTGAGGTATTATCTCAATATCTAAGTCACTATACGCGAAACGTACAATTGCCCTAGCCTTATTTCCAAGTATCTAAGGAGATGGCACATATTTCTTGAAAGAGTTCGAGAACTGTTCCATGAGAAAAATTATCTAAGCATTAGAAAATTAGATAAATCACAACTAGTGTATGGATAGAGATATCTAGGATAATTAGATTAGATTTAACTATCATAGATAGGATTAATGGGGAAGAATGGACATCCATGAGTTGTTTTCAACCATGGTGGGTGTCCACCCTATTTTTAGTATATAAACGAGCTATGTTAATTTCTTCTATTGATTAATTATTTTGATTGAGATAATTTGGAATTTGTTTCAAATTATCTATTTGTATTTTCTTTTGTGTTTATTGTAAACTAAAAGGAAATACTAATCACTCTAAATCATTGATTAGTGAGAGCACATGGATTGGGATCCATGAAAAGAAATGCCAATCAATCTAAATCATTGACTGGTGTGGGCACATGGATTGGGATCCATGGACTTCCACAATGCTATAAAAGAGAGGCCAATCCTAGCCCTCTTTACAAGTTGAATGCTATAGTTTCATTAACAAAACTCCCTCCCCCCTCTCTCTTCACACGTCCACTCTCTCTCTCTACAACTTTGGTGGAGATCACGCTTGTCGTCATCCTGATGTAGTGCTATCGAACTAATCACTCGAGGAACTAGATCTTCTTTAATGCCACATGCTCGTGAAGAATACAGCAGATTTCGTACGACGAAATCAAGAGTTTTCTTTCTTGGATTGTTGCTCGGGATTGCGGGAAGCACACGACTCATCATCACGTCCGCAAGTGTACTCTCGTTGGATCGGACTTGAGTTAGGAGGCTTCTTCCTTTAGAAGCTCTGAGGATCACAATAACACTTCAATAAGTAAGTCTAATCTCATGTGATCTTGATTAAATAATTTGAGAAATGTTCTCGAATCATGTAATTTCATCATTTATTTTTTTAAATTCCGTTGCCCTTTGCAGCTACTATGACTATTGCCCTTGGTCGTACTCGATGCGACCTTCATGCTTCTATGATGCGTAAATCCTAAACCATATCCTTCAAATGGTATTAGAATCAACGTCAAGGGTCTTGGATGTGATCCAAAATCCAATGGGATAAGATTTTTCATATCAGTTGCGCGTGGACTCGTGGTTTGTGCATATGATGCATGTTTCAAATTGTTTTTCGCAAAATTGAAATACCCATGTTTATGCACTGTTTAGATGCATTTTATGGATAATAAAATTTATTTAGAATATCTAAATATGTCCCCAAAATAGTAGACAATTGTTGGTACCAAAAGTGCATGAATTAAAATTCGAAAAGTTCCCGCAATACAATTATTTTTTATGTATTCACGGAGTTGTAAGAAATTAATTTTTGCTTACTATTTTCCTGTCATGAAATGTGAAATAAACATTTTAATTAAGTAGATAATTGAACCAACAAACTGCATGAATTTATTTCACGTGATTCTGACTCCATTTGCTCTAGATATTCCATATTTAGTGGCAATGGGTCGGATGATGATTGGATCATCAAGTCTTCTTGATTAATGTGTTTATTAATCAATGTAAATCATAATAATTATGCATTTAGTTTGGTTAAATTGATGCTTAATATTTATGTAAAAAATTGATAAAACGTCAATGGTCATTGAATGAGAGTTTTATGACAAAACCCTAGTTTATCTTACAATAGTTGTAGGACAACTTTTATCTGTAAAACCAAGAACATGTTTGCTTGATATGATTAGAAATTTAAGATCTCAAAAGTATTTTAAAATGCCAAATATTTTTGAGTGATTACTATATATAGTATAATACCAGTCATCAAAGTTGATCGATAAAACCACAAGTACATTGATATTATTTTGTGTTGTTCTCAATCGGAGTGGTGAAGGTGTCTTGTCCAGATATGCTGGCTTGGTTTCTTAATTAGCATCTTACATGTCAAGGAAATGCTCCCTCCCAGTATAACTTGAGTATATTGGCCAGATCTATTTTTGAGAAAAGAATAATATGAGTAAGTCAAGTTGTACTCTAATTATTAAAATACAAAATAATACATACTTGTGAGAGGTTATACTATATGGTAATATCAAGCAAACCCTAATTATTTATTGGTTGATTGAATTGGATTTTTAATTAATTTAATATAATTAAATTAATTAGATCCAATTATAATAAACACTTCATTATGAATGGAAATGTAATTACGTTGGAAGAATTAATCGTTATGAATATGATTCATAATGATTAATTAAAATTTGAATGGGATTAAGAAGATCATATAAATGACATCCATGGTCTTCCTCAAGGTGAAGGATTCCGTCACCATGGATTGTATGCCGGAGACGCTTGTCCGAAGTGACAACTCCTACATACAAGCGCACATAGATCATGCTCTTTGCTTCTCGAAAGAGTAGTGACGTATGCGCAGTGATCCTACTATTGGTTCCCCATATTGTTGATGTGATATTGGATTGTGCATATCGAGTGCTATTCCCGTTGATGGTTGATTCAATTAACAACGGGTAAACATCACCTTGGGGGTGATGGGAGTGTGTGTTAAAGACCGAATCAGGAAATGCAATTCGGACTTGCAAGGCGGAATGAGTCCTACTTCTTTTTATCTGAGTTGCAGTTTCTCATATTATTGTGATGTAGCAAAGGTAAAAATGATATCCTAGATCTTACTAGAGATATATCTCTTGCTTTGAAAGTTTAACAAGGGAATGTACTTTCATGGTTTAAAAGGCAAGGCAACTTTGATTTAAAACATTTATGCAAATTATCTTATTTCAGATAATCTTCATTAAATACACCCAAATCTATACTCCATCATACCAATATAATATCATAGATTGGATCCATGATTAAGATGTAGTACTTGCAGTTGGACACATAATGTATGTGGTTGCAATGTGCAAGTTTCCTTACAATAATGAGGAATGTCAATTAAATAGATAATAGAACAATAACCTATGGTTCTTGTGTCTCTAAAGTCTTGATCTCTCATTGATTGTGCTTTTGAAGTAACATGTCGATGCTGATCGTAATTTCAAGATCATTCTTAAATAACAAAGAAGATATTTTGGCAAACATATGCGCTCTCAATATTTAATCATGAATAACATGATTCGCTACATTATGCAAAATGATGACTCGATAAGAGATGATGTATTCAAAATATTTAAGTATCTACCTGAACCTAATTCCTTTATGAGTTAGGATGAGTATGGATATGATGAATGTCATCTTTCTACTATCTCTACTCAAGTCTTTCATCATGCATCATATTATTCATATTGTATGAATATGATGAAACAAGTAAAAATGTTGAAATACTCATATATTGAAATTCCTTGAGGACATGTTCAATTTAAGAGATCCTCTGCCTTAAGAAATGATTGTTTAAGTGTTAAGGATGCGTAGTGGAAGCATGGGTCTGACCCATGTAAGAAGGAGAGTCAAAGAGTTGGCTGTATTTCTGTGTCTTCCATACATATGATATCCAAAGAATTGGATGAATGTCAATACTGCGACAAGTCGATGTATTGATAGTGTGATTATCGATACTATCTAAGATCCTTAGAGAAGGACTCAGATAGTGCATCATTATATTCTACATATACATATCATCGTTGAAATTGACTTACTTATTAGATAACAATAAAGTCCAATAATTGTATCTCCTTCTAATAACACATGCAATTGGTTGCATATGTTTTAGAAGATCAGAAATTTTGATCTTAATGTTTAATAGTCATCCATATGGGAGTTGATGCAATTGTTGCAGCAATCTCCGTTGGATAGAAAGACTACATATTTTCAATGGGAGAGTGATTCGTCTTAGAGAATGTCTCTATGACCTAGATATTAGAATGCATTCATTGTTTATTTCTAAACTTGTTAGAAATGGACATACCTTATGAAATAAACCTATAATAAAGATTTATGATGGATATATTTTAGATAGTAATCTAATATCTAGAGGACTCTACTAAATTAGAATATTAATGAATGGTTCATTAACATTTCTAATACTGAAAATTTAAACCCTAAAAGATCAACATGAGGATGAAGATCATTTGACAATGAGCTGGTATCAAGCCTTGTACATATGTATATTGATAAGAGAAATAAACTAGTAAGAGATGAAACTTTAGATTGTCTGAAAGTTTAAATCTTTATACTTGTAAATATTGTATTCAAAGTTATCTGATGCTCCCTTCTCTGAGAGTGGTGTAAGATGTTGAGGTATTCAAGACCTCATACATATTGATGTATGTGGACCATCTATACCATAAGGAACATTAATGATATGTGATATCCATTAATGATTATTCATGGTATGAGATTTCTTCCTTTACCTATTAGAAAACTTTGAAATGTTCAAAGATTTCATAATTTTGGTTGAGAACCAAAGTTAGAAGGAAGATGAAATGAATTTGATCTAACCTAGGTAGCCAATACCTATTAGATGAATTCAAGGAATACCTTATAGAGAAATGAATATCATTACTATCTCACTCCTCCTAATACGTCTCAGCTCATTGGAGTTGTAAAGAGATGCAATTGGATCATGTTAGACATGATCTGATCAATGATGATACTTAGCATAATTACCTCTTAGTTTCCAGGTATATATGTAGTAGAGACTACAATGTATATCCTTAATAAGATCTCATGCATGAACCCAAAAACTCCTCATGAGTTATGGTTTGGAACCAAGCTTAGTGTCAGGCACTAGAGAATTTAAGGGTTTCTTGGTCCGTGGAGCGTACTATAACATGGATGTAAGAAAGCTAGAAGCTTGCAATTAAGAGTGCTACTTCATTAGGAATATAAAGGATGGTCTTGGATACTTAAATTATCACATGGAGATTCTTACAAGATTTCATCTCTAAGAATTTGATTCTAAGAGGATGACTTTCTTGAGAATCAAGATAAGAATGAAGTAAAGGGACTCATTGAATCCTAAATGGATAATGAGGCTCCTAGAATCAGGAACTAAGAAGATAATTAAAGATGAACACTCATATCTCTTCAAATCAGTTTGAGGGTGGTAAGACCACTGACGAATCTCCATTAATTTCATCATCTTTATTCTATCATTTTGGCCTTAAAAACCCTAGCTAATGCATGTAAATAATATTATTTTGTACAAATTAACATTCATTATTTGTTCCATTTATTGTGTATAAAAATATTGTTTTTAATGATTAAATTATAGAATAAAGGAAAGAAAAGAAATAAAATATCAATGGAATTTTATGACCCTAAACTCTGAGACCAAGTCAAGAATTGATTTGATCGGCAAGGAATAAAGTAGGAGATAAGGGTCAAATATACAACAAAATTCCATTCTTTTATTCATCAACAATTCATTTTTGGGATATATTTTATCCTTTATTATTTATACCTCAAATTAAGAAACTTTGTATATAAAAGTTGTAGATAACAATATATAGAAAAATATAAAATTGATTTCATACAAAAATAATGTACAATGTGCATTTTATGCTTAGAATAAAAATCCAAAACCCAAACTTCCCAGACCCATATGTCCTCGATAAAAACTCAAAATATATCAAAATCAACTTTAATTGTATATAACTTTCAATTAGCTATTTAATGAAGGTAGTTTCACTTAATTTAGAGCTAAGGTGTGAAAGTTAGGTTTTGGACCCCTATTGTATAATATACCTATATAAAATATTCATGTTATTGATTCTTTATTATTTTTATAATTTTGCATTTTTATAATTTTGTAAATATTATTTATAGTGTATGTACTATTTATAATAGAATAAAAATATAAATAAAATATAAAAATAAAATAGTCTATATAAATACATAGATGAATATACAATACTTATAATTATATAATTAATACCTCTATTTATTTAAGTGTATAAATAACATCAGAAAAATATAATAAAACTATTTGTGTACCTAAAAATAAGTTGTAAATATAAAAAATATGGAAATGAAGTAATAAAATCAAAAATATAAAATAAAAATAAAATATACAAAATATAGATGAATATACCTATAAATATGCCCTTAAAAACTAAATTGTAATAAATAAGCCCATAAAAATAAATAAAAATTATATTAAAATACTACATAAAATAATAAATATTTTTATTTTATATTCAAAATTTAGTAAAATCATTTACTATTTTTAATTCAAGTATTTTCAAATAAAGGTCATATTTTATCATGTAGCATCTTGCGTGGACTAATCAGGAGGCGAGGAATGTTGACCCAAGTCAACTGTCCTTCCTAGCCTCTGACTGTGTTAGGTGTCTCGAGCAGCCCGTCTTCTTCAATTTTTCCCTGCCGCTCTAGGGATCCTTTGCCCTCGACCCCTTCACCATTTCCGCTCCTTGATTTTCCATGAATCTCGCCTTCCACTTAGATCCTCTTAACATAGCCTTACTCAATCGCAAGCCCTAGGACAATAAGGGTGATCGCCATGTTCATAATTAAAACCTTCAACGTCCTTGATTTAATTTGGTCATTTTCCAAACCCTAAAGCCATCAACCATCAGACTAGAGTGCATCCTGGTGACAAGGGAAGGTCCCTTGAGGCGTTGGCGTGGTAGAAGGTGGAGAAAGGTGCACCCCACGACGACGCCCTGGTCGTCCTGCTCCTTGGTCCTCCTGCCAGCTTTGAGTTGTGCTTTTTATGATTTTTAGGTTTTATTTATTGCATTTCATTCCCAATCCTTAGATTAGTGTTTGATCATTCACAATTAGCTTTGTTTTAGGATTTTACCTCATCAGAGCTCTAGAGCTCCGGTGACCGTTTGCCACTGTGACCCCCTGTCTCCGACCCGCAACCACCTCCATCTCTTCCCCCTTCACTTCTCCACCTAGCCACACCATTATTCCCCTTAAATCCCTTCTGGATCAAAGCATCTATGCTCCTCCAACCACCACCTCACCGGAGCCTTCCATCCTCGACCATCCCAACTCAAGTCTACGCCTAATCGGGTAAAGGCACTTTGTCCTCGACTCGTGACTCTTTCTGTGCAGGTCTTGAGCGTAAACGAACCCTGTAAAGGGCAATTTGACTTGGAAGTCGGGCTCCGAGTACCCCAGAACTCACGCGATATCCAGGCGCCAAACATATAGGTTCGGGTCGTTCTGAAGACCTCCATAGCTGCGGAAGACCATCAGGATCATTTCCACCATGTTTGCAGTAGCGGAGAGGATATGAGGTGCAGTCTAGAGCAGATCGAGGCAACCTGGAGCAATGTTCTTCACGTGTTCTTCCTGGGCACGTCCACGCCGTCCGATGATCCAACCACTCCAGATTAAACTCCCACCGTCAGATCTTGGGCATCGTCAACCGTTGATTAAGCATCCGATCGAGCCACGATCATCCATCCACGAATCGTTATCTTCAAATCGTGGCTGTCAGCTCTTAAGTAATGCCACATGGATCACCATCAACCGTACGATGGCATGCATAATGGGGGTAAATTGCACATATCGACCCCCATTCTTTTGCTTTATTTATTAGTCCTGTAAATAATATTTGTAATTTAAATATAATTTGAAATTTTGTATAGACGCCCCTGTATTTATTTATTATTACACATGGGTCCATTCCTTCTCAGCTCACGTGTCGTCCCATGTGAGCTAGGAAAATTGCATGTACATCCTAGCGGTTTTGCAAATTTGAAAATAGTCCATTAGATTTAAATATAAGTTGTACATTTCTAGGAAATTTGCACATGTGTCCCTATCTTTATTTTTAATTGCAAATATGCCCTCACTAGTTCATGTATTTTTGTGCTTCTATTTCATTTATTTAAAATAGCATCCATGCTCCAAAAAATATGAAAAAAAAGTTAAATTCATGACAGCATTTACATTCACACCATATTTTTATTTTTACCTTTTAGGCATTTTCCCTATTTATTAAAAATAAAAAGAGCACATTTTACCCATGTTTGACTTAAAAATTACAAAAAATATAAAACCTTTTTGAAAAAAATCCAAAAAAAACTATATTTCATTTATTTTAGTATATTGTATCTCCAGACCAAAAATCCCTAAAAATAGAAAAAGAAAAGGCATAAAATTAAAAATATCCAAAATATAGTAAAAATATATACAATTTCCAAAAATACCAAAAGTATTTATTTTTATCTCTGAGTTTTCTATATATTAATATATATTTGTTAAAGTTGATTCGAAGAACTTTGGACCTTATTTGCTATTTTTAATCTTCAACTCAATTCAGCCCATTTATTTAATCCTTATTTTAGGATATTTTTGATTTTAAAAATACATAAAAATATGCACAAAAATCCATAAAATCTCAACAATATTAGAAAATCATATAAAACCCTAAAACATTTTGTTTTCTGAAATTTGTTTGTTTTTATTAGCATTTATAATTATATTAACCTATATTATATATATAGCCTTATATACTATTATATAATATACGTTAAAAGAAAAATAACCTAAAAATCAGAAAATCTAAAAAGAAAATAAAAATTATAAAATTAAAATAATAAAAAATATAAAAGTCAAAATCATAAAAAATAAAAAATTAAAACCCATACAAAAATGCAATAAATGGACAAGCGAAAGAACACATTTTGCATTTATTTGCACAATCTACCGTTTGCTCCCTGAGTTTGACCTCTACACATGCTTGCACACTATATACCTTTGTTGTAGAGCTATAATAAATTCTAACTCCACATTTTTTCTATTTATCGCTATATTTTATTTGTGGGTTAACTATTGTTTGATTCGTTCTTGGTGAGAGGTTGCCTCAGCGACAATCTGTCTTCACTATTTTTCCAGTGAGGATACTTTTAGACCCTCGTCAGGAGTGTTCCAACAACCACCTAGAGGGTATGGATTCCATATGTTTGAGAAATCAGACAGTGACTGAACTTCATATGATGAAGCTTTTGCAGATTATGACATGGAAAGATGGATGTCAACAATAATGTCCAAATTAGACTCATACACAAGAGTTGTGTATGGACCCTCGAAGATCGACCTATAGGGGTCAAATCCATTGGGTGTAAATGGATCTTCAAGATAAAATATGATGAGAAGGTAAAGACCTTCAAAGCACGGCTCGTAGCCATGAACTACATACAGAAAGAAGACATCGCTTGTGATGAGACTTGCGTTCTAGTGACCATGCTTAAACCCATCAGAATATTGCTAACTATAGCTACACAACTTGACTTTGACATCTGGAAGATGGAAGTCAAGATTGCATTGCTCAATGATTACCTCAATGAGGATATCCATATGAAGTAGCTCCATGGCTTCATGGTTGAGGAATGCATGGTGTGAAAGATAAGGAACTCCATCTATGTACTTAAATAAGATTCTTGTAGACGGAACATCATTTGATGGAATTATAAAGGTTATGATTTCAGATAGAATCTCGATGAACCATGTGAAGTTTAGTGGGAGCGTCATTGTGTTCATCGTTCTAAAAGTAGGTAAAATCCTAATCATTTGGAATGATATAAGGATGATAATAAATATTTTCTGATCTGGTTGTTCTATACCTTGAGATATGATCTCAAGGATGCCTCTTATATCTTAGTTCTGAAGTTGTTCAAAAGCAAAAAGAAGAGGGCATTAGGACCATCACATTAGCAATACACCTTGGACATATTTCATTTTTTTGAAAAGCTTCTTTACCTTAGGATATGGTACTGAATTATCTAAAGGGATATCACCTCAAAGAGTTGAGGATGTGAATGCCAAAGCTACATGCCCTAGTACATCAACTATGGGAAGTTCAGTGTATGCTAGACGTGTACAAAAGGTCAAATGTCTGCCATGCAGTAGGAGTAGTAAAATATTACCAATCCTACTATGGAGATAAAACAATAAATTGCAGCAATAATCAACATCTTTAAAGGCACATTGAGATAGTGATCTCAAAGTATTTAAGAAATTAAGAATTTATAGATAGTGAACTACAATGTCTTACCTACAGATACCTTACTAGACTTAAGACTGCGTCTTAACCTAAGGAGATAACGATTTCTAGGCAAAATGGTATCACTTATTGGTTATAAAAATTATTGAGTTATAATGACAAAGGCACAATAACTACATTAACAAGATAGAGTATTAGTTGCATAAGATGCAACGTACGTATTGGATGCGAGCACTATTACTGGGGGATATGCAAGTCTGTAGAGACTTGGCATAGTCTCTCAGAAATAGAGTGATTAGTAAGCATACAAAGCTATTTTTCTGAATAACTTACAATTAGCACACGAGTGTAGATTTAAACATTAGCCCATCAAGTATTGCTCTTTGGGCTAGTGGGAGATTGTTGGACATATGATCCCATGGTGAGCCATTATGCAATAAATGTTGTTGTAATTTACTCCTTAATCTGAAATGAAGAATAACTAATTGGCATAATATGTCCCTTAGTACAATTAGGTTTATGTACCATAGCCATCTTAATGATGATACTGTTGTTGATTCAAATGTTGAATCATAAAGGCTGGTGCTTGGATGATAGCTAAAGAGTTAGGTTGAGGACTCATCAAGCACCATCTAATGATTGTTAAGAAAGGATCTCCACCATGAGAAGAAGATGACAATTCTTCTATAAAAAGATGATATCTAATCGACCTCTTGATGCAGGTTGATAAATTCGAGATTTATCATCTTAATTGATCATATTTAACTTTCTTGCTTAAGTTATTCACAAAGATTCAATAACAATTAACACTAATGGCTAATTTATATGTTGTATATAATTAACACTAATTATTATATATTATTATGGTGTAATATTTTAAGTATTTATTTATTATTAAAAATCAAATTAAAATTAGAAGAAAATTGTGTATAAGTAAAATAATATAAAATAAAATAAAAATACAAAAAAATAAGCAAAACAAAAATAAAGAAAATTGTTTTATATGGTTTTATTAGTATTTAACTTTTAGCTATGTACATATGACCTCTGATCTCTTTGACTTCTACCGAGATCTACAACTTTCATGTTTTGAGTTTTCTCTAATTCATTCTCTAACTATTTTATTTCTATTTTATACTAATTTCGCTTATTTCTAATTATTCTATTGGGCCACGTGGCGCAATCGGGTTTGGCCACGTGGCATGCTCTTGGCTTGCCACCCATGTTTTCTGCAGACCGTCTGACCGTTCGATCAAACAACATGTGATCATCTGTACCCAACTGTTTGATCTTCTCACCCAGATCCATCTCTGCCATTGATCAGCGCTGCAACCACAACCGTCTGATCATATGATCGAACGGTCAAGGTCCATCGTCAACCTCCAGCATCCTACGACCTCGTCCAAACTATCCTTCTTCTCTGACTTTTTCCAACTGCCTCTAGTTCTCATCCGACCAACCGCCACCACCCTAGCATTTTCCTAACCACCCTAACTCACGATAAATTCCATAACATCTTCACACCTAACTTAATCGACGGTTTCAAGCGGTTGAAAATCTATCGAGAACTACCTTATAACTTCCCCTCGTTGCCTTAAAATACTTCACCATTGCCACGGGCGGTCGTCGTCAACCCTTACGAGAAGGACCCCTAGCCACTCCTCCTCTTCATGACAGGAAGGAGTCGGCGTCGAGCAATAATGGTGGATCTCCTTCCAGTTCAACCCATGTCTAGAATAGCCATGTTACAACCATGTTCGGTCGTATGAACTTCCCGACGTTCACTGCTCAAAGGTGAAGCGACGACCAGACGTCGAGAGTGCCGCCCCAAGACATTTCCTCCATCCCGGTGACCTGGAGAAAATCCAGGCAACACAGGTCTAGTTAGCTTATTTTTCTTATGTTCTTTAATTTTTCCAACCATTTCGTGAGATCAACTCCCTTATTTGAGTTGGTCTCGATCTTCATCGTGCATCTCTGATCCACGCGGAAGACATCGATCACCAGCTTCTCTTCTGCCAGATCCTAACCATTTCACTCCATCTTCTTCTCTTGTATTGGAGGACAACTTACCTGGGCTTCACCTTCTTCACCCATTTCAGCCCTCCATTCCATTCACCTACACAAACATACTCACGTTGTTTTTGCTTCGGTTACTCTTCTCTAACCTTCCATATTCAAGACGCCTTTAATGGTTGGGATCCGTGGAGGGGCTCCAACCTAAGGATTCTACTCCGACGTTCCTGAAGGATATGGAATAATCCTCAAGCGCACCACAGAAGCGTGACGATCGTATCGTATACGATCAAGAACGACTAGTCGCACTAGTTGTTCGATGCAGCAGAATTTTAAAAATTTTATTCGATGAAGCCACATGATCCAAGAACACTTCTTGAATCCTTTTATCTAACCACATAGATAAAGGAATACCTCTTGTAGTGTGGTTGCGATCAAGCCTCTAAAAGAAGAGACCTCCTTTCTCAAGTCCGATCTTTGGAGGAGACGCTTGCGAGCATGAGGATGAACCGCGTGCTTCTCGCAATCTAAGATGTTGATCCAAGCAAGGGAACTCCTAATCTCGTTGCATGAGATCGTACATCTTCTTATTGAGCGAAGAATATCAAAGAAGATGGAGAACCAAGGGTCGTCGAGGCAGCAACACAATGACAAGACGATGACGGCGGCTTCTTCCCTCTAGGGTTTAGGTGGACAGCCACCCATAGAGAGAGAGGGAGGGAGAGATGGTGTGAGAATGAGAGAGAGGAGAGAGCTTGTTGTTGTTGTAACCTAGAAGAGTAAGGGGTGCCTCTTCTTATATAGTACTTTGGGAGTCCATGGATCACAATCCATGGACTATACAAAATCAATGGATGAGATTAATTTGTACTTCTTTTAATGGCCAAGATTTTGTTGGTAGAAAAACAACAACAATTAATTTAATTGAAATTAAATATATATTGATAAATCAATATGATTTAATCCTCAAATTAAATCAATTAAACTTGGAGATAATGGAAATGAGGCTCCCCCCTTCCATATAGGAAGAGTAGAGGACCACCCTTTCCTTGTAGGAAATGGTTGTCGTCCCCCTCTCCTATTAGGAAAGGGGGGATCTCAATGCAATCTCCAAGATTGCATGATTCCATGTATCTCCAATATTTACAATAAAAATTGTTGTAAATTATTCCACAAAAATAATTCATAATTATTTTGTGAATATTGCAATTTTGCCATTAGAAAAATATGGATCACATTCACAACCCAAAATAAAATGTGATTTATATTTTTAATTAATCATCCAATGTGAATCCAATTCACACCAATAATTAATCAACAAATATAAAGCATAATAAGTTCTCTCTAATACATTATAAATCATATTTATAATATATTATGAATAATTTGGATATTGTTATCCACATTATTCTTATTCATAATAATTAAATCATATTTAATTATTGGATCATCATTCTCATGCATTCAAACAATGTGAATCAAATTCACATTATCCATGATAATTAAATCACATTTAATCATCCATTTCTCAATGCTTAGATATAATTCAATTATGGAATTATTCTTGAACCCCTTCAAGAATAATGCGCTTTCTCTGCATATACTTGGAGATAAGGACAGGGCGATTGTATGTTCCACGTATAGTGACTTGGATATTGAGATTACATATTAAATCTAGATCTCACATACCTCTCATAGATGCTTGATTAAATCAAGACCGTAAATGTAATCTTCTCAGTGCATCTGAATCACATTCAGATCAATGTCCAACACTTAGACCAATATCATATTACTTCTCTACTGAGAGGAGTCACTAAAATCCAAACCTATTTCATCATCCCTCGGAATGGAAGCATCATGGTTTTAAAATCGTTTATGATCACATCACCCTCAGGTATTCTTAATACCTATACATCTTACATACCGGAAGACCTATGATGAACGCGAAGATAAAGATCAATTTAACACTGTCATCTTCAGGGTTTTATCAACAAGTTTCTCAATCTTGGTCATTAGGAGTTGGTATCAATCATATGCTTTCACAAAGCATATATCATACATACAAATTCTTGTCATGCTTCCAAAGCACGACGACCATGCATGGAATTTGATCGGTCCCAATACCTCATGAGTGAGCTCATGTCTTTCGGTTCACAAGTGAACCCTTATGATCCCTTTGAGAGATCGTATTACTCATATGCCCTCACACCAGCTCGCCGATGTATAGACCTTGATTAGGTCATCAACCTATTGGTCTGCCAAATGTATATACTTAGACATACAGTAAAACATCTGTCTCCGGTCAAAGGATGTGTGCCCATATCGTGACAGTATACGATATAAGACTTTGGTTATCTCGATCTCGTTAAGCCAACTCTTTGACCTAACTAATCTGACATCTCTGAAACTCTTTTCCTATGCAGAGGACTTGCATCAAGAGGTCGGTCAGATATCGGCTTAATGAGAAAGGATTGCCATCTCCTACTCAGGATGGAGATCATCTCTTAACAATCATTTGACGATGCTTGATGAGTCCTCTATCTAACTCCTTAGATATTCATCCAACACCAACCTCTATGATTTAATTATTGAATCAACAGTTGTATGATCATTAAGATGACCATGGTACATAACCCTAATTGTACAGAGGGACCCTATAGTGCATTCATTCATTTAATCTCAGAAAAGTGAGTGAAAAGAATCAATAACTTTTATTGATAAATCAAACATTATAATAACATTTATTGTAGGAATGGTTTGCCTCGGGCTCTCATGGCTAACAATCTCCCACTAGCCCTCAGAACCATTCAGGTATAATCCTTAAACCCATACTCGTTACATGCTGGTCAAAAACCTTCTGTGTCGAAGGTTTGGTAAGAGGATCAACAACGTTGTTGGTAGAGGCTACTTGGTGATGACGATATCACCACGCTTTTGAATCTCCCGAATGATGTGGTATTTTCTTTCTATATGCTTGATCTTTTGATGCCATCTAGGTTCCTTTGCCTAGGCAATGATTCCCGTGTTATCGCAGAGTAACGGGATGAGAGTATCAGAGGAAACTATGCCAAGTTCTAGGATGAACTTGCGCAACCACACCGCATCCTTTGCAGCATCCGATGCGGCAATGTATTCGACTTCTGTTGTTGAATCTGCTGTAGTGTCCTGCTTCTTGCTTCTCCAGCTCACAGCACCACTGTTCAACAGGAACACAAACCCTGATGTAGACTTTCGATCATTTATATCCGACTGGAAATCTGAATCTGTATATCCTAAGACTTAGAGATCACCATCTTTATAGACCAAGACATAATCTTGTGTCCGTCTTAGATACTTGAAAATGTTCTTCACTGCATTCCAATGTTGTTCTCCATAGCAGGATTGGTAACGACTTACCGTTTCCATTGCATGACAGATGTCTGGCCTAGTACACATCATGGCGTACATTAAGCTTCCTACGACTGATGTATATGGGCATCCAACCATGGCTTTCTTTTCCTCAATACTTTGAGGAGCCATCCCTTTAGACAGGTAGATACCATATCTTAAGGGGAGGAAACCTTTCTTGGAACTATCCACATGGAATCGTTCAAGAATGTTCTTAATGTACCCATGTTGCGATAATCCCAATATCCTCTTTTCTCGGTTTCTGAACAGCTTCAGACCCAAGATGTATGATGCTTCTCCAAGATCTTTCATCTTGAAGGTGTGGGACAATCAAATCTTAACAGTGGTTATCATTCCTGTATCATTCCCAATGATAAGGATGTCATCTACGTAAAGCACAATGAACACAATGGCGCTCCCACTAAGCTTCTTATATTAGCTCTCACTGTAGTTCATCACGATTGTGATGCTCAAAGAGGCTCTTTCTGCTCAAAGAAACAAGCTTGAAAAAATTAGCTCACATCTTGAGAAGCAAAAAGCTGAAGCTAGCGCTGAATGGCTCGCTCAGGAATATGAAGCTGCAAGGAAGGCTAAATATGATTGGCTAGCTTACTTCTTTCGACTGCTCGATTTGTAAGATGCTTTTTTTATATAAATAGCAGATAAAATATAAGATAGCATTTTAAAAAATTCCTAATATTATGCATCGTGTTATCGTTAGACTTCTCTCAGCTTTCGTCCTGCATGTCTAGAAGATTAAACAATAGTACCTTGAACTAATTCATGTCTATTTCAGCGAGACCCCTGGACAAATGAGAACACAACCCCTTTCTCATCTAGATAATTTTGATTTTAACTAGAGAGAGTGATAAGTTGTTGATGGATGCCGCATCATCTAATCAACACATGGCAACAATCTAAAAAATGTAGTTGGAGCCCTATTTATTGGGATGTTTACATTGCGAACTTTAGAAATTTGGTAAATTACCTTCTCGATCATGTAAACATCGTAATGGTCACCCAATCCCGTAAAGTTACTAACTCTTACATCACAACCAATGTGATTACCTCACATCCATTTGTCATATCAATAAAAAATCAAATTTATCCTTATTATTTGTGAAATTTACAAAAATACCATATCCCGAAATTTTCTCAAAATCCATGTATGGCCACCCCTTCCCCCATCCATCTGTTATCCCTCTTCCTTGAGAAAGAGGATCCTCTGCTGTAGAGAGGATTGCAGCAGAGATGTTGTAATCTTGTTTGCTTTTTTTTATTTAGATTCCAAAATCAAAGCTTATAGATTGAATCTTAGATTAATGCTCTACATAGCTTCATATATTTGTTATTGTAAATGAGACCGATAAGAGGTCTTTATAGGTCCTAATTGGTGGATATATATTAGATGAGGATTCTACAATCTATCCTCATCCTTAACACTAAGTCGATATTTTAGGTGGGATGAGGGATATATCTAGGTATATACGGTGGACATGGATAGTTAGATATCTAAATATTATCTTCACATCTCTTTATTCTAACAGCTTCTTCTCATAACATATATCCACATATGCGTGGAAGGTTATACGTCCGAACATATAAGTTCTTATTTGAAATATGAATTCAACAAGGGTAAATTGTAAATTACTTATTTTAAGGGATTTTTACACCACGAACTCTATAAACTTTATCAATTACCTTCTCGACCCTGTAAACATTGTAATTATCACCTCAACTTCGTAAACTTGGTTTGTATTACACCATGGGCCCTAGCGTTAATTTGACTCATCTTGAGTCAACTTGCTTGAGTTAAGACTGAGTTAATCAGACCACCCCAGAATCAAAGATGGATTTTCACACCATCTCTCTCCCTTCTTCTCTCTTTTTTCTTATTTTTACATGGTTGAGAAGATACTTGACAAAGTTTCTGGATTCATGGTATAAAAATCCCTATTTTTATACAAAAATCAAAGCCAGAAATTTCATTAGTTGCTTAAAACAAATAACTGATTGCTTACTAACACCACCATGCATCTCTACTATCATCCCTTTGCCCAATGCCACCATCAAAGTGACCCTATCACCATTTGACCCCTCAAATACACCTCCAAAGTATTGCTTTTAACTCATCTTCTCCTTTGCTAATATACAGAGCAGATATCGACCTTGAGAAAGCCATCTCTCACTGCAGTTCTCTTCTATCTCTTGTTAATTTGCTACTCTTTTCCACGCCATTCTATTATTTCTCTTTTCATCCCCACACATCTCTATGCATATTCGTCCTTTAACCTTGTCCGTTCTCCAATTCTTGCGTTCATGGTAAAAATCCCGCTCCTCTTCTTTCCTTCTTTCCTTCACTCATTGGAACCATAGGACACCACATAAACAATTAGAAAATAATGTGAAAAACACATATATAATACCAAATTTTGTATAAAGTACTCTTAGTTTCTTGCTAATATTCATACACCTTTTGTCTACGAGGATTTGTGGCAGGAATTGTTACATGTAGAAATCGATATGGATTTGAGTAGATAGTAGAGATATTGGATAGTGAGATACAAAGAGCTTGTGATGCGCAGTTTGTCATTTAATTATTAGAGTAAATATAAAATATCCGTCGAAATTTAAGAGATAAATTAAATAAATAAATAATATTGTAGTTTCTTTTTAAGATCATACCGTAATCTACTCAAATATAGAGGTGGTTCACAGCTAAGCTTTGAGTGGTGTAAAAATTAGAGGCTTTATTTTCTTCATTGAGATCTTCTAGTTTTGTTATGGTTTAATGGACTTGGTACAAGCATTGACATTCATTAACTCGACTTTCTGAAGTAGTTCGTCGAGGGAGGACTATTATGAAGACTTGTGGGCTACATGAGGAAGGGTATTATGACCTCAGTCGTAGGCCATGCTGATGCAGAGGTTGAGAATGAATGTAGGTAGCAGGTACTTGACATCCAAGGAAAGCAAGGAGATGCCTAAGAAGTGGTGATTGTTTTGACATACTTCTTTCATTTGTCCTAAAATCCTTGGCATATGCATCTAAAATATTTAATAATATTACATTCTTACAAGTACATTCCTATCAATAAGATCATGGCATTAACATTAGAAACATATAACAAGAAAGAAAAGAGAAAATGAAAAGAAAGAGAAGATGAAAGGATGTACACATGTATGTATGTATACACACACATATACATACAGATTGACTAAAGATATCAGAAAGAAATATGAAATCCAAATTTCTTAATGTACCAAATTTTTAAAGTCGTAACTATTTATAAAAAAAACTCCAAATCACCTAAACTCACCTTTAAACTTCATTTGTACTAAATACTTATCTATAAAAATATCATAAAAATGTTGATATTAAAGCATCAAGTTTTGAATTTTGGAGCCTATTATATAATTGTAGGATATATATGTTCGACATTCAAGATTATGTTTTTATGCAGACTCCATTTAATTTCGCTCTTTCTATATCTTGTGTATAAAAATGCATAGAAACATATAGAAATGAGCTAGAATTTCTACATGGTACAAATCCTAAGAAAATCCTAACTTTAATATACATGTATTCCATGAGTCATCTTTTTCACACAATGGACTTTACTCACCTTTAAATTCGCCATGCACTGTAAAGGGTTTTTATGTTTTTATACTTTTATTACATAGAGTATACACAAAAGTAAAATAAAAAAGGAATATTTACATCCATAACCCTGAATAGTTTCATAATTATCTCGGAAACCCTCTATAATCACGAATTACACCCAGGACCCTGAATAATGCTTAACATTTACATGGCATAACCCTGTGTCAAGTTCCGTCTTGATTATCCGTTAACTTTGATGGGAAAAGTCTTACGTTGACCATTTTACCCTTCGAAACAAACCATATTTATAATATGATGCCATTCTTTAGATCAAACAAAATCAGGCCCCCTCCCTCAGGAAAGCTGCCTCGTTCTCTCCTGCTCGCCCCGACAAGTTGGCCCGCTCTGCCCCGCACCTCCGCCCCTGCCCCCAGCTCGCGATCTCCAGCACCCCCTCCCCCTGCTGGCGAGCTCCGTCCGCGTCCCCGCCCCCAGCTCGCGAGCTCCAGCACCCCCTCCCCCTGCCAGCGAGCTCCATCCACGCCCCCGCCCCCAGGTCGCGAGCTCCAGCACCCCATCCCCCCGCCGACCCCCCAGGTCGCTGATGAATACTCATTCATCACTCTTTATTCTTTTATTTTAGCTACTTATCTTGGCAAAACATCATGCATATAGTTGTAAATACAATAAGTATCAATAAGCATGCATTTGTCAATAATTAATAATTAGCATGTATTTGTGCAAAAATAAAAGAATAAAGAATAAAAGAAAAAGAAGGAAATATTTAGAATAAATATTGAGTGACCTGAACCCAAGAGAGGGTCCAGACTGGACCTGGTTGCTAAATAAAATAAGTAGAGAGAGATAGGGCCACTCTATCTTGTACATATTCCCTCTATTTATATATATTTTATTTTTCACAAAAATAAAAATAAAAATGTATTTATAGTCCCTTGTATATATTTCTAAAAATAAAATAAAAATTATAAAAATAAAATAAAATAAAATAAATTCTCTCTCACCTTGTATATAACACATGTATATATGTATCATACACCTATTTATTTTACATTTGTAAATAAATAATAAAAATAAAATAAAATTATTTTATACTTCAAATAATATGTTGAAAATAAATAAAATATAAAATTGGGGTATTTATAAAAAAATAAGAAAATAAAAATAATTATATAAAATACCCAGGTATTTTATACCTGTATATAACATAATATATTGTATATAGATTAAATTATTTCTCATAAAAATAAATAAAAATCACAAAAAATAGTTCAGAAAATAAGGAATATTTTTCATTTTGAATATTTTTAATTTGAATCATTTTCTATTTTTAATTTATTTTACAAATATTTTTTGACCTAGCCTTTTCCTGATTGGTCCAGGAGGGATGTTGACCCCGGTCAACTCCCCCTCTCGGACCCTCTCGCGCATAAATTTGAGTCGTGCTCGGTTTTCTCCCATTTTCCCACTCGGATCTTGCTCTCTCCTGCCCCGATTTCATCGCCTGCACCTTCTCCTTGGATCCAAGATCCTCGCGGATCCCTAGGGAAGGGCGGATCCTTCTCGGTTTGCGCACCCACGCCCGATCTCTCAAGCCACCTGGGACTGCCTATATATTCTTCATTTGATTCCCTAGGTCCACAGCTCGTACCGCACACTTCCCTTCTACCCTAGAACCTTTCCCCTTGGTGACAGCAATCGGAATGGGCCTTTGGTGGTTGGAGAAGGCCGCTGCAGCCGACGCTCGAGCTTCGTGGCCGGAGTTCCGTCGCGACGAGCCTCCCCCACCTTCTGTAGCGAGGTTGAGGCGACGACCCCCTTCGACAGCACCCCTGGAGCTAAGAATTCAGATAGGACCCTCAGGTAGCTTCCATATTGATCCTAGTTCTTTTATCTTTCGAAAGTTTCATCTTCGTCGCTCCGCCAGCTCTGACCCGCCGGTCAGAGCCTCGCCATCATCTTTCACCCGTTCAGATCGATAGACCCACTCACCTTCACCCTTCTTGCGCACCCTGATCACCCAAATCTTGGCTATCCGAGCCAAGATTAGGCTTTAGGTTCCTTCTGTCACTTCGTCGGAACCCCCAACTCCATCCACCGTCGCTTCCCTTTGATTTCAGTCAAATAACCTTGACCGGAGCACTCCACCGAGTTAGAGCTTTACCCCGCAGGTCTCGACGCGTGTGGAGACACCCCCTTTCGCCTTAGCCCAGCTTCACCGGAGCCCACCTAGGTCTAGTCCAGCTTCCAGAAGATCTGACCGTTGACGAGCTCATCAGACCCGTCCACTCGACGCGGAGGAGCCTTGCGAGTAGACTGCCGTCGTCCGATCGTTCATCGAAGCCGCCGATCTCCCTCGGTGCTCTGGTAAACTTCTCCCAGGCAGAGTTCTTCCAGACCTTCCCTCTGCCGTTGGATTACGCCCTGCGCCCAGATTTCATCATAGCCGTCCAGATCATGCACCTGTCAGGCCATTAGATCTGACATCTAATGGCCTCCGTACGCCCACGTTCGCACATCTTGACGGCCGTTGGATTCTCCAGTTGTACGCGCCAGAGCTGCACGACGTCATCCACTCAGAGCGTGCCACCTGTCACCCCACGCACGACGCACGAGTGGCTTGGGTAATTTGCTCCGCTACCCTCGCGGTTATTTCCTTTTATTAGTTAGTCTATAAAATAAAAAGTACACAATGAGACTTTTTACATCTATGCCCCTTATATTTTTGATATTTGCATTTTAGCCCTTCTGTGTGTAGCACGTGGTTTCCCCACGTGACTTTGGGATATTTGCATGTTCCTACCTGGACTTTATTGGTGTTATCGAATGAATCTTTATAAATAGGAATTACATTTATATCCTGAGTTCCTGGTTCACGTGTCGTCCACGTGCAGATCTGGTTGTTTTGCAGATTGAGCCCTAAACTATTTCCACGTGTTACTGTTTGGCTGGATACTTTTTAATAATTGCATATTGGTCCATGTGTACTGTGCCTTTTATTTTTGTTTTAATAAATAGCAATTTTGGTCCAAAAATCATGAGATTTCGACACGTGGCTCCTACCATGGTGTAGGAGTTTCTATGAATTTTTGGGTTCTTTTTATTTTCATTTATTATTTTTAAAAATTCAAAAACCCTAAAAATCTCTACTGTTTGTCTTTGAAAATCCACTAAAAATATTAAAAACCCTTTAAAAATTCCAAAAAAAATTAAAGATTCCTTAGTAGTCGGCTTTCTTTCTTTTTCAGCTTTCTTTTTCTTTTCATTATTTTTCTTTTATTTGTTTCTTTTTATTTTTACTTTTGTTTTTGTTTGCTTTTATTTGTGTTCTGATTTATTTTCATTTTTTTATTTGTTTTTATTTTCTTGCATTTACTTTTCATTTTATTTCATTTTTATTTTTCATTATTATAATAACTATTGGATTGACACATTTTCTGTTTTGATTTTCTTGCGTGGGCCCGACGATCGAGGGCAGCTTTCTTCGGAGAGCCGACATACCTGCGGGACTTGGAGGCGGGTCGTTTCTGCATCGAGCCGCAGGAGAGCATAGGAGAGCCGGAGCAGAAGTGTGGGGAGTGTTAGCTTAGCTTAGTTTTATTTTCTGCATTATTATTGTAATAATACATGACAGACTCTCAGACACTCTTGGACTTGGTGGTCATCTCGGGGTCTGTTTCGCCGAGCACCGGTGTGCTCGGGGGACCTCATCATGATTTTCGCCGATTTTACTTTTGATCGCTTTTATTTTCTTTTGATTCTCGAAGGTTTTAGCCTTAGACTTAGGATTTTTGCTTGCCTTGTGATGTAATTATTAAGGCCCAACCCTAATTAATTGCATGTTCCTATAGATCGATTAATTGGACCTTATTAATTAATTCACTAATAAAAAAATTAACTCGGTCACTTGAGGGGTCACGTGCCACTAGAGGTCGTATACCGCGCTGGAAGGATCCATTGTGGCGGACACCGATCGGCATCAAAGACTGGATTCAGATCCCTCTTGCTGACCCGTTTGCTATTGTGCTTCACGAGTAGAAATTATCTGTCTAAGGCATATTTCTTCGTGCATCATATAGATAGGTTTACTTTCCTTCTTTAATATTATGTGCGGATCACTTTGCATGTAGAGAGCTAGAGTCAGGTGTGCATCTCTTACTCTGCATGCATCATCGTGTTTAGTCGTGCATCACCTTTTTCGCTTTCTCCTCCTATTTTTGGACTTAAAAATAATCAGGAGAACCAAAAATTCGTTAGGTGTTGTTTTATTTGAAAAATACCTTAAAAATAAAAACCATAGAACTTGGACTGTTTAAGCAAACTTGACCTTAAAAGATACTTCACCATAAATATCTGTCTTGGGAGAGTAATCCCCTCCTTGTATGGTTTGGATGAGCGAGAGAGTGACTCGCACCCTAGGATAGAGCCACATTCGATCCTTCTTCAGACTATTGCTCGAGTTAGTCGTTCTCCAGTGAGGATCGCTACGGTCTCTGGTAAAGCGGGCCGCGATATCCTTAACAGAGCGAGTCGATCGGGTAGCCGGTAAACGGTCCACGACTTGTACTGGTTGGGAAAGATCTAGCTTTGGATCGGAACAGTCTTCTGGGGGTGTTGGATTCCCAACAACCCACTTAATCGCTCTGAAAGACTGTTTTATCACCTAATAAAATTGACAAGATAAAAGATCGAACCTTCACGGTCATCAGCTCTGAGTGCGTAGGTGAATCGGGGGTTTGCTTGACCGATCTTCTTTGCTTTTCCAGATCTCATCCGCCTTCACTCGGCAGATCAAGATGATGGGTCGGAGGTCCCTTAGGCAGCCTCTGGTTGCACCGCTTTTGAGCACTCTGGCTCGCTCATCTAGGTTAGTTCGTGAGAGCCGAGACCCGCTCTCCGAACCCGAGTTTGACTCCACCCTATTCCCCCTCGACCACCCTTCTACCAGTCCTGAGGGGCCCGAGCAAATACCGCAGCAACCAGTTCATTTATCGGTACCTGAGTTTGGATCTTTTGCCTTTGCAGAGACCATGTCCAGCAGTGAGGAGCACACTGATGGACCCAGCAGGAACCAGACATATGTACTTGACTAGGGTGCCATCAACAATACCCTGTTAGCCTCCCTTGAGACCATGCAGCGTCAGATCCGGGATCAGGGGGCTTTCATGGTGGACATGCGCCAAGAGATGGAGCAGATGCAGGTTGATAGAGAGCGCAGAGCCAGTGGAGGAGGAGGAGGAGGAGGAGGAGATGGTCCCAATGCCCGAGAGCCTGAGGAGCCCGCACAGCCGGCAGCAGCCGCGCGACCGATGAGGGAGTTGCACAACCCTGGTGCAACTCTCACCCACAGATGGATAGTGCTCCCAGCCATTTTAGGATATTTCAAGCTCCCACCTCAGACGATTCAACTTCTTCCCCGCTTCCATGGACTCGCCACAGAGGAGCCACACCTCCATCTCCAGGAATTTGAGATGATCTGTAGTACTGTCCACAATCGTCTTGTGGACGAGAACACCATCAGGATGATGTCCTTCCCTTTCTCCCTTGTAGACAGAGCAGCCAACTGGCTGAAGCATTTAGGGAGATTTGTCACCACATGGGAACAGCTCCGGAACGAGTACTTGAATAAGTACTATCCACTCGACCGGACCAATGCAGCTGGGGCTCTGATCAGCGATTTCTCCATGCTCCCCAATGAGCAATTTCACGAGGCATGGGACCGCTTCAGGGAGCTCACAGATCGATGTCCCAATCATGATATATCCAAGCCCAACCTTGTCTAGAGCTTCTTCTACATGCTTACACCGGAGTTGCAGGGGCTAGTCAATGCATCCTGTGGGTTTTCATACTTTGCTAAGGATGAGGATCAGGTCTGGGCTATCTACAAGGAGATGGCTGAGGACTATACTATGATGTCCCAGACCTGATTATACACTTAGGGGAAGCCCACGCCACAGGATGTGTCCTATCAGAGGATAACACGGGTAGATGCCGGTCCATCCACTTCATCAGCAGCTGCAACACAGGCAGAGTCGACGACCGCTGATCTTGGAGGCAGCAGCAGCAGCAGCAGGGACAATCTTGGAGGCAGCAGCAGCAACCTCAACAGTATCATTCTCATTAGTATCCCTCTCACTCTCAACAGCAGCCGCCTCATTTTCAGAGAGGCCACCCGTCAGGTTCTCATGGGTTAAATAACCTCAAGAGGAAGTCTGAGAAGGTAGAGTTTACAGAGGTTACCACTCCTAGTGATTCACTTGGTGATATTACTGCATACACTTTTGATGCCGATTTTGTTATACTTAGGAGCGGTAGGATGCCAGTCGGCGGTGCCTCGTCTGAGCGATGATCACATGCAGCCTCAGGAGCGCCAGACGAGGAGGAGAGCGGTGCTGATGCCGCTCGTGATGATGATGACGGCGGTGCTAACGCCACCAAGGATGCTGAGCCAGAGTATGGTGATGATGCCGCAAGTCCAGATTTCGTTGGTGGTACTGAGGCCACCAGTTCTACTCCTATTGCATTTCCCCCTATTTATGTATCTTAGGACTATTCTGATAATAAAGGAAAGGGTTCTTCATTTATGAGCCCATCTGTGTTACTTGGAGATGTTTGTATGGATTCCACCTTTTTGCAGCAGTAGGGACCCGATCCTAACCCTCCATCTGAGGAAGGCCCAACCATCCCCTTTCCCCAAACACTCCGCTTAAATAAGAGGACTAAAAAATAAAATCCAAAAAAATCCCATCAGTTAGAGTTCAGCCAGCAGATGATGGACATATTTCATATGCAACTAACTCTACAGGAGGCCTTGGAGCACATCCCCCACTTCCAGAGGAACCATAGAGACAGGACTACTATTGTAGGAAGAGGAGGAACCACCAGTCAGAGATCCATGTACTCACTTGTGCCACCTGCTTCGCCATCCAGAACTGTCTGCCAGCCAAGAGGCCAGATGCATGAGCTCCTTATGTCAGATGCCACATACATGAGTAGAGGTTCGATCGGACTCTATTAGACATCGGCTCTTCTATCAACCTACTTCCGACAGCCTTACTCGACCGATTAGAATTTGGCCCTCTTCGATAGAGCAGGACGGTCCTTCAGTTTGCTGATCGATCTGTCAAGAGGCCGAAGGGGTTGCTGAAGGACGTTGTCTTCACAATTCAGGGTATGAAAATTCCCCGTGGACTTCGTTGTGTTGGACATGGAGATCCCTGAGTCTGTGACCGATACCCCCATCATTTTAAGATGCTCGTTCTTGGCCACAGCCAAGGCAGTGTCCGACCATGATAGTGGGAAGGTGTACTTTCACGTTGAGGGAGAGAGTATACAAATAGAGACGACCGATGAGACCAGAGCGTGAGATTCAGCTTGCTCAGAGTCGCTCACAGATTCAGAGCAGATGACAGAGGCAGAGCGAGACATTCACCAGGATTGTGATTTTGTGATTACAATTGATGAGACAGTTTGGTCCGGCCCAGTTTCACGAGCCATCCTCTCACCTTCAGTGTCCACTGATGTACAGATTCCAGTAGAGGAGAGCTTGGAGAGCGCATTCCTGGTACATGATACAGTTCAGACAGCATATTACGTTCAGGAGGGCGAGGCAGTTGATTCTTATTCAGATTCAGATCCCTCGAAGTCAGACATTAATTGGGCAGAGTTTGATGATATGATCCCATGTCTGATTTCCACAGAGCCAGCAGCTAGGGCAGAGACTGATCCCATTCAGAGCACAGACACACCAGGAGAGCAGTCTTCATCAGATTCTCAGATTCAACGAGAGTTCTCCCATGCAGATTTGGTCGCATTCACTCGGACCTTTCAGAGGCCAGATCCATCAGCACCCAGTTGTCCAGAGCTGAAGTCCTTGCCGTAGTCGCTGAAGTATAGGTTCCTTGCGGGCGAGCATGAGATGCACCCAGTCATTATCTCAGCGGATTTGATTGGAGAACAAGAATCTCATTTGATGGAGATTCTTAAAAAGAACCGCAAGGCAATAGGATGGAGCGTAGCTGATCTCCAGGGGATAAGTCCAGCCCTGTGTTCCCACCATATCTATCTTGAAGAGGATGCCAAGCCGTCGCGTGAGTTCCAGCGGCGGCTGAACCCGAATCTTCGAGAGGTTGTCATGAAGGAGATTTCGAAATGGTGGAGCGTCGATTTTATCTACCCCATCTCCGACTCCAAAGGGTTAGTCCATTACATGTGATTCCCAAGAAGATGGGCATCACTACAATTATGAGTGAGTCTGGAGAGGAGATCGCTACCCGGGTACCCTCTTCTTGGAGGGTCTGTGTGGACTACAGACGATTGAATCAGGCCACCAAGAAGGATCATTTCCTGCTGCCTTTTATTGATCAGATTATAGAGAGGCTAGCTGGAAAGACTCACTACTGATTTCTTGACGGGTACTCCGGATATAATTAGGTGGCTATTGCGTTTGAAGACCAGGACAAGACCACATTCACCTATCCCTTTGGGACATATGCTTTCAGACGGATACCCTTTGGTCTATGTAACGTCCCGGCGACATTCCATAGGTGCATGTTGTCCATCTTTTCGGACATGGTGGGTGAGTGCTTGGAGGTCTTCATGGATGACTTCTTGGTCTATGGCGATGGGTTTGATACTTGTCTTGACTGCCTAGACCACGTCCTTTAGCGATGCATTGAGGTCCATCTTGTGCTATCTTGGAAGAAGAGTCACTTCATATTGACTCAAGGGATGGTGCTTGGCCATATCATCTCCAACAGGGGCATGGAAGTTGATCCAGTCAAGGTGGATATCATTAGGAAACTCAGTCCACTGTCCAACTTGCGACAGTTACGATCTTTTCTGGGGCACGTCGATTTCTACCGACACTTCATTCATGATTTCAGTAGGATTTCCCGGCCGTTGACTGATTTGCTGACCAAAGAAACCGAGTTCATTGTGGATGATAAGTGTCTTGCGTCATTTAAGACTCTCAAGAGTCTAGTTGTTGAGGCTCCTGTCCTCCAGCCGCCTGATTGGTCTCTCCCATTCGAGATCATTACGGATGCCTCCGATTTTGCCGTAGGGGCCGTGCTGGGATAGAGGGGGGATGGAGCACCATTTGCCATTCACTGTGCTAGCCGTACATTGGATGCCGCCCAGCGGAACTATACAGTCACTGAGAAGGAGATGCTAGTCGTAGTCTTTTCCCTAGATAAGTTCAGATCATAATCATTGGATCCAAGGTGACTATCTTTACTGACCATATCGCCATCTAGTACCTCATGGCAAAGAAGGATGCCAAAGCGAGATTGACTAGATGGATCCTTCTACTCCAAGAGTTTGATATTGAGATTAAGGATAAGCCTGGAGTCAAGAACGTGGTGGCGAATCATCTCTCCCGATTAGAGCATCTTGAGGATTCTGAGTAGATTGACCCTATCTCTGAGACCTTCCCAGATGAGGTAATCCTTGCTATCGTCTCTCTCACATGGTATGCTGACATTGTGAACTATCTTGTTGCCAAGAAAGTTCCACAAGGTTGGCCCAGGCAGTGACTTGAGACCTTCCTCGCGAAGGCCAAATTCTACCATCAGGAGGATCATGTCCTTTATCATGAAGGAGGGGATAGCGTCTAGCGTCGGTGCATTCATCAGGAGGAGCACCATAGCATCCTCACTTACTTCCACAAGCTTGAGGCAGGAGGACATCACTCTGGGAGGAGAACGACTCAGAAAGTGCTCCAATACGGCCTTTAGTAGCCTACCCTCTTCAAGGATTCTGATGAGTTCGTGAAGTGGTGTACTGACTGTCAGAGGATGGGCACTTGTGGACAGTGTGATATGATGCCGATGCAGCCCATTCATTTCTATGAGGTTTTTGACGAATGGGGCATCGATTTCATGGGTCCATTCCCTAAGAGTCAGGGATTCGAGTACATTCTGTTGGCCGTTGATTATGTGAGTCGTTGGGTTGAGGCCATCCCCGCCCGAACCGTAGATGCAAGGACTGTATGCAGATTTTTGAGGAAGAATATCATTTCACGGTTCGGGGTGCCTAGAGTGTTGATATCTGACGGGGGATCTCATTTCGTCAACGACAAGGTAAAGGCCCTTGCTAGCGAGTTCAGCATCGACCATCGAGTAGCCACATCGTATCATCCTCAGACCAATGGTCTTGCTGAAGTGTCGAACAGGGAGATCAAGACTATATTGCAGAAGGTCGTCCGCCCTGACCGAAAGGATTGGTCACGGCTTTTGGACTCGGTCTTATAGGCATATCGGACGTCCTTCAAGACTCCTTTGGGTACATCTCCCTTTCACCTCGTTTATGGCAATCCCTGCCATTTACCTGTTGAGCTGAGACACAAGTCACTTTGGGCTGTCACGGACATACTTTTGGATCCAGTGAGTGTAGGAGACCAGAGGAGGGCAGAATTGGCAGCCCTGGAGGAGCTTAGAGATGCAGCCTTTTCGAGCAGCCTACAGTATAAGGAGAGAGTGAAGGAGTGGCATGATTCTCATATTAACCAAAAGCAGTTTGAGCTAGGACAGAGAGTATGGTTGTTTGATGCCAAGCTTAGATTATTTCCAGGGAAGTTGCAGAGAAAATGTAAGGGACCATACCTGGTCCGAAAGGTACATGACAATGGAGGCATTGGCATATCTGATATGTCATATGAGTCTACCTTTCGTGTTAACGGGCAGCGGCTCAAATCATATCTAGATCATGAGCCACTGGTCGTTGACGTCGCCCCTATTCATTTTGCGTAAGATGTGGTCTTTGACTCACATCTATTGCATCTCGCGCCTGATTATCACTGTCTTCTGCCTTGTATAGATCTAGATGTCCATATCACACTATTCTTCAGTCCAACACCCAATTTGCATCGTTGATTATGCTATACTTAGGGTGCACTTTACCCTAAGTATGGGGGGGTGTGAGACTTTTGCTTTTCTTTTGATTCTTTTCTACCTCTGTTTTGCTACCTATACTTAGGGATATTTCACCCTAAGTATAGGGAAGGTAGACCCTATACATTCTTCCACTCGGATTTCCCTTTGTGTACAGCTGGCTATACTTAGGATTACTTGATCCTAAGTATAGGGGTAAACTCTGAGACCCTTTTCCATTCTATTCTTTCATTCATCATTGTAGTATAGTTTTCCTTTTCACTTCCCTATAGTAAGCACGAGTTATGTCTTCTTCATCGCTCTTGATTCACTCTGAGGACATCGTTCGAGCTAAGTATAGGGGGTGTCATATATATTTCATATATACTTTATCCATAACTCGTACTTTGTGTGAGTGTGTTAATAAATAAAATGTCTAAAATCCTTAAAAATCAATAAAAATTAAAAAATTTTCTTGTACATAAAATTCTTTATTGCACATATATAGCTATTTACAAAATTATTTTTGTAAAAAATGTTTGTAAAAATGTTTTGTGTAAAGATTTTGTAAATATTTTGATATCAAAATTATGTATATAGTACAAATTTTTTGTAAAATGTTTGAAAAATAAAAAGATTGCAAAAACCCTTTTGTATAACTTTGCGAAAGGAGCGAGTCAGCTCAAAGAAATTGTGTAGTTTACGAAACTATAGAGGGTTCTCTTAGGGCAATGAGACGAGCCCTGTGTGTAAATATTTTGCAAAACTTCTGCATTCATGCATACATCCATGTATTCAAATATTTTCAAAAATTTTGCATGATTTCAAAAGTTTGCACAAAAGCATTTTTGTATATATATACTTGTACAGTTTTTCCTGAATCATAGTTGACATTTAACTAGACTGGAATTAAATTGAAAAATGGATCTTGGTTAAGATCTTAAACAACCTAATTCTAAGAGGAACCTTATAGGGCTTAGGATTGAGACTTTTCAGTTCCGTGGTGACTTAATTCTTTGATTCTACTAGGCTATGATCATATGTCATCTTGATGAGCCTAAGTCGAACACTTAACAACGCACACATGACTCTCATAGACAATGGCTTTACTTGCACCAGCACTTTACACCTAGCTCTCTACGGATGAGGTGGTGAGGAGGCAGTCTTCTTTGACTTGGGGTAGCATACGAGGGTAGTACTTCTAGGCAGAACCTCTCTTCTTCTTTTAGTGAAGGAAGTGCGTCTCAACTTGGTTTGGTAGCATTGAGGTATAAAGACAGGAGTTGTGGGTTGCAATTTAAAGCTTCAAAAGATGGATAGTCTACTGGCTCAAGAAGAAAAACTCCTTATGTATATATGTTGCACCATGTAGATATGTTGTACATATGCACATCAAAAAAAAGTGCAAAAAGAAAAACTCCAAAAAAGTGGTGGGTCTGATAGAAAATGGAATACCTACTGGAGTGTACATAGTCAAATAAAGCGAAGCTTATGTTATCCATGCCCATCTCATGAAGCTTGCAGCAGGGAGACTTAGCTACACTGGTTAGGCTCCCTAGGATACATGGCTACACTGGTCATGGTCCATTCTCTTCTTTCCCCTTTATTGAGCCAGTTGAACTTGAACTTAGAAGGGAATACCCCTCTCCTCGAGGAAAGAGTTGCCCGGCTAGGGTATTAGAGTTACCTTGTTGAGGGGGGTTGTCACTTTGCCATTTCTGAGGTAGGGAGCTAGATATCACTTACACAGTACAAGAAAAGATTCATGGTCATTAGAGTTTGTGTATGTAGAATTATTCTGATCTGGATTATTGAGGAGTCTTAACCATAGATTAGTGGAACTTAGAGGCTGTTGAGTTTTAAACCTAAGTCCAAATAAGGTTCCGACAAACTAATAATCCAAAGGTCTGACTGAGCTCCATACTTCAATTTAATGAAGACAAGTTTAATAATCAGCCTTGATTCACCTTCTTTTTCTTCTTTTTCTTTTCCTTTCTCGTTTCCACTTCTTTTTCAAATAAGTGTTTGCTAAGGGACTAGCAAAAGTAAAGTATAGGGGGGTGATGAATACTCATTCATCACTCTTTATTCTTTTATTTTAGCTACTTATATTGGCAAAACATCATGCATATAGTTGTAAATACAATAAATTATCAATAAGCATGCATTTGTTAATAATTAATAATTAGCATGTATTTATGCAAAAATAAAATAATAAATAATAAAAGAAAAAGAAGGAAATATTTAGAATAAATATTGAGTGACCTGAACCCAAAAGAGGGTCTAGACTAGACCTGATCGCCAAATAAAATAAGTAGAGAGAGATAGGGCAACTCCACCTTGTACATATTCCCTCCATGTATATATATTTTATTTTCAAAAAAATTAAAAATAAAAATGTCTTTATAGTCCCATGTATATATTTCTAAAAAAAACAAAAATTAGAAAAATAAAATAAAAATAAAAATAAAATAAATTCTCTCTCACCTTGTATATAATACATGTATATATGTATCATACACCTATTTATTTTACATTTGTAAATAACTAATAAAAATAAAATAAAAATTATTTTATACTCCGAATAATATGTTGAAAAAAAATAAAATATAAAATTAAGGTATTTGTACAAAAATAAGAAAAATAAAAATAATTATATAAAATACCTAGGTATTTTATACCTAAGCATTATATAAAATACGAGCCTCCCCCGCCTTCTGCAGCGAGGTTGAGGCAACGACCTCCTTCGACAGCACCCCCTGGAGGATTCAGATAGGACCCTCAGGTAGCTTCCATTCGATCCTAGTTCCGTTATCTTTCGAAAGTTTCATCTTCGTCATTCCGCCGCTCTGCCAGCTCCGACCCGCCGGTCGGAGCCTCGCCGTCATCTTTCACTCGTTTAGATCGATAGACCCGCTCACTATCACCCTTCTTGCGCACCCTGATCACCCAAATCTTGGCTATCCGAGCCAAGATTAGGCTTTAGGTTCCTTCTGCCGCTTCGTCGGAACCCCCAACTCCATCCACTGCCGCTTCCCTATGATTTCATTCAAATAACCTTGACCAGAGCACTCCTCTGAATTAGAGTTTTACCCCACAGGTCTCGACACACGTGGAGACACCCCCTTTCTCCTTATCCCAGCTTCGACGGAGGTCACCCAGGTCCAGTCCACCTTCCAGGAGATCCGACCGTTGACGAGCTCATCGGACCCGTCCACCCGACGCGGAGGAGCCTTGCGAGTAGACTACCGTCGTCTGGTCATTCATCGGAGCCGTCGATCTCCCTCGGTGCTCCGGTGAACTTCGCCCAGGCGGAGTTCTTCCAGACCTTCCCTCTGCCATTGGATTATGTCCTACGCCCAGATTTCATCATAGCCATCCAGAGCCTGCACATGTCAAGTCGTTAGATCTGACATCTAACGGCCTCCGTACGCCCACGTTTGCACCTCCTGACGGCCGTTGGATTCGCCAGTTGTACGCGCCAGAGCCGCACGACGTCATCCATTCAGAGCGCGCCACTTGTCACCCCAAGAGTGACGCACGAGCGGCTTGGGTAATTTGCTCCGCAACCCCTGTAGTTATTTCCTTTTATTAGTTAGTCTGTAAAATAAAAAGTATATAGTGAGAATTTTGCATCTGTGCCCCTTATGTTTTTTATATTTGCATTTTATCCCTTCTGTGTGTGTAGCACGTGGTTTCCCCATGTGACTTTGGGATATTTGCATGTTCCTACCTGGACTTTATTATTGTTATCGAATGAATCTTTATAAATAGGAATTACATTTATACCCCCGAGTGCATGTTTCACGTGCCGTCCACGTGCGGATCTGGTTGTTTTGCAAATTGAGCTCTGAACTATTTCCACGTGTTACTGTTTGACTGGATACTTTTCAATAATTGCATATTAGTCCATGTGTGTTGTGCCTTTTATATTTGTTTTAATAAATAGCAAATTTGGTCCAAAAATCATGAGATTTCGACACATGGCTCCTGCCATGGTGTAGGAGTTTCTACAAATTTTTGGGTTCTTTTTTGCTTTCATTTATTTTTTTAAAAAATTCGAAAACCCTAAAAATCTTTAATGTTTGTCTTTGAAAATCCACTAAAAATATTAAAAAACTTTAAAAATTCTAAAAAAATTATTGATTGCTTGTTTTGATTTGTTGTTGCTTCTGTCCAATTTTTATCGTATTTGCATTTATAAAAACCATAAAAATTGAAAAATATTAAAAACCTTAGAAAAATTATTAAAAATTATCGTTTGAATTTTATAGGCATTTTAAATAATTTTAATTGCCTTTAGGGTTCATTTGGTTGCAGGGTTGGGCAAGGTTGGGTACTATTCACAGGGCTGGGTGAATAGTAAACTGTGAGGAGGGAGTGCCCCTGTGAATAGTACCCAACCCAACGCTGCCCAACCCTACAACCAAACGAACCCTTATATTCGAGCTATACATTGTTTAGTATTTTTGTTCTTATTTCAATTTTATAAAATTAATTAATAATCAAAAAAATTCAAAAAAAATCAACAAAAACATTTGAATATTTCTAAAACCTAAAAGTATTTTTATTTAAATTTTTTGAGTATTTTGACGTGTTAAATAATTGTTTGTTTGTGAATTTTTGATTTCTTTTACACTTTGTCTCAATATTAAAAAATTACAAAAAAATTGAAAAATATAAAATCCACCAAATTATTTTATTTCTTTTTGGATCCCGACTACTTGGTAGCTTACACATTTCGTGCTCCTTGAGTTCGACCCTGGTAGCTATACCCGATAAAATAAAATAGCGATACCGCTATTTATTTGCTTGATTGATTTATTTCTTTCTTGGTGGTCTCGAGTTTCTTGATTGACTTAGCCTCGCAGTTCGGATCGTAGCGACCTTATTTACATCTTAACCCGAGTAGCTGAGGCGTGTCATCAGTGGTGCAGCCAACTAGCTACACCTGGGCATTTTTCTCATTGATTTTTGATTTTTTTGAAGGAAACCTATGGAGATTTACTTAATTTATTGAGTGGAATATGTATTTCGAATTTCATGTAAAACAAACATTCCTAACATGCCGATCTAGATAGGGTCAATTTCAATAATTCTGAGACCGTTAAAATGTGATAGTCTTGATGGAGATGATAGAAGTGTCGAATTTAGTTGAAATTGGTATGATATCATAATGATATATGGTGATTTAAATCCCCCTATGTTTCATTTCAAAAACACAAAAAATCAACGAAAAAATTGATAGGGTGCAGCTAGTTAGCTACACCCCCGAGTGCAGCTTTCCCAACCCCTATATATATATATATGGGAAAAGGGAAGCTACACCGGGGGGTGCAGCCAACTAGCTACACTCGGGTATTTTTCTCATTGATTTTTGATTTTTTTGAAGGAAACTTATGGGGGATTTACTTAGTTTATTGTGTAGAATATATGTTTCAAATTTCATGCAAAACAAACACTCCTAGCATGCCCATCTAGATATGGTCAATTTCAATAATTCTGAAACCGTTAAAATATCATAGCCTTGATGGAGATGATAGAAGTGTCGAATTTAGTTGAAATTGGTATGATGTCATGGTGATATATAGTGATTTAAACCCCCTAGGTTTCATTCCAAAAACACAAAAAATCAATGAAAAAAATGGCCGGGTGCAACTAGTTAGCTACACCCCCGGGTGCAGCTTCCCCAGCCCCTATATATATATATATATATATATATATATATATATATAGGAAATTTATCCAATGCGCACAGGGCCCATTTGAGTTTCGGTGCGCACCATTTGTTGGCCATACACGTGTATTACCAATTTAGTGGTTACCTATTTCGAAGGATGTTGTTTTTGGAAGGAGATTAATATGCAAAGCGATGTAACAATAAGTGATATTCTAATTATATCGCGTCCTAAAAAATAGGAAGATCGTTTTGGAAAGAAAACATTCGAATCGATTATTTCTTGCTGAAAATCGAGATCCAAATGCTCATGTCAGTAATATATATATAATAGTCAAGTAAATGGTTGTTGCGAGATCAGTAATATCCAAAACAACGGTTAGTAATATACATTCATTGTATTACATGGTGCAGAATTCGGTAATATATATACAATGGACAAGTAAGTGCTTGTTGTGATGTCAGTAAAACCATAACTAATGGTCAGTAATTTCTATATGTATTACTACTTTGAATAGAAGTCAGTAATTTCGACACAATACTCACGTAAATGGTTGTTGTGAGATCAGTAATATCCAAACAACAGTCAGTAATTTACATAACCAATGGTCAGTAATAGCTACTATGAGATCAGTAATAACAAAGTTATGGTCAGTAAGTCATGGGCATTGCTCAAGTAAGTCATGGGCATATCCAATGGTCAGTAATAGCTACTATGAGATCAGTAATAACAAAGTTATGGTCAGTAAGTCATGGGCATTGCTCAAGTAAGTGCTTGTTGTGATGTCAGTAAAACCATAACCAATTGTCAGTAATAGCTACTATGAGATCAGTAGTATCAAAAAAATGATCAGTAATTTACATTTATTACTATCATAGTGTTTGGATCCTTAATCATCCGCGTGGAATCATTTATTTGAATTGTTTCTTTCCAAAACCGTCTTCCAATTTTTAAGGACGTTGTATAATAGGAAATATAGGATTTTTTTTAAACTCGTCGTAGCCTATAATTAGAAATATAGTTATGGTTAATACACGTGTAAGGCCTAAAATGAGTGCTCATTGAAACGCTAATGAGCCCTGTGCGCAGTGGATAAGCCCTCTATATATATATATATATATATATATATATATATATATATATATATATATATATACACACCCTTTCAAATAGGACGCAGTCCTTCCTGAGTTCAGGAAGGCCGACCCTTTTTTGTATAAATCATGAACACTTTAGTAGAATACGTATACAGTTTGTATTATAGGTGCACGTTATAAATACAAAGCCGCATACAAAACTGCGCATTATAATACGAACATTAAAACTTCACATTATAATACAAAACTGTATATGTATTCTACTAAAGTTATCCTGTTTTATACAAAAAAGAGGCTAGCCTTCCTTAAGGATGGAAGGACCAAGTCGTATTTGAAAGAAATCATATATATATATATATATATATATATATATATATATATATATATATATGAAGTTGGGGAGCCTACATCATGATGCATGTAACTTACCTGCACCCATATGTTTTTTCCTCTAATTTTATGATTTTTTTGAAATGAATCCATGGAAATTTTATTTAGAATATTAAAGGGGAGTATATATTTCAATTTTATGGAAAACAGACATTCCAGACATGTCCATCTAGAGGGGTCAATTTCTGCAATTCTGAGACCTTAAAATTTGACAATCTTGATGGGGGAGATATTAGCCTCGAATTAAGTTGAAATTTGAATGACAACATGGTGATATATGATGATCCAAATCCTCTCAGGTTTCATTTCTAAAAAATAAAAAATATAGGGAAAAAGGCGGATGTAGATAAGTATGTTCACTTATAATTGTTGTCATTAATGTAGCTGATTTAGGAGGCCAAGGCCAAAGCCACATCCTGGTTCGTGGAGTGATGGAAGAAAATTAAAAATAGAATTTCATCAAAATCTTGACGAGGTTACAGTTATGTCATCATATCCATGGGCAACATTTCCGATGCACCCACAAGTCACCGTTGGAATGGAGAGTTAGATGCGCATAATTTTGATGGTAGAAGATAAAAGTACCTCAAAAAATTATTGACGATTCTATCTACTCAACTTTTTATGTAAATATATGGCGAGGATAACGTATGAGAATCTGTGTTTCCTATCAAATGGTACTGTATTATTGGTAGGTGTCGATCCTCCTAGGACTTTCTATCCCCATACCATGGACTTCCATATATATTTGTGCGTAGAATACCGAGCTCCAAATTTTAATCAGGATTGCTTAATTAGTTGACATTTTTTAAGAAAATAAAGTCATATCATTCATCAGAAAGGCGCCATTGAGTTTGAATTAATAATATGCATAAGAAACTTAAATGCTCTAGGACCCTGCACTACAACAGAATTGATCAAGTGCAACGAATAATTAGATTATTTATTTCCATAGCTTCAGATGTTAAAGACATGACAACAAATATTATTCATTACGAAATTATCTTTTATTCTCGTAATTAGCAACAGAAGTCATATTCATTGTTAAACGTTCATGTAACAATGATTTTATCGTTGACTTCTTCGTTCAAAATTGTACTAATAGTTGCTAAGTTTAACCAGATTCTCAAAAAAAAAATAGAATAACCATTGTTACATGGTTTGTTGTGAGGAATATAAAAATGAATAAAATATTCATTTGAGATCTTAAAGAATCAAGCAACTATGAATCTTCGTTGTTATATATTGAACTATGGGATATACGCCAACAAATATTGAACTGTCCATTGCTTAGGTTAATTTACTGTAGTAATGGCAACTGAAATACTTATTGGAACTTGGTATATTACACAAAGATGGCCACCTAAGAGACCAATACCCTCTTCAAACTTAGGAAAATTGGACCCAATATCCTAAGAGCCCACACCCGTCTAAGGATCCAATATCTTTCATAATGTTTTGGGGGCAAGAACATTTCATGCCAAATTGGAAACATAGAGCCCTATTCACTATCCACCCTATTTGTAAAGGATTATTGATTGAAGTGTACAAGGATGATCAATCAACCACTACCAATGCACCCTTGTAGAATGCATTTGTTGCGAGTAGCAGAAACAAACAAGCACAAGCCAAACAAGCAAACACACATGCACACAGATTTACAAGGTTCATCCTTAACCGGGCTTTATCCTCGGGCAACGACCATTATAGGTGGATAAGGGAGAATTACAAAGGATACAAAGAACCGTAACTCTATGGAACTTATATAGTACATCTAGTGCAAACACATACCATAGAGAAATTGATCCAGTTACACAAATATAATATTTTTAGATATGGTGGTCATTGCCTGCCCTTCTTGCGGAGGGCACAGAAAAATGATTCTTAAATTAGGTTCAATAAAATAAATTGTAGGATTCAAAGCATATCAACAAATGCATTATTTGAGCTCGTGGACCTCAATGGTCTATACCAACCCTATTTTATTCGTATTTGCTCCCTAGAACAACCATCATCTTCTTAAGAGATTGAATCCATTGTACTGCAGAAAACATTAGAAAATGAATTGAACTATTACCCAAAAAAGACTTGGTGTACGAGTTGATAACAAATAAAAATTCCACACCACTACATCTATGATGAGAGACAGGGTTAAACCCATGAATATACAAATACTGCAATAGAATAGGTCTCGTATAAGAAGTCCAATCACATGATGATGAGATATGAGCCTGAATATCTTCTACAATGCATTCGTCTTACTTTTTCTTGCACCAAGATCATCACGTGGATATTTTCTGTCAAATTACTACGCATGCGATCAAATCCTCATCCTGAGCATGGTGCATGGGCAAACACAACAACATGGCGGAGGTGGCGACGCTAGGATAAGAATACCTATACAAGTATTTTTGCAAAATAGTTACCAGGCTCAAAACCCAATATAAAAGTGGTAAAAATATATTCAAACTTATAATAAAATAAATTATCCAAAAAAATTTGAAGGTATTTTAAAAAATAATTTTTAAGGAAATAAAAATGGGGAATGAAGACTAGTTTACTGGAATAGTATTTAACTTCCTATATATGTAAAAAATAGACAAAGTTGTAATTTTGACAAAATGGTATTTTTCTAGACAAGGAATATTAAATAATACATGAAATGCATTATATATTATTCCTAAATTAAGATTCATGCATGAAAATGGGTAATTTTTTGTGTTTTTATGCATACAGTATTGTAAATGGATCCAATGTTGCCAAAAGGTATAGGTACAAGTGATATACCTTTTGTAACTTTTTGGTAATGTTTTTGCAAGAAATGATTTTTAATGATTTTTTACTGAAATGGATTGAATCAAAGAAATTTAATTCTTATAAATCCTGAACACTAATATTACTACAATTCAAAAATTTGCACAAATAAATAATTCAATGTTGAATACAAAGGACTTTAAAATTTTGCAAAATAATAAGCAACAATATAATTGCAAATTAAATACTAATTTTACTCAATAATTATTTTAACAATAAGAAACATGATTTTTTTGAAATATTTACCAAAGGGAAGCAACCTGGATACCACAGCAAATGGAATATAAAAACAACAAATAATACAGTTTGTGAGAAAGTAATGAAGAAGAGGGTTGAACCGTATTTGACTTTGAGTGGCCATGATTCCCATCACTCGCGGAAGGGATGACCGCTCCCCAAAGCGGATCAAGCGGCGCGCGCCTTGTCCACGATACTCATTCTCCCGTATCCCTCAGATTCCCCTCACCACTCTTCCCCTTATCCTCACCGCCCCTCTCACCTCCACCTATATATATCCCCATCCCCACATATGAAGGAAACACACACACACACACACCAAACCCAACGTCATCCGACTCCCCTCCCCTCTGCGCCATCTTTCGTCTCTTCTGCACAGCAGATTAAGCAAAGCAAAGCAAAGCAAATTAATCCATCCTTCACCATGGTCAACCCTTGCGGGTCCTTCAACAACTTGCTCGCTATCTCCGACTCTGCGTGCCGAGGCATCTCCTCGCTCGCCGGCACCGGGGGAGCTCCCTCGGTGGCTCACGCAACGAAGGTGGATGTTGGCGCACGGGGACTGCGCTCCCTGAATTGCACCACCACGTTTGGACTCTGCACGGAGACCCTCGGGTCGGAGAGCTCTAGCGACGAGATCTCGGTTGTCGGAGACAGAGAGGAGGCGGTGTGGACAGCGGGGGAGGATGAAGACAAGGCAGTATCAGTATCACTGTCGGGGGTGGCAATGAGGAGAGAGAGAGATGGTACAGGAGGTGGGAAGACTTTCCCACCCCCTCTACCATCATTGATGAATGCAGGCGCGACCCGCCATGCATTCATGAAGGCAGAGAGGAGGGACGGGAGGCTTATCCTCACCCCAGTCACCGTCGAACGCCCGCAAATCTTCCGCGCGTGCCGCTACGACGGGCGTCTCCAATTGCAGCTCATTCAATCCCACGAAGATACGGAGACGGAGGAGGAAGTACACGCGGAATTAGAGCAAGAAGAAGAAGAAGAAGTTCAAGAAGATTACAACGACGAAGACGAGGAGACGGGCGTGGAATTCGACGGGGAAAGAGGAAAGGAGGAGGCAAATGCGACGGCGGCATTCGAGCCGTGGCGATGGCTAAACGTGAATGCGGAGGGATGCTACAACCGGAGATGCAACGACGTGTCGACAGCCGCGGCGGGCGGCGCGGGGCCCAGCTCCAGCCCGTTTCCGTTGTTTTGGAACAACCCGCGGTTCATGACAACTGCTTGACCACCACAGTGATGAGCAGCAGTGACAGCCGTCCTCACGTGTACCGCCATGATTTGATTTGATCTCCACCCATTAATTACCTCCGAATTAAGCCATTTGCTTTGAATCGTCTTCCCTTCCCATGGCCATGATGGTGGTTGAGATGGACTTCTTGGACAGAGAGACATTCAATCCCTCTCGAGGAGGAGGAGAAGTCAGAGTTTGATGGGCCAACTTGGGTGGAATCCATTCGGGGTAAGGTTGAGAATATTCCTTCCTCTCCTTTTTTTGTTGGGAATATCGTGATTCCCGATTTCTGCTGTTTGTTTATTGTTTTCATCATTGAGAACTGAAGTGGTATTATTATTATTTTTCTGGGATGGGAGTAGAGAGATATCTGTTGAATGCGTCGCAAGTATCCTCTGGTTGGCATCCTCATCCAGAGGTCCAATTTGGGTAAATTTGAATAAATATTCTATTGTTTTCCGAGTACGGTTCTTATCGTGATCAAGTTAGTGATTGATTTCGTGGCAATACGTATTCCCAACGAAGGATACACTTGACTTGAGCGAGAACCGGATATCATACCTTTTACGAGAAATTCATAGAAAAATAATGAAGGAGATCTGCGGGAGTTTTACACCATTACCCCCTAAAATCTTGTCTAATTGAACCATACATATCCCCTAGGTCAGACTCCAAGGCCAATTTAATTCGACGGGTCGTGGGTCGGGCTAGCATGCGAATTCTGATTGGGCCAGCCCATTTATTTACTTTGTATGTCAGCATAGAGAAGGAACACGAGCAGCTGAAGTACGTATGTTAGTAACTAAACGATGACGATGTAAGAATTTGGCAAGGATATCAGTATAGAAAGAAAAGATAGGAGATTAACTTACTATTCACGAACGAAAGAGGACAGATTGTGTAAGGTTAGCATAGGAGGAACAAGGTAGAGTAAGCCTTTATTTGGATCAGGATCATTGGTTCATGGGTATAAGCTGAAGTCGCCATGCCCAAGCCCGATCCATTTATTTAGTAGGCCAAATTTGTGGCCTAAGCACATCCCACGTTACTAAGTCTGCTTTAGGATGGGCTTATGGACCAGAGCTAGGGGTTAAGTTAGGTCGACCAAACCTAATTCTCATCCATAAACCCTGAGTCCAAAGGTTGTCATCGTGTAAGAGTAATTAAGATTATAGGGGTCCTCGTGTCATTAACCAGGGTGGTTATGTAATTACAATGATTATAAGGGTTATGGTGTAATTGGACATGATTTTAAGGGTCATAGTGTAAATATAACCAGATTTATTTACGTTCATAGAAATAGGGATTTTTACAGTTATGCCCCTCTTATATTCCACAATATCAGTTATACCCCTCCTATTTTTACAATATCAATTGTGCCCCCATGTTCTTACTAAATTCACAATTCTATCTTTTTGTAATATCACTTATGCTCCTACTTTACCGTAATAGAAGGGTAGAATTATGAATTTTGTAAGATTATAAGGACACTCGATATTTCTTAAAAGAGAGGGACATAATTGATATTGTACAACCTAGAATAGACATTATTGAAAATACCCCAAAATAGATAAAAGAAGAGCTTGTTTTCAATGGAAGAGTGCAAACAAAGCGAATGAGAACAAAAAAGTCAACTGAGAGGTATCCTCAACTATTACCTAAGCCTACCTCACAACTAGTCGGAGGAGTATACAATTCATCGAGTACGAATCAGGGTCAGAATCGGATTCAATAACGATTCGGAGCATGTTGACTTCTCCCGCACACTGACTCTAATGGAGATTAGAACATACATGAAAATGGTGTAACACATACATATATGCATATTATCATAAATTTATTGGTTCTTAAATATGCATAGGGATACTGACTCAAATACTATCTCACTCTTATCTGTTTTAAATTATGAATACAGATGCAGATATGAACAATCACCTTGAGAGCCGGTGATAGTGATGTAGACGGAGACTCAAGACAAGAGCACTGACCACAATGTGTATCCTGAAACCAAGAGCTGTAATTATGGATATAGCTAGGAAGTTGGTTCCCTAATTCACTAAATGTTGTTTAGGATTGGTCTCCTCATAAACTCTTCTAGGAGAGTAGAGGATGCGATATTCGGTGAAATGAAATAGAATTACTTCGACTTTTTTATAATGCAAGACCCTGTACCAGCAGAGAAAAAGTAAAATGTGCCCATAACCACATACTATTATTGTTCCCATAGTAAAGAGATGCACAATTTTTAAATTAAATTATAAATTAGCCTTGTGGATCTTGATTTATACTATAAAATGAAGAATGCATTTAAATTTCAATTATTTAAATTTTAGATAATTTGGAGTTCTATAATCCATCCATCGAGTGTACTGGATTCACTTCACTAGAGCCATTGATTGTTTATTGATACACGATCATGTTCACACTCGGACTTGGATATTTAAAATTGTTGAGAGTTGTATAGTTTGCCCTAATTTTAGGGGCATTTTGGACAACTCACTATCTAGGAGTCATCCCTTTCTGTAACCCGAACCCTAGGTCTACATCTATATAAGGAGCCCTAGGGACTGGTGTAAAGAATAAAAAAAGGAATATACCTATTTTTCTACTTGGTATAAGAGCCATCCCTCCCCCCCCCCCTCGCTCCTAGGCTACAGAGCCCCGCAACCCCGATCCCGACCCCGCCAACTGACAACGCCGCCCCTATCCTGGCCCATCCAACCGACAATGTCGCCCCGACCCGGCCTTGACCCCGCTGCATCCCCACCCCCCCACCTCCCCCCCCCCCCCCCGGTCCTGCGCTCCGCGTCCCCTTCCCCCCAGATCACCTCGACCCCCCCACCCCCACCCTCGCGCACCATCTCCCCGATCGCCCCAACACCCCCCTCCATGCCTCAATCGCCCTGATCGCCCCGACCACCAACCCGCACCTCGCAACCCCCGATTCCCCCTTCCCCAATTCGTCCACCCTCCGTGATTCCCCCCTCCCCCGATTCGTACCCCCACCCAATCCCCCCAAGATCGCCCCCTCCACCCCCTGCCCCCAGCGCGATTAGCCCCCCCTCCCCCTGATTCTTACCCTCAGCCAGATTGCCCCAGACCGATCACACCCCCTGCAGAATCCATTTCATTTTTTTTCTTTTTTTCATCCTTCTCACAACTATATAAATATCATCCCTCCACCATCAAGCCTCTACTAAGATGACGTAATCAAGTTCATCCTCCCACGATTTTTTTACAAGAAGGTCGACTACTACATTTTGAGATGTCTCAATCTGAAGTGACATCACATGGATATGATGGAGGGAACAACCAGCTACCCTCATTCGGTTCGATCCCGAAATGGACGAAATCAATTATCTCAAATGATCACGAATGTTCCTTATGATCGTATGTGGATAAGACAATGAACATATTTTACTGGAGCCAGAACCTGCAGAAAATAAGAAAACCAGAGAAGCAATCTCTTGCATGATGACTTTTATGTGGAAACCCAACTAGGTGAAAACCATGACCTAAATCCTTGACTCGGGATTCCTAATCAGCCATGTCGATCAACTCTCCACTATCAGAGTTATTTTCCATGAATAACTTACAATCATTTACATCAAACTCCAATATTCTTACAACCTTGGATCACAAACACCAAGGTTCTATGCTCCAGATAACATCAGAGTCTTCTTCTTCTTCGTATCACAAACATTGAAGTAATGTCAAGTCTTCTTGGATCAATCACCAAATTCTAAGATATTCTTGGATCAAACATCAAATCTATTTACCTTCTTGAATCAAACACCAATGAACTTATAAACTTGGATCAAGCACCAAGTCTTCTGCAAAAGTGGCTATAGAGAGATACAAACAATATATCATTTGACTATTCACCCGAAGATAATATCTACTATACAGATATACACATGATAAACAATATATATATATATATATATATATCAACAACATGAATATCATAATCAGAAATTAGAACACTTCACCAGTACAGGAATCACCTACATAAAAGACATCTCTAACAAGTCGTAAGAATCCTAAGGAGTAGATAGCAATTGTGGTTAAATGACATCGTAGGTCACTACAGAGGAATAAATGTTGCTTTTAAAGCAAGAAGATGCTCAATTAATATTGCATGATCAATATCAATAGAGAATAGTGTGTGTGAGAAAGAGAGAATAATGCACAAAAATATGTATGAATGATGTATGTAACTTATGTTCTCTTCAAAAGGGTCTAAGAGTTTTTATAGTGCTAAGGGACATCAAAATATCTTAGATCTGTCGACATAGTATATGGAAATAATTTGATGTGAAAGGACAAAAACTATGAGCAAATATGATCAATCATTACAAGTAAGTTAATCAATCATTGATGACCAATCAGAAACATCAAATGACTGAACATTTCTAAATGTTAATAGTTAGAGCTTCAATCCAAATAGTGATCCGCCATTGGTCATCCAGCGGGTTCAACATAAAAGCTAAAGGTGATTGATCATGAACTTTAGAATGATCCATCAATTTCGAAAAATAGGAAAAAGTGATCTCTCTGATTCAATCGGTGAGTTAAATGATTAATCAGCGTTATTGAATGACCGATTAGTTCATGGGATTTCTGCAATTAAGCTTCAACTGATATATTGTGAACCAATGAAAGCATATATAAGTATATATACATGCATCTATTACTGTAGGCTAATTACAAATACAAATATATCATTGAATTACATAATACAGTTTAAAAGAGTTTCTCATTAAGTGTCGTAATCACCAAGCTTCTTTGAGTTCCTACAAGCTTCTTTGAGTTCCTACAAGGATAGAAAAACAATATTTTGAGGGCTTGACAATAAAAGTTTGTTATTACCAAAACAGGCTGGGGATACAAAGAACTAACAAGATTAAATAGCATAGGACGACTACAAGAGAGAACTTTAGAAAAAGGAGCTAATAGCTTAAATTAAATATCAGTAATCTAAAGTAAGAAATAGTTGTCTAAAAATTAATACCAAAAAGTTAGTAAATGATCTATAACCAAATTAAGTAATGGAAAGAATAACTTGATGAATCCCTATGAACAAAAAGAAGAAGATTTAGTATTAGAATATGAAACGAGTGCCAAAACCTTTGCATAGCCAAATTAAGCCTAACCCTAATCATACGGGAATGTTGAGTACTTTGTAAACCCTAATCCTAAAAAAAAGTGTATTCTAATCGACTCATTGTAAGAATCACATCTCATTGTAACCCTAACTCTAAGTCTCCACCCTATATAAGGAGCCATAAAGTCCTCATTCTAATCGAGTAATTCCCATTCTGATTTTCAACTAAAAGCTTCTTAAGCAATTGAAATTTTTGATCAATTGATTTATTTGTTCCCAGTCGACTTAAAACTTCACTTAGTCGATTGTTTGTCCTTGTCTAGAACCATCAGTTACGGCCGTTTCCATCAACCGACTCATACTTCTCTTAAATCGAGTGTTAGTGCAAGAGCTAGTTGATTCCTATCTTCATTCAACTACTTCCCCAACTACTAACCTTCCAACCATTACCTTTTCATCGTTGGTCTTCACTTTCAGTCAATTGAACCTATTATTCCGCCAACTAAAGTTCTGCAAGAAGGCAATATTAGCCTCTTCTCTTACATTTATTTTTATACACTTATCCAGAGAGTACCAACCTCTTTATCTACTCTTTTACTTTCCTTTTGTATATATACCCTAAGTCAGCTCATATTCTTACTTGTATCATTTTCTTACACTTAAGTACTACTCCTCTACTCATTCTCAAAGCAACCGTGAGCATTATTTGTCACAATGCTCGAGGAAGTTGTCAAGGTGTTCAGGAGTCCCCTCACAACATCATGGAGAGATAGTTGTTCACACCTCAAGTACATGAACAATGGGCGTGATAATCTCATGCCACAATTGGCAACAAGCACTCCATCGTTTGGGAAGAATTCAGTGAGTCCAAGCTCCTACCTCTTCTCCGACGAAGTAGGATTTCTCAAATGTTCGACAAGTCATTTTTCCCTCGTGTTCGTGCTTCTAGAGTATATCTAGATTTGGTGCGGTTATTTATGTAAACATGATCTACATGCTATGAAGATGATAACATCAACATCACCTCCTCTATCTTAAATACCCTGATCACCGTCATTATCGCCACCACCTCTGACATCCTCATCTCCGTAAACGAGGGCACCATTCTATCATGATGTCACCTATGACAAGGTGGAGCAGGTGATAGTCAATTGCTTAATCGAAGGTAGGCCCATGGATTCTACGAATCTCAATCCCAATCCTTGCGTCCTCCTTCCCATCGGGGCGAAACTATTCACAAAAATTGCTGGAAAACAGATGGATCCCATGATTTTTGATGGTGAAAATGGTAGTACATATGATTAGATTTAGAATCCCTGACTCTAGGGATCTATATAGCACTTCCAAATAGATGGATCCCTGGATATACAGATCCACGTATCCAAATACACAAGTGACCCGAAAATAGAAAGTGATTTCCAAGGCATCCCTTTGTCCTCCCAACTCCTTGACAGACAGTGAATCCCCTATTTTGAGATGGCAGGTTTCGCCATACAACCATACATAGGTCATAAAATTGGGTTTCTTGATACTTTAAGATCAAACAGATGGGATACGATTTAAAGCATCTCACCCGATTGTGTCTTGCTTTCTACCAATATCTTTACTTTCCCCTGGGTGATGAGCAAAAAACTAAACCACTTGCAACATAGTTTATGTTTTTTCCCCTTGTTGACAGTGAGGTTCAGGGCTCAACCCTCACAATTTGCAAGTAGGATAAGTTTTTAGGGTCTCCAAGATGTACCTCGCTATGGTAAAAGTTGCTTTCACCGTTTCACGCAACCTTAAACGTAGGCACCTCATAATCTTTCTACACCGTCCAGAAGTTGGACAAAATGGAGTTTAAGAGAATTAAATCATGTCCATGAGTTCATCCATACGTGTTCATGCTGCTAGTGTTTTCTTCCTCCATGTAGGACTTGGCCTTTGCTCGTAATGTTTCCACACCTGAACAGACCAAGTATTGTCCTGCTTAGCATAATTGGAATTGGAATTGGACAAATAAATAAACAAATATAGTCATGTGCACTGCAGCTCTCTCTTACCGTCCTGTCTCCTGTGCCTTGGCCAATAAAAATAGTAGTAGCACATCCAGCTGTGGCCAACGCCCACACCCCAAATTCCAGCAATTAGGCCCTCGGGCACCGATTGGAATTTGGAAAAGCCACAGCAATATTATGAGATGATGACTGCTGTGAGTAACATATGAGTATTTCCCCATACCATGTTTTGATGGATGCATGATTCCTTTGCATGGTGTCCAATATATCCAGTGTAGGATTCGTCCACTTCTCCTTTAGGAGAATATGTCACTACCAACTCTCCTGCTCCATAATTGCGTGCATGTGCATCGCCTGGACATACCATGCACGTCTCCAGCATATTCCTTGAATGTCTCTAGAAACTATGGCTGGAACCGCGTAATGCACATGGATTCATCAAGAAAGATATCATTATTCGTTAGGGGGAGGAGGGAGGAAGATGTTGCCCGCACTTGTAGGGGATCAAATTGTAGAAATTTTGGCAGAGAGAGAGAGAGAGAGAAAGGGAATGGTATGAAGCACAAACTCCTACGGTGTAATAATACACCCCCATCTCTGTTCTATTGCCTCAACCTGTTTGATGTTTCCATTCAGCTCGATAGGGACGGTGACCTTTGACAGTGGAGAAAGGCTAATAAGTAAAGAATTCTGAATGTTATGCGTCAAGGTAAATACTGTTGTGATGCTTTGCAATGCTAATGATTAAAGAATTATGACTCAGGACATTAAAGATCGAGACGAAGATATAGTCAGGAGTACTTAGCTTCAAGGTAGCCAAGCTATACTTGACTCTATTGGCCTAGGGTCAATTCCAACATTAAGCTGTTTGCTGCTTAAGCATTTATCATGTCACAGATCGTGTAAACAGATTGCGGAAAAAAAACAGTAGGTGCAAGCCAATATTGATAACATAAACTACTAAAAATAAAGTAACCGAACACATTTCACTTGAATTGTTGCAATGGTATCCATACTTCAATTTTATCTCTAATTTTACATTTCGGTAAAAAGAATAGTATTTGGTGCAAACTTCCAACAGAGCTGAGCATCATGCTGGCAAACACATTGAATAAAGTGAGTAAAAAATGAAATTTGCTGAACACATTTACGGGCCACGACTAATGTGTACCAGGTCCTCCATAAGCACGAATTTTATTATGTACAAGTGGGAACTCTGTTCACTTCCCCGGAATTTTTACAAAGAAGCTTTTACCCATATGGTTGATGATCCGCGAATATGGAACTTTGCAGAGATGGATAATGACATGGATGATATAATGCACAAAGCTGGTGAACTTCCTTTACAAGCTTCTATTTCCATCAAGTAGCAGAATTTTACGGACCAATAAAAATATACCTACATTACTACCTTGCCGCATTCAGATACAGAAAGCCAATCAACCTGTTTTGAAGTTATCAGATTAGATACTTCACCCAAAAAAGAGGAATAGCGGATGTGAAAGTAGTCAGAGTTAAAGACTTGCACCTTCTTCAGAGAAGGGAAAAACACCCCCAAACGCATACTCATCGTCCTCATCTTCCTCGGCTTTGTCTATCTCATGGTGGCTGAAGTTACTATCAGCATCTCTAGACGCTTTTGATTTGTCATGGTTGCCAACCCGTTCATAACCTCCTTGGTGATAGCTTTCAATGTCTACTGCACCATGAGAATTTCTGTCGTCTGGTTGCACTATACGACTCTTGGAACTACACAAACGTGGATCTTCACCCGTCAAACAATTGTTGAAGTCAGCGTCATTTGCCACGGGACTATCACTGAAAGAAATGCAATTGCTTTTGGAGGGGGGAGTTGCATCCAAATGTGCACCAATTCCATGAGATGGACTTGAATCATATGAATTGCTATCTTGACATAGAATTGGCATAGTACCAGGTATCCTATTGGACAAAGTTGGCATGGATCCCCCGGATGTTTTGCACTCACAATCATTATCATGTCCTACCTGTGTATCTATTTTACAACATGCCTCTTCCACTGGCTGGAAATCATCCCCAAGGTTGGACAAACTAATTTTCCGCACAACAGTAGAATTCTCTGCAAGTTATGTATAATACTAGTAAACAATAACCTTATGAACTTTGTAAGGCAAGGAAAACTAAATAGCTCAATGGAGACCAATCAGACCATATCGCAGACAAGCAGAAAAACAACTTATAATTTATATTCGAAAAAGGAGTAAGTTTGCAGGAACATCCTGCATGATAGGAGGGTAGTAGTTTTCAGCAACTGTGCATATATTCAACTTAATTCACCAGCAAGATAGGGGACAAGTAGTATACTGTTAATTAATGATGCTAAGTTGTGAGTTTTAACTAACTCCCTAATAATGGATTTTGGAGATTGATCCATTTAACCAAGTGCATATTGTGGAGAGAAAAGAATGAATAATAATATTATGGGAGCCATATGATTCTCTTACATAGGAGAGTAACATGTTGGGCAAATTACATAAAGAAGACAAAAGAAATGAATATGTAAAAGACATGAAAGATAACTAGTGTCTTAACATTGCTCGGCTTGGAGCAGCGTCTCTGGTAAGGCCCTCTGGCTAGGGTCTTGGTAATTACATATGTTGCATGGTCTCCAGAGTAACAGTGGAGATAAGACCCTTCTGTATCATGTCATGAGTGTGGTGACAGTCTGCCTCAATGTGCTTGATCCTCTCATGGAAGGTTGGGTTGTTGGCAATGGAGCAGCCTGGTTGTCACATTAGAGGTGCATGGGAAGAGGCACCTCAATGGTCAGGTCAGTATGAACAGATATGACCCACATCATCTCTGTACTACCTTGCGTCGTGGCCTTGTATTCCGACTCTGCACTAGATCTGGCAACCACAACTTGTTTCTTACTCTTCCATGACACCAAGGAATTTCCTATGAACACTACAAAGTCAGAAGTAGACTTCATGTCCTTGGGACACCCTGCATAATCTGCATCTGCACAAGCTGTAACTGCAAGGGATGTACCTCTACTAGATAGAAGACTAGTGCCAAGTAAGACCTTCAGATACCTCAGAATCATATGGATTGCATCCATATGTGCATGTTTAGGTAGCTCCATAAAATAACTCACTTTGCTCACTGCAAAAGATATATCTAGCCTAGTGATAGTCGCATAAAGAAGCTTCCCAGCAAGCTCGGTGTGCCTCCTCTTATCGACCTCATCAATGTCATCATCATAGAGCTTCATACTTGGGTCCATATGAGTAGTGGCATGCTTGCAGTCTGCCACGCATGTCTCTGAGAGAAGATCTGTAACGTACTTCCTCTGGATCATCACAAGACCTCGTCGGTTCCCAGCGAACTCTAGTGCAAGGAAGTGACGTAGGCTACCAAGTTCCTTGGTCACAAACTACTGACCTAGGAAATCATTAGCAGCTTGGATGCCCTACTCGCCATCCCCTGTAACAATGATATTATCAACGTAAACAAGTATAACAATTGTACCTCTCTGAGTCCTCTGAACAAACAATGAATGGTCGGCAGTCGATCTCATAAACCCATGTTGCTCTATCAAATCCGAGAGTTTCTAGACCATGGTCTTGGACTTTTCTTAAGACCATAGATGGCATTGTGAAGCGTGCAAACCTTCTGACACTCCCCCTTAGCAGCGAACCATGGTGGTTGTTGCTGCATGTAAACCTCCTCATGTAGGTCATCATAGAGAAATGCATTCTTCATATCAAGCTAATGGAGGTGTCAATCCTGCGTCACTGCAACTAATAGAAGTATACGCAGAGTAGAATGCATGGCCACTAGAGAGAATGTATCTTGATAGTCCACTCCATATGTCTGGGTGAACCCATGTGTCACGAGTCTCGCCTTGTAGCAGTTCACATTGCCATATGCCTGTTGCTTCACCGTGAACACCCACTTGCACGTAACAATGGATGCGTCAATTGGAGCTGAAACAAGGCTCCAAGTGTCATGCGACTGTAAGACGTCCATCTCCATGTGTCATAGTTGGTCCCATCCAGCTTCACAATGGGAGTCGTGCCCTTGAAGGCATTGGACGAAGAAAAGATATTACCCTTGCTTTCTGACATGATGGAAAAGCGTAGACCAATTAGAACAAGTCTACACAACCATATGGAGTATTGGTTGTACGTGTAGACTCATACAACCATCCTCTTCAATCTCTGAACCGTGTTAGGACCGGAAAACATGATATAGATGTCTGAAATCACATTTTTCATTCAAAATCAGACCGTTTCATACTGCAGTTCGGCATCGGAGAGGAAATAACACCCTGGAGGTCGTATACTACGTCCGAAGATGCGAGAGCCACAAGAGAGACACAAGGGGCCCATACGAGAGCAACGGTAGTGCTGGGATGCCACAGGGCCCGCGTGCGGCAGTGGTTGCTATACGCCGGTGGTGGCGATGGCTACTGCCACTGTTGCGCATGGGCAACGGCTACAGCGTGAATGGATGAGAGAGGCGACGGGTAGGGTTAGACATAGGGTTCAAGGACTTAGATTTAGGACCGACGCTCTGATACCATGTGGAGAGAAAAGAATGAATAATAAAATTATGGGAGCCCTAGGGTTCTCTTATATATGAGAGTAACATGTTGGGCAAATTACATAAAGAATGGAAGAAATAAATAATACATAAAAGACATGAAAGATAACTCGTATCTCAACTCATATATAAGGAAATTTTCCAACGAAATCTAAGCTCATTAGGATTATGATGAGCACCCTCAATTTTACATGTATTTACAATTACCTTGATAAAAATACTTATTGAGTTGCAAATGTTATATTATATTCTTATTATTAATGATCATTTTGACAAAAAGTAAACCTTAAATAATATGAAACGATCATCTGTAAAAAGTTGAAAATAGAAAAGACATTGGTGATATAAATAATGGTACAATCATTTCATACTAATTTAAGATTTACTTTTTACGAAAATGGACCCTGAGTCCATTCCTTTTTACTTTGATTATGGATGAGTTGACAAGTCACATTCAGTATGAGATACATTGGTGTATGTTATTCGTCGATGATATTGTGTTGATTGACGAGACTAGAGATTGAGTAAATGAGAAGCTTTAGGTTTAGAGACATGCATTGGAGACTAAGTGTCCATTCGAGTAGGGGTTTACCCCCTTAACCCATTCTTTCTATCCCCCATGTGGGTCCCACTTTTTCTCTTTTTTAATACATGAAATAAATTAATTCTCTTTCATCAATTCCATAAAAAATAATATATTATACCATCATATCATATAAAAATTATAAGCTACTCCACTTCTACTCACTTTTCCACACTTTAATACAATCACATCACAATAGCTACTCATTTTTCTAAACTTCAATACAATCATATCACAACAAACCCACAACAAACTCACCCCCGGTTTAACCCTCTATCCAAATGCAAAAACACAAAAATGGGTTACCCTATACCAGTTTAACCCACCATAACCCGCGTACCAAACGCACCCTAAGAGATTTTGTATAAGTAGGGCTAAGACTGAATATATGGAGTGCACTTTTGATGGAAGTAATGGAGAAAGAATCGAGGTGAAGATTGGTAATGATAACATTCAGAAGAAAGATTCTTTTAGATATTTGGGATCTACTTTGCAACATGATGGGAAAATTGATGGAGATGTTACTAATAGAATCAGTGTTGCAGAAGACGGAATTCGGTATTCAGTCGGAGGGGTCACTGAATAGAGAATAATCGGTATTCGGGTGACTATTCGGAATTATTCGGTTTTGTATTTTTTAATATAAAAATTATTTATAATACATATATTCTTATATTTTTATACATATATGGTCATTAGTTTTTTTGTACCAATCAATATAATAGATATATAGAATTTGACATTTGTTGCGATACCGTGGTAAAATGTAACACATAAAAACTGAAAATTGAAAATAAAAAAAGTAAAAATATCAAAAGTCAAACTCCAGTCGGCCTAATAGTCGAGTGAGTCGGTCGAATAGTCGGGCGACTATTCGGTCGGGCCGACTATTGACCGACTGGAGGTCTATTCAGTCGGGGACCCCCCCTCCGCACCGCATAGTCGGGCCGACTATTCGGTAGAGTCGGTCGATTATTGCAACACTGAATAGAATTAAATGCGTGTTGGTTAAAGTGGAGAGGAGCCTCTATTGTTCTATATGGTAAGAAAATTCCTTTGAAAATCAAAGGAAATTTTTACAAAGAAGTCGTTAAACCTATGCTCTATGGATCTGAATGTTGGCCTATAAACCATAGACATGTGCAGAAATTGGCAGTAGAAGAAATGAAAACGCTAAGGTGGATGTGTGGACACACACGTAAAGATCGGATTTGAAATTATGCAATCAGAATGAAAGTTGGTGTAGCTCCGATCGAGGATAATATGCGAGAAAATTGCTTAAGGTGATTTGGCCATTTGCAATGGAGGTCAGCTGATGCACCGATAAGGAGATGCGAATTTTGGGATGTTGAGTCGGGTAAGAGAAGGCAAGAAATGCCCAAAAAGTGTTGGAATGAAACTATATGAAGGGATCTTAGTTTTTTGGATCTAAGCCCGAGAATGACCCAAGATAGATCTATATGGAGGCAAAGAATCCATGTAGCCAACCATACTTAGTGGAAAAAGGCTTTGTTATTGTTTTTAAGAAACTTTACATAAATAATAAGAATACAATGTAAGTTTGTAAAAAATAAATGTTTTTTTCCCAAAAGATTGTAAACATGTGTAAAAATGAGGGTGTTCATTACATTACCGATAAGCTCATATATATATGTGTGTGTGTGTGTGTGTGTGTGTGTGTCAGTGTATGTCTATGCATGTCACCTCCAACCCTATTAGACGACGAGGATTATAAACCCTAGAGAAGGTTTCGCCTTTGCCTTCATAGTTCTTACCTTTCTCTCAAAAGAGTTCCACATATACCGATTGCCTCTTAGATTTTTCTTGATACTCATTTTTCAAGCTGGTATCGGAACGAGCTTAAATCCTTTTTTGATTTCTCCTTATAGAACCACTATGTGTATATGTACATATAGATAGCATCTACACATCGACTTCCCTTTTCTGAGCTTCTAATAACTGTTGAAAACCAAATCTCATGAGCCCTAGTAGAAACCCATGCAGGAGAAAACGCTGAAAGCGGTGACAAGTAGGACTCTTGCTAGCATCTTGAAGCTTTGATGACAGTGATGATAATTCATTCAGTCATAGATTTCGACTTCTAGCCCAAATCTCTACCCTCCTTGCAATCATGGAGCAAAAGCTGGACAACCAGGCCTACCAGCTACCTTCTTTGTCGGTGGCACCACCCAACCTTTGTTCATGTGATGGGGACCTTCACGTAACACCTGACACAAGTCAATTTGAGCTCTACGCGTGTTTGAGGTGGGTCCCATCTTGGGATTTCACCATATTTCTTGTAAAAAAAAGTCAATCTGAGCTCTCTCTCTCTCTCTACACCAAGAATTCCTATGTAGGCATTCATAATCCAAGGCTTGAAGATTTTCTTACTAGATGTTGCTTCACATGTTATTATTCATTGGAGGTCACTTTGGTCCTCTTTACGGAGAAAGAGGCAGTCGCGGATCTACTTAGAAGTCTTTTACTAGTTTTTAAATATCGCCAAGGAAGTGGTGATTATAGCCCTTTTGAATCATACCACGTGTATAGTGACAATCTACCTCAATGTGCTTGGTCCTTTCATGAAAGGTAGGATTCTTGGCAATGAAAAGAGTAGCCTGGTTGTCGCATAATAGAAGTGTGGAAAGAGGCGCATCAATAGCTAGGTCAATCAGAACATATCTGACCCACATCATCTCAATGCTTCCCTACGACACGGCTATGTACTCTAATTCTGCACTAGATCTGGCAATTACAGTCTCTTTCTTGCTCTTCCATAACACCAAAGAGCTCTCTATAAACACTGCGAAATCAGAGGTCCTATCCTTGGGACATCCTGCATAGCCTACATCAGCACATGCCATGATGGCAAGGGGTGTCCCTGGCATAGTACTTCCATCGAAGAGGATCAAAACACGAGTACCCCTTCTGGGTCGGGAGTAGCCCATAAAGACACACTTGTCAGCTCTAGGGGAGAGCTTGTCACAGCCAGGAGTCAGACAATAAATGAATGCCAGAGAGTTAAAGAAATGAGATGTAATAGAAAAAAGATCCTTTTCGGGAAACACAATCGAGAAAGGAATCTTCTCTTCTAGAATGATGAACGACATACAATTCACCAAGTAACAAGCAAAGAGGACCCATCACCTCACAATCAAGAGGGTCTTGGTCACATCAAGTAAATGAGAGTCTTTGTGTTCAGCAGTACTGTTCTGTTGGGAAGTGTACGCATAAGTCTGGTGTATAACGCCAAGGGACCTGAAGAACTGAGAAAGTTGTAAGGTACATAATCCCAAGGCATTGTTAGAGAGAACATATTTGACAGTAACAGAAAAATAGTCTTTATTTCATAAATAAAAGATTGAATGACACACCCAGACTCAAACTTGTTTGTAAAAGAAAAACTCATGACAATCTAGAAAAATCATCAACTGCTACGAGATAGAACATGTGCCTCTGATGGCCAGGAACATGACTGGGACCCCATATATCAAAGTGAACTAACTCAAATAAATATTGCTACTACAACTCTAACTACCAGGTTAGGTAGATTAATGATGCTTCCTAAGTTGGCAAGCCTCGCATTGAAATGTGAAGTGAGAGGATATCTGCGGGAGGACATGACACAGCTTTTGCCGAGGAAGGTGACCGAAAACAAAGATGTTATGTGCACTGTTTTTCGACGAATAGATCGAATATTCATATTGAATATCCTATTCAGGGGAGTAACCGAATAGAATATTGTTATTTGGTCAAATATTCAGTCCAACTCGAAAATTCTTGAATATTCGACCTGTGTATCCAGGTATTCTGTTGAATATTCGCCCGACTATTGCAACATACTGCTGATTTTTTATTATTTTTTATTTTTTTTATTTTTTATTTTTGAAGGTACCCATTTATCCCGGTATCACCACAAATGTAAACTCTGTATATGTAACTTGTTAATTGATACTTTTATCTTGAATTCTTATTATAGTCGTATATTAAGAATATATATTAGATATATTTTTTATATTTAAATTAATTTAAAAATACATAACCGAATAATTCCGAATACTCTCATGTACCAGATATTCTTTATTTAGTGACCAAGCCGACTGAATACTGAATACAGACTTCTGCAACATCGGCCACATGTATGGAGAGACTAATCAAATAGAAATGGAAGAAGCACCATCATATGGAGACTGGACCAGTCTATAGAGATTCACTCATTCATGGCTATAACCAATTACCCAGCATGTTAGTATGTCCTGAAACACAAGAGAAGAGGGGTCAAAATTGCATCCTTTGTGGTCTACTTCATAGACAATAAAGTCATTAAAAAATGCGGTGCATGAAGAACATTATGCAAACGCATAGATGGTGTCAAAGAAACCTCTCATTTGTCATGTAATGTACTAGGGGAGTGTGTCCCAATTGCAATGACAATTGATTTGCCTGGAGGAACATATTTATACGATGTGAATTGAGCCATGCTTCTACACAAATGATGAGATGCATCATAATCCATGATCCACTCTGTCATGTATGCCATGTGTGACAACTGGTAAGGGCATAAGTTAATCATGAGGTGCTAGAAGAGGCTCTAGTGATGGTAGCAATATCGCAAGGATCTGTAGGAACACTAGTAATGGTGGCAGCATGAGCCATGATATCCCTCAGACGGGAGACAATATCAAGCAACTTCTGATCAAAAGTAGGAGCAGAAGTGGCAGTATGCTCAACCTGCTCGACCACATGAGCAAACACGAGGTAGCCATGCTTTAGGTAGCCGGTCTCCTCTAGATGACCAGGTCGATGACAGTAACTGCACGGACCATGTTGACATCCACCTCTTCTGCCACAGGCACCGCGTCTTCATACTCAAGATCCAACGCTATCAAAAAAACTCCAACCATCATGGTGTTCATGTACGTCGTCTGCTACTTAGTAGATGTAGTCACGTACATGAAGTTGTGCAGCTTCTCGAACATGCCTCGAAGTGCGAAAGAAGTTGTCCAGAGGATGGCCATTTTGTCTAACCGTGAAGATATCAAATTATAGCTGGAGAATCTTGATCTCATTCTTCATATGGCCATAGGTGGTGGCAAAGATATCAACAGTTTATCATCATGCTTCCATTAAGCATTCGCCCCAATCTTGTCAGTTGGCTCGGGATGTATCAGAATGTACTCCTTGTTATTGCATTGCATTAAGGTTATAAACCGCATGGACCATACCTCGTAATTGGTCACGTCTATCTTCATAATGGATGTCAGGCCCTTGAAGGCACCAGACGAGAGAAAGTCATCCTTTATTTCTGGCATGACAAGACGACAACGAGTCTGGAAACGGACGTGACTAGGATTTTAGATAGAAGCAAATGTGTCTACACGAATATACATAGGGAATCAGTTGTGTGTGCAGGCTCATACCAAAATAATTTACATCAATTGTAGGCGTGCTCTAAGGTAGAGGGGTGATTTATAGGTCTAAATCACCCTTGTATCACCAAAATCCAACGGAGCTCATACCTTCAACCCACAATTAGAGCCCCAGATGATCTGGGTGACACCGCTTGGGCCCTAGAGGAGCCTCGTTATTGTTGTGCGACACTGAGAGAACCCAAAAAGGGGTCTGGCAACACCACAGAAACCCTAGATTTGGTCCAACAATGCATGTTCACGGTTGAAAACCGCCCTAAGCAGCGTTCGAAGGTGTTTGGCGACGTTGGAGGTGCATCGCTAAAGTCATAGATGTGATTGGGAATCGCCGTTATGCCTCGGCTACAAGGTAGGGATTCATGCAAGGGGAACGGGTCCCACCAGCGGTGAGATAGAGCCTCTACGTGAGGTGTGGAGCCCTGATCAGTAAGAGGGGGTTTGCGGTGGGGTTAGGAGGTAAGGGTGCAGGCTGCTATCGCTCTAATACCATGTGCAATGAGAATACTGAAGTGATTATTCATGATGACATGGGGTTCTCTTGTATAGAAAGAAACCTTGTTGGGAAAAATTACATAGTAAAGACAGAAAGAAAAGAAAATTCATAAAAAAAAAGAAAAGATAAAATAACTCTCTGGCATATAATTTAAGGCATAATACGCATATTGTTTTTTTAAACCAAACAAGGGAGAACAAATCTATAGACTGTAGGCAAGGTAGGTAATATCGGTATTGGTACGGTACCGGCTACTTGTTGATATGATATATCGTCAATTTATTGACGATATATTGATGCCATATCGCCCAAATCAGCCCGATTTTGTGAAGGAAATGGCCTTGGAAGGGCAAATATCGGTCATATCGACGATATAGCGATCGCCTATCAATACTGATATATTATTGATATATCGTGATATGTCTTACCATGACTGTAGGTGTCCACTTCAACAAATATATTAAAAAGCAGAGTAAAAACTTGCAAAACAGACAGGTCTTGAGAAAAGATTTAGCAAGATGGATTACATTATCAACATAAAACATGTCAGATCGGAAGTGATCTCATTACGCGAAGCGAAATCGCCTATATCATGGTAATAAGGCGTACCAGCGCCACCATGGTTCTGAATTGGTTGGCCACCAAATAGCTCCAGAAGTTGGGTTGGAACGAAATGTCCAACCATCGGAAGGCCGCAACCTACCAGATCCCGTAAACACATGCACATAAGTGAAAGAGATGAACTAGGTCCTCACTCTCATCGCGACACATGGGGCACAAGATGTCATCACTCGAGATAATGATGGATCTTCTGACCTTCGTAAGCAGCCTATCAAGTCTGTGAAGCTAGAGAAAGATCTTGATCTTCAGTGGGATCTTCAAGGTCCAAATTAAGCTACAATCTCTTTCATTGATACATGGGTCATACACCAAATTGACAGTGCCGTCAAGCCACGCCCAGTAGTCACAGCCTTCAGATGGGCCTGAATAGATCACAATCACCTCAGACATCTGTAGAAACTCCCTAAATCGCTGCTCAGACAATGGAGAGGAGAAACATGGCATCCACTAACCATCCATCCAAGTTGCCTTAATAGGCATATTCCGATCCTCTACGAGCACAAAGAGGTGTGGGAAGCACTCCTAAAGGGGGACGCCACATGATCAATTGTCCTTCCAAAGTAGAAAGGATTTCATGTTGCCCTAAATCAGGTGCATCTGCGTAGATAAGTCATGGATGAGGATGACGAGCAAATCCCCTTTCAGAAAGCATATGATTGTCGTTGTGAAGAACCAGCAATGGTAGGGTGAGTATGAATATCATATATATATATATATATATATCCTGATGAAAACAGACACCCTCGCCCCACGACCTAGCCACCATTTGAGCAGGAGGGCATTATTCATCTCCTCCAAGCGGAGGACCCCAAGGCCACCCTAATCATGTCAAAAGTTGATCAGTTCCTAATTCACCAAGGGTAAACCCTTCGACTGACCACTAGAAGGGATCCAAAAAATAGTATGCATACATGCCTACATGAGTTGATGATTTCCGACTGGAAGAATCCTCATGGAGATGAAGAAAATTAGTGGCTACCAGATTCACCTTCAATAGCACTAGTCTTCCCCCACGAGAATATGGCAATGGTTGGAAGTACAAAGCCTAGAGATTTGGATGATGGTGGATATGTGGAAGCTTGTTGCACAAAGATCTTGAGGAGTTCTAAAATGCAACGCTAACACTAATGACAAATCAAGTGGCACGAGATGGCTCTAGCGATCGAACAAGCAGCTAGGAGAGGTATACAATGATGTAGCATTGCCAATAAAGACGTGCACGGAAGGAAAGTAGGCAAGAGAAGTGTGTGGTTATTAAGATGGAGCGACTCGAGAAGAGGCCCAGCCAAATGTTGTGGAGATCAACTAAGTAGACAGTGCCAAAGATGATGGTTTTTCCAACAATGGTGCTAGAGGTTAGTGCAATTATGGAATCGTGACAAAGATCGCTAAACTAGCTAGTTTTACTGCATGCAATTATATTCCAAGGCTCACGAGTTTTGTAAAAGATCTCTAATCTTGATGTTGAAACTTCATAGCATGAGTTTGATAAAAAAAAATCAAAATCATGACTTCACCCGGATAACAAACCTTTTCAAAAGTAAGATAAGTGACATTTTTTTAGGTGGGCATCTCCTAGACGTCACACCCCTTTTCCTTTTCAAAAAAATGAAATAAGATAAGCACAACAATCAGGAACATCATAATTTGTGTGATTCAAGATGGTCGGGATAAGTACCCAACTCTAAGGGCGAACGAAAAGGGATATTCTTATCAAGTATTACTAGTATGGATGTATATATAGACACCACAACCCAAAAAGTCCAAATTCTTACTCATCCAGGCTCTTGGGTCAATAGTAATCGGATCTTGGAGAGAGACAACTACTCATCGAACTTACCATAAAACTCTAACACACGCATTCCATGCATGATTTGGATTGCTAAGTTTATAGTCAGACAGAAAACATTAATAATTAGCTCATGCCAGCGAACATATGCATTTTATCATTGTATCAAGCAATCATCCACTAAAGATTCTAATCATTATTTGTATGCTTACATGTTATGGCTTACATTACACTTTTTTTCATGGGAAGTCCAATACAATTAACACTTTGAACAAACAGAGGAACTGAAATAAAGGCAACATTATGTATACTCCTCTTACCAGTACAAAGATGCTCAGCTAAAACGCTGCCAAATTGCTGATCTGCCATGTCATTACTTGATGCATCTCTTGCCTGGCAAACTTCAGATGAGGCTGCCAAAGATTTGTCGTGAGCACGGCCTCTGTAGGTAGAATGAATCAAGGGCTATTTAATTTGTGTCTAGATGTGATTTTTATTCAGAACATACAGATGAAGATGCATAAGAAATGAAAGAAAAAAAGAACTGGGTTTAAATCTAAGAAATGACGATGCAATGTAGCTATCACTGTAGCCGCAGAAGATCTGTTGGCTGATGCATTTGTAATGTCTGTTTAATAGGTTTTTTTGGATGTATACTGAAAATAGTGCTTCATTTGAATATGTATGAGTCCGGTTTCAAATAAAATAAAAGAAAATGATCATTAGGGAAGTTTGTTTACCCAATCCAGACTCTATTAAAAAATACAAAATATATATATACACATATGTTACCATTATAAGACAATGTATTTATATCTTATGAGAAATAATTGTATCATCTATATAATTAAATATAGATGACGAATAAAAATAACAATCCAACAAATTATCGATACATGGATGGCACATATGATACAACCATAAATTATGGAAATTTTTTAAAATGAAAGTCCAAAAAACGTATTATATATAAGTATATTTGTAGACATAAACGCAAAAAAATGATATTTGGTGGCAGTCAAAACTGTTTCTCTAGGTAAATCTGATTCAACAGGAAATTCAAAAAATAAACATGTGGTAGCCTTGGCCCTTGGGTGTGCGCCCCTTTGTAAAAAAAGTAACGATCACATATTTTTACATTTTATAAGAAAATGGAACCATCCATTATACAAGTTTGTAAAAGTTATGTTCTCATTGCAATGTTAAGGGAGGCTATGTTCCCAGAAGTGCAGCAGCAGTCTAGCGGAATCCATGACCCCTAAATACCGAAATACTTCTAGTTGCAGAGGCAAACAAGGGGAAAAATACCGAAATACTGTTTGTGACTGATGTAGAAGTTCCCTTACAACATCTACGTTAGTCCAGAGGCCACAGATGCTACTTTAATTGGATACCGGTCTCTCGTGTGTTTCTACCTCAAACCTGACACTATGCTAATATTTCTCGTTGCAGAGGGACTTGTTTTTTGAAAAAAAAATTAATATGTATGGTATTATAAGGTTCAGGATTAGATTAAAATACGAATGTCAGTATCATATCGTTGGAATAATGGGTATACACATGCTTTTTTTTTGAAGCCAAGGGTATACACATGCTATATAGCCTTTTTCATGATAACACTTGACTTATCGTGATATCAACTATATATCAGTTTGTATCAGCAATATCACCAAAATGCGGAAATGAAGCACAAGTTCTCTCCCATTTCGATAAAATTTGAGAGTGCTTAAAGAAAGGCGACCGTGGTGGATAGTTTTGTCTAGAAACAAAAGAAGACCGAAAGGCCCCAAGCCCATCCACCGTGACATGATCCAAATCGGTACTCCGGAAAAAAAAACAACACAAATGCATTGACCAAGCGAAGATAGCACCTCCCAAAGGGCTTGGGGAAAGGACTATGATTTCTATATCCTTGGATGTTGACTGAAATCATTTCTCATTTCTACTTTCGTTGGGGCATTCCCTACTAGTGATGTGTTGCATCACATGAACGCAATGAAAAGATGGCAAGGGCCGCTATATCGTTGCTCGGATGTAGTTCAAATTTGCAAGAGTTCTCGCATGAGGAACAAATGCGAGTAAATAAACCAGTTTTGTTGCATCGCCACTCAGATGGAGTCCAAAATTTGCAAGGGTTCTCGCATGATGGATGCATACGAGTAAAGAAGTTAGTCCAAATGAGGTCGCAAAAGTAGTGGATAGGTAGGTGAAATTCTAGCACTTTAACAGGCAAATCAATGGAGATAGTAGATACAATGGAAAGAACGAAGATTCAGATACCATATCTCCAAGTGACAAAATGGATTGGAGAGAAAGTATGGGAGATTAAGAAGATAGGCTTCACATTATGGTATCTAGGTAAAAAGAAGGGTAGAAATGGTGTTGGAGTGGTTGTTCATAGGGATTTGAAGGATAGTGCGATTGAGGTGCAAAGATTTGGGGATCATATTACTTTGCTAAAATGATGCTTGAAGAAGAAATTCTGACTATCATCTCAATTTATGCACCTCAAATTAGTTTAGAGGAAAGGATTAAACGAGTTTTTTGGGAGAATTTGGATAAGATTATACAAGGAATCCCAAAGAGAGAGATGATTTTCCTAGGTGGAGATCTTGATGGATACGTGGGAAAGGATGCTTCAGGGTATGCTAGTGTTCATAGAGGCCATGGCTTCGAGGATAGAACTGAAGAGGAAAAGATCCTTCTGGATTTTGTAATAGCTTATGACCTTTTCATAGCAAAGACTCTTCAAGAGTATTTAATTACTTATATGAGTGACCCGACTAAAGCACAGATAAATTACTTTGGTTTAAGGAGAAGCGATGTGTGTATTGCAAAGAATACAAAGCAATCCCATGAGAGAGCTTGACATTGCAACATCACTTGCTAGTCACGGAGATCAATAGGGCATGGAGGGCACGCTCCAAATACTGTTTGAGCTTAGGTTTGGGTTCAAGAGATCAATTCAAATCGTAGATCTCGACCATTTTTCCTACATAATTATTTAGGAAATATATTAATCAAAGGTTGGATTCCTATTAAGAATACATACATGATTGTACACATTCATTTACTCAATTCTTGCGTAATTGCATGCAAACAGTTACAAAAATCGAAGAAAATTTTTGTTTTTCCACTCAACACCACCATAAGATTGTCCTTTCATTTATTTCTCCTGAAACTAATGATCCCTCTACGCTTATGATGCCGACCATGAACTGTGCGCAGTAAACAAGAGCGTCATGTGCCCCACCCAGTGAAATTCAAATGGACGAGCACACAGGGGTGTGCACGTGTGTTGGTTGAGTGTTCACGAGCTAAATTGAAGAGGCATCATGCGCTGAACGGTGCAAAATTCAAGTGCGCAAGCAAGCATGTGTGTTGGACAAGTGCTAAAGAAAAGGATGGTTCCCAAGCATAGAAGGCCATATCGTGATATATCGTTGACATATCAAGTATCGTGAGGCAGGGGATATCGATATCATGGTGCATATCTATTTACCAGGATATCGGCGATATATCAACATATCGGTCCATATCAGTCAAAAATGACTGGATTCAGTACAAAAATCCACGGATATCGAAAGATATCGTCGAAATTTCATCGATATCTATATATTGATGAATAATACCCCTGTAAGCTTGATTTCACTACTTATTTTGCTACTCCTAGTATTGAAATACATCGTGTTTTATATATTTTGTTTTGAGTCGGGGCCACTGCCCCACACCCCCGCAAAGGGGGGACAACCTGGGGCCCCCTAGCCCCCCCCCACCCGGCTCGCTGACCGGGCAGCGAGACCCCCACTAGTAGGGTATGGTGCAACATGGGAGTGCATACAATGGTTCTTCAACTTAGGGGTATCCAATCGATTTTAATTCATATTCTTTCCCTTTAGAAAATATTATTATGAATTATATCTCTTTTAAAAAATGCTAGTATGATCTTTATTTGTTTGGTTCTAAAAATAACTCAAACATTTTGGTTATACATAATATGTGATGCAATATAAGTCTTGGATGAACTCCATTTCCAATATCTATAAGTCAATAATCAACATTAACAATGATATGTGCAATATAAAGGTCATAGATGATCGTATGTGTGACATAAGTGTATATTTGTAATCTATTTAGTGTTATAAGAACTTGGATGGACTATATTTCCAATATCCACAAGTTAGCAATCAACAGTAACAACGATATGTTTGATATGACTGATATATGCAATATAAGGGTCATAGATGATTGATGTGTGCGATCTAAGAGTATATTTTTAGTGTTCTAAGAACTTGGATGAACTCCATTTCCAATATCTGTAGGTCAATGATTAACAGTACCGGCAATATGTTCGATATGACCGATATGTGTGATACAAGGGTCATAGATTAGCGATATGTGTGATCTAAGAGTATATTTGTAAGTTATTTAATGTTCTAAGAATTTAGACGAACTTCATTTCCAATATCTCTAAGTCAAGAATCAACATTAACACCGGTATGTGTGATATTTGGGGTATAAATGACCAATATGTATAATATAAGTGTGTATTGGATAGTCTTAATATCTGAAAAACGGCAGAAAATATCATTTTCGATCCATTTCCGACATTTCCACTGATATCGTCTATATATCAACGATATGTCCTGATATATCCTTTTCTGGGTGGACCGATACGATATCGATATCGATATGGCCTTCCTTGTTCCCAAGATCATTAGAACTAGATGGTGGAATCTTCAATTGAAGCAACCAAGCTTCAAGGAGAAGGTTTTAGAAGATGTATTTTTGGATTGTAACAGAAGTGCGAACAAGATATGGGAGGCGGTAGCATCTTGTATCCGAATGATAGCTAAAGAGATGTTAGGCGAGTTTAAGGGAAATATCCCAGGCCAAAAGGAGGCTTGGGGTGGAGTGAAGGGGTGCAAGAAAAGGTTGAAATTAAAAGAGTTTGCTTTAAAGCTATGTATAAGGATAGAACAAAGGAAACTGACACAAACTACAAAATAGTGAAGAAGGAAGCAAAGAATGTTGTAAGTGAAGCGAAGACGAAAGCTTATGAATTTTTGTACAAAAATCTTAACTCTAAGGAGAGTCAGAAGGATATATTCAGATTGGCCAAAGAAAGAGAAGAAAGACCAAAGATCTTTCTCAAGCGAGATGCATTAAGGATAAGGAAGGACATGTACTTGCTACTCAGAAGGATATAGAGACTAGATGGAAGCAGTGTTTACCATTGAGGAAGGGAACAAAGAGATTACTTTGGGAGATCTAGGTAGTAGTGAAAGTTACATGTGTGCAAGTTATAGATGAAGCCAAATGAAGTATACGAGGCTTTGAAGGTTATGAAACCTGTAAAAAGTGTAGGACCCGATAACATTCCTATATATGTATGGAGAATTCTAGGTGAACGTGGTTTGACTTGGCTCAAAATTTGTTCAATGGTATTTGGCAAAGCAAGAAAATGCATGGAGAATGAAGGAGAAGCTGTGAGTTCAGAGATCGCAACACCACTAGAGGTAGAGGGGAGTGACTAGTGGTTGAGGCAATTTTGAAATGTAATGTTTAATAATCAACAAATACAAAATACTCAGACAAGCAATCTGATCAGCACACTTGCACAGTATTTTTACGTGGAAACTCACTTGGGTAGAAACCACGCTTGAGTCAACCTGACTTGAGATTTCCTGGTTAGCTCTTCACTATAAAGCCTGAGATAGTTACGAGGATATCTCAACCATTTACAAAGCTTTACGATTCACAATCTTGAATCAGACACCAAGATCACATATTGTAGCACTTGCAGAAGAATAGGCAAGCTTCAACGTTCTTTTGATTTCCTTGGAGTTTACTCAAAGTGCTTCTATGAAAACTTAGTATCAAATACCTAAGGTTCTACAGAAAGAGGTTAACTAGAAATAAAAGATATAGATATGCAATAATCATTTTCTGGATATTCTCTTAACATATATCAATAAATATTTTTAAATCGATGATAGTGATAACTATAATAATCAACAGAATATAATTACACAATATATTCACACATATAAGCACAGCAATTATATCACCTGTAGCACACAGGTGAATAAGCAATATAAATTACAGAATAAATATCACTGGGTTGGAGAGTGTATTCGAATTGCTATCAGAAAAACTTGCGTGCTGGCAATCGAGAGAATTACTCAGAAAGAGTTTCTTGCTTTTTAGAGAAAATAAGAGTGAATACTCAAATTGTCTGTATCCAACAATGAGTATGGGGTCCCTTATATAGAAGTCCAAAAATTATGACGATTAGAAACAAAATTAGCAACAAACTAATTTAGATCAGAAACAAAATTAGCAACAAACTAATTTAGATTTGCAGTAAGGATCAGATAAAAAACAATGAACAATCAGATGAAAATGATCGATCATATCAAAAGTTATGGTCGATCATCTCTGACCATTGGAGTGGAATTCAAATTACAACTGATAGTATCAAAAATGGTGCTCGATCAGGGTTGATCGATCAAGTAGAAACATATGATCGTTCAGTGGTGACGATTGCATGACCATCATCACACACCTCATCAATAGCCGTTGGAACATCTTCACTCTCAATGCTTTCCATGCATGGCACATTCAATATCTAAAATATCAATTCTCCCGCACAAAATTCATGTTTATTTCTGAAGAACCATGGTTACAAGGAAACATTTGTGTACGAAATTCCTTTAAATAACTTTTACCTGTCTAAAATGCACCATGGTCCTTGGCAAGATTCTAAATTTGTTATGACTTATGAGTAGGAATCAGCATGGCATCTATATATCTAACTATGAATGCAATTTAGCCACGCCATTAACATAAATCTTAAATTAAGGTGTGTACAATTTAACTGAAACTGAACCTATCCTTCCCGCGACCATGCGTGGTTGAAGCTTATGGACCGAGCTTCCCTTTCGAGATGAAATTCTACTCGGCATCCAAAGATTGTGAGAAAAAATCAAATAGCATCACAATAATCCTATAATGATTACATAATTTAGCATAATGCATAGACCATATTACCTGTCACTAGAATCAGAATGGGTACCAGGAAAATGTGGAAACACAGGCAGTAAATCCTTGTGCCGTATTTCAAGTTCACTTACAGGAAGCTTCTCTATTTCAATCTCTCCACTAGATAAATCATTGTTAGAAATACACACTTTACTTGGAGGATCCATCGCATAGAAACGGATCTGTAATAAATAGAAATGAATATCACAAAAAGGACGGAACCCCATGGGGGGAAAAGAAATTCACCCAACACATACAAACTACCTTTGACTTCTGCCATATTGGTAATTGCCTAGCACTGCCTTTTACTTCAGCATTAGATAGATACCAGCGCATTTTTTCATTATCTTTCACTGACCCTCTCCTCAAGGAAGTACCATTAGATGATGCCAAATGCTTGACATCATTTTCTTCACTATCAGATGCATTCCTACCTAGCTCAGAAGTTTTGTCATTATCCATTGAACAACTGGACATGTGCTCCCCTCTTTCAGGCCAATTTAGTCTTCTGCAAACATCCCACCATTGGACCGGTTCAGCATTTACTCGTAGCTCCTCATCTTGAACTCCAAAAGAAGAGTTCAAGCTTCTCAAAGAGCTATCACATGACTCGGCTACTGAAGGAATGAGATCATGTTGAATAACATGACCTGAAGGTGCATAAACCAAAAGATGCTCCAGTGAGATGGCTTTTGAATCAACTTCTAGAGAACTCCCATGCATGGTATTGTGGAAAACAGTGGCGATGGCACCAGATGGAGCAGGAGTTTTTCCTGCAGCAGAAGCTGCAACTGTGCTAACAGTATTCAACCACCCAGAATGCGCAGTTTTTATTCTACTTACGACTGAGAGAGTGATCGGAGGTGGAGAAGGGGAAAACTGATGATCTGAAACGGAAGAGGTCGACCACCATGGTAAGGATAAATTTGGAATAAGAACAACTTTGTCCCCAATTTTATGTTGTGCACGGAGATTAGCATCACCACCAAAAGGAGGCAACAGATACACATGGCATGTCCCCCTAGCGGTAACAATAGATATCCACTGACTATATTGGCTAAAAGATATGTCTTGTATTACCTGAAATTCATAAAATGCCTGTTATAGAAGAATCTTCGAACAAATGGCACATACCATAATTTGTTATGGAAAATCTTACAGCAGAAGTTAGTCCTCGATATAGTTTGTAAAGGTGGACATGGGACGAAGTCCAATCATGATGTGCAGAGCCTGATCCATTTGGTACATATTTTGGCATAATACGAAATATATTTATGTTATTTCCGTGAACAGAAGCGGTAACTAGAAGAGTCCCACTTGGATCAAAACATAGTGCAGATATTGGGCTGCTATGAGCTCTGAATTGTGAAATGACATTCTTCCCAATAAAATCCTTAACCACAACCTGCAAGTAAAGTCATCTTCAATTCATGAATCCTTGTGCATGCTATTACGAAATCAAGAACGATTCACGTGTTTCAGTCAAACTATGTTCAAAGGACTTGCAAAAGAAGAAGTAGTTGTCAAGAAAGAAATAGCAAGCAATAATGAATAGTATATAGCAGAGAGCAAACCAAGTCAAACTATGTTCAAAGGACTTGCAAAAGAAGAAGTAGTTGTCAAGAAAGAAATAGCAAGCAATAATGAATAGTATATAGCAGAGAGCAAACCATTCCAGCATTATCCGGTTCGTTGGGGTTTGTTGATGATATTAATCGACCAGCTTTCCTGCTAGATTTTGGCGATAATGGAGAAGTTGATCCATCAGGCAAAAGATCCTGACAGTATTTAGTTATAGTTTTGTAACCCATGTCACCAAGATTGATGATTCCAGAAGCCAAATGTTTACTAGATTCCATTGCATAACGAGCAACAAAGCTCCCACTCCCTGGGGAGGTTGATGGACTAACACCAGGAGAGGGAGTCAGATTTTGTGGACTTAGGCGACCGCTATTCGACACCAAAGGATTATTGGAAGCATATGCCAACCATCTTGAACCCACAGCCATGGGACCGTAACCAATATTGACCCCAACATCTCCCTGAATTGGATAAGTTAGCACACTGAATTTATTTTCAAGAGTAGAAGGATCGAAGCAGTATATCTGCACAACAAAGCCAAAACCACAAGATTATACATTTCCATGGGAAAATATAACAAAATCATGCAAAAATTGTTAATATTATTACTTCACTGCACTCACCTGTGCCGCAAGAGCCACAGCCACAACCCGGGGACTGCATCGCACTACATATACAGCTGAACGAAATCTTAGAACATGAACATAGCTATTAGACCTAAAAGAGAAAAATCGGACAGTAGTAGGAGTTGACATGCAATTTCCCTGCTGTAACTCATCTCCATTATCTTTAATCAATGCACTCAAACGGCCACCTTGAACCACTCCAGAACCATTTGTGTCATCTCCGGCAACAACTAACAGCATTGGATGGAGTGACCTAAATCCTTTTGTGTCCTCAGACTTATATGGAATAGGCTGCATTTGTAAGAAAGTGACAGGTCCGTTGCGTTTTGAAACCAATTCACGCACGTCAGAGGCATCCTCGACTTCCAAGACTTGAAATCCATTAGAGTAACCAAGTAGCAATACATTCTTGAATAAATAATGAGATAGCTCAAGTTTGTCGAAGCCAGCCCACAAAACCTTTTACAATGTGACAAACAATAAATAAACCATAAATTATAAAAAAGGAGAAAGGAAGAAATAGTAAAGAAAAAGTGTGTAACTAAATAGCACTATTTTCTCAACCAAAGCATTAGTGGAGTAAAAAAGTGTCTCAAGAAAGTAAAAGAAAAATGAAGTATAAAAAAATATTCATTTCAAAGGACTGGTTTTAATGATCATAACTTTGATGAAATTTTAATATTTTTATGGCATCTCCACTCATACAAATTGCCAAAAACATAATTGTTTATTAAAGATTATGGCAGCTCAAGCAGATAAATCATGTAGCTTTCTATCCACATTTTGCAATTACCATGTGTTGTGTATTCAATAAGATGAAAATGCAGCACATGTCGATGCAAGACTAAACTAAACTCAAGAGGCGAGAACTACGTTATCATAAAACTGGCATGCATTCAAGTGAAGAGATTTAGCTCTGACAAAAGGTAAAAAACTTGAAAATAAGAAATGAAGACCACAAGATCTAAAAGCACATATAAAAAATGAAATTTATGTGCAATTGTGGTTAAATTAAATAAAATAAACATCTTTTTTAACGCATGAATGAGACTATCAGGAGGGATCTTAGTTTTTTTGGATCTAAGCTCAAGAATGACCCAAGATAGATCTGAACGAAGGCAAAGACTCCATGTAGTCGACCCTACTTAATGTGGGAAAAAGGCTTTGTTGTTGTTATTGTGGAGATAAAAGAATGAATTGCATTACTGAGAGGCCCTAGGATTCTCTTATATATGAGAGAATTGGTTGGGCAAATTACAAGAAAAAGACAAAAGAAAAAAAATACATAAATAATATGAAAGATGAGTAATATCTCAACACTCCCCCTCAAGCTGGAGCGTAGATTCCGATTAAGCTTAGCTTGGAACAGCATCTCTGGTAAGGCCCTCTGGATAGGGCCTTAGTAAGAACATATGATGCTTGGTCTCCAGAGCTAACGTGAGTAGTGGCGGTAAGACTGTATCATGTCACGAGTGTAGTGACAGTCCACCTCTATGTGCTTGGCCCTCTCATAGAAGGCAGGATCGTTTGCAATGAAAATAGCAGGTTGGTTGTCACATTGGAGGTGCATGAGAAGAGGCACCTCAATAGTCAGGTCAGTAAGAACATATCCGACCCACATATCTCTGTACTAGCCTGCGTCATGGCCATGTATTCTGACTCAGCACTCGATCTGGCAACCACAATCGGCTTCATGCTCTTCCATGAAATCAGAAAATTCCCTACGAACAATGTGAAGCCTGAGGTAGACTTCATATCCTTTGGACACCCAGCATAATCTGCATCTGCACATGCTGTAGCTGAAAGAGATGTACCTCTGCTGAAAAGAAGTTCCATGCCAGATGATGTCTTCAGAAGCCTTAGAATCACATGGACTACATCCATATGTGCATGCCTAGGCTGCTCCATGAACTGGCTCACTTTGCTCAAGGCAAAGGGTATGTTTGAACTGGTAATAGTCACATATAGGAGCTTGGAAACAAGCTCCATGTACCTCCTCTTGTCAACCTCCTCAGTGTCATCATCATAGAGCTTCATGCTCGGATCCATAGGAGTAGTGGCAGGTATGCAATATGTCATGCCTATCTCTGAAAAGAAGATATGTAATGTACTTCCTCTAGATCATCACAAGATCTCGCTGGTTCTTGGTAAACTCCAGTCCAAGGAAGTAATGTAAACTACCAAGGTCCTTGGTCACAAACTGCTAACCTAGGAAGTCCTTGGCAACCTGAATGCCCTGCTCATCATCCCCTGTAACAATAATGTCATATAAACAAGAATGACAACAGTACCTCTCTGGGTCATGTGCACAAACAAAGAGCGATCGGCAGTCGATTGCACAAACCCATGTTGCTCTATCAAGTCTGAGAGCTTTTGGAATCATACTCTTGGATTCTACTTAAGGTCATAGATATCCTTGTGTAGCCTGCAAACCTTCTGGTACTCTCCCTCAGCAGCAAATCTATGTGGATGTTGCATGTACACCTCCTCCTTTAGATCTCCATATAGGAAGGCATTCTTCACATCAAGCTGGTAAAGGGTTCAATCTCGTGTCACAGCAACCGAAAGAAGGATACGCAGTGTAGAATGCTCGGCAACTGGAGAAAAAGTATCATGATAGTCTGCTCCATATGTCTGGATGACCCGCGTACCACAAATATCGCCTTATAGCGATCCACATTGTCATCTGCACGGTGCTTCACAGTGAACACCCACTTGCACCCAACAACGGATGCACCAACTGGAGCTAAAACAAGACTCCAAGTACCATGTGACTGTAGCGCGGTCATATCCTCCTCCATTACAAACTTGCACTAATTGTCCTGAAAAGCCTCCTGATATGCCCATAATATCTCCACGGCTGATAGTGCCAAGGTAAAACTCCTGAAATCCTCTGACAGTCTGCTCAAGTAAACCTGGGTTGCAAGAGGATAAGCAGCACAAGTACGTCTCTGCTCTCGCAGAGCAATCGGCACATCAAGATCATCTGCCAAGTCCTGAACATATAAGTTCCCTCTTGAGAGGGCACATGCTCATCATGTATGGAATCATGTTGCACAGACAACTCAGCAGTGCTATCAGTAGAAACAATGTGATCATTAAATACCTAAGGCGTGCTGGATGATGGACAAGAACTGTGAGCAAGGGGAATAGAGCGAGACTTGCGAGTAAACACACGTGGCAAAAACTGTCATGGTATGTGGTAGTCCAGGGGAAGCCACAAGAGCAGGTAGAGGAGCAGGAGTAGGTGGTGGTCGTGGTGATGGTGGTGGAGGCGGTGGTAGAGCAGGAATGGATGGAGGTGGTGGTATGGCAGTCTGAGGTGGAGGCAGATCTCAACATCAAAGTCTGATGGGGTTAGTCTGACGCATGTAGGAGAAAAATACATGACATACACAAAGAAAGTTGTCGTTATTGATAAAGTATTTCCGCCTAAGTGGATCAAAGCAACAGTACCCTTTCTGGGTACAAGAATAGCCAACGAAAACGCACTCGACAGCTCTAGGAGAGAGCTTGTCACGGTCTGGAGAGAAATCATGAACAAAAGCAACCGAATTAAACACACTAGGTGTAAGGGAGAAAAAATCCTTCTCAGGAAATGCTATCGAGAAAGGAATCTTCTTTCCCAACAGAGATGATGGCATGTCGTTTACTAGGTAGCATGCAATGAGGACCGCATCACCCTAGTATGCATGAGGAGCACGACTCTGGATCAACAAGATTCTGGTCACATCAAGTAAGTGATGGTGTTTGTGCTCGGCAATACAGTTCTGTTGGGATGTATAAGCACATGAGGTCTGGTGAACAATGCCAAGAGATCTAAGACACTCAGAAAGCTGTATGGTGTAGAACTCTAAGGCATTATCAGAACGCAGATATTGACAGAAAAAATATTCTTTATCTCATTAGTAAAAGATTTAATAGCATACCAAGCTTCAAACTTATTCTTCAATAAAAAGACCTGAAAGTCTAAAAAATCATCGAACAGTGACCAAATAAAAATGGTATCCCTAGTGATCAGGGACATGACTCAGACCTCAGATATCTAAATGGAGAAGCTCAAGCAACAGAGAACTGCTCTGACTCTGATGAGATGGAAAGGAGGAACGATGGTGCTTCCCAATCTAGCATATCTCACACTGGAAGGAAGATCTCGTGGAAATATGTGGAAGAACATGACACGGCTTCTATAAAGGAAGATGGCCAAAACGAAGGTGCCACAGATATGGTGAGAGTCATGAGACTAGTCCAATAGGTATAGTAGATACACCAGCATGAGTAGGTTGGACCAGTCTGTAGAGCCCCCGCTGCTCACAGCCACATCCACTCACCTTGTCAGTGAGTATGTCTTGAAACACAAGAGATGAAAAGTCAAAAATGGCATGACAATGCAGATCCTTAGTAATCTGACTAATGGAAAGTAAATTCATCTGAAAGTCTGAAGCATATCAAACATTCTGAAAACGCATGGATGGTGTTAGATGCACCTCTCCATGTCATGTGATGGGTAGTTGGACCCCATTAGCAATGACAATCCATCTACCAGGAGGTATGGTCCTGTAGGACCTCAGCTAGGCTATGTCTCCACACGGATGGTGGGAAGCACCAGAGTCCATAATCCACTCTATCATATCTACACCGCTACTACCAGTATACCTTAGGAGCCTGAAGAGACTCTGGTTGCAGCTACAGTATCTGTGATGGCGGTGCCTGCAACAGGAGTCATGATCTCATATACAAGAGACAATATCATCTAGGCGAGGATCGGTCTGGGATGCTAGAATCTCTGGCGGCTCAATCTGTTCTGTCACACAAGCAGACGTAAAATATCCATGCTTCTGGTAGCATGTATCCTCTACGTGTCTTGATCGACGACAGTATGTGCAAGGGTCACGCTGACGTCCACTGCTTCTGCCACGAGGGGTGCGTCCTCTGAACTGGGTCGTCCCTCTACTTGATTGTCCATAAGACGATCAGAAAAGATGCCTCATGATGCTCTCAAGCCTCTTCCTAACACCCACGAGAACCAGTCTAGAGGATAAGAAAAAGATAGGGATTGCAAATAGAACCGAGCACAACATCACCAATCTGTCACCCCTGGTCAGGCAAACAGACTTTCATCCAACCAGTTGTTGCTCCAACTTCTCAATCATCGGTAATCAATCAGTGGCGCGCATTCAACCGGCCACTAAAGGCACGCCATGTTAACGTTGCGATAGGTCCATGCGCGGAAATTGCATCTAGCTAGTGTACGACTCAATCTCTACATCCATCAAGTCAAAAGGAACGAACTCTGGCATGTACATGTTCAACCTCAATCCAGAAACTGCTCCAAATATGTCCAAGACCATTGAAAGTCCTATGTAACTGCCAGTGCCACACTCCGCAAGCAGTATCGTGTCATTCATGTACTAGAGGATGGGTATAGAAATGTCATCCTTTGAATAATCGTTGCGGAAGCCCCTCAAAACTGGCTGATCAACCATGATCGTCAAAGCATCAGTCACAAGAACAAAAAGGTAATGGCATCAAACTGAAATGAGATCATACGATGATATGATCTTCATCATATTTACCATCATATAATACATCGTCAAAAATTAAAATAATACAATAATTCATATATGATTTTAATTAGCGAAAATGGCAATAGATCAAGTCACACAATAGAGAACCAATTACCCTATCCTATAATTGAGATTTTGTTGACCAATCCATATATTTTGAAGGTGGGTTCATTTATCCTCTCTTTGATGTGTGTGTGTGCACGCGCGCACGTGCGTGCACATGCTAACTTTTCAAGTTGAAGAAGAAAAAATAGAAACATTAGTAGCTGATGACAAATGGGGTTCCTCTTGCTCCCATGATTTTCTACAATCTGTGTGAAGGATTTAACTTCTATACATAATCAGTCGTCCCTTTTTTCATTTCCATGTGATTTCAGAGAATGGATCTATTCCTTATCTGCTTCACTTGCACATGCCTCGGATGTACAAGTATGTTTTAAATGCATCTACCCATTGTTTTACATGTTTGAGCTCTCCAACCATCCATATTATGGAGATCCCCCTCTCAAGCCGGATTGAATATTACTGTCAAGTAACTCTAACAGTGGTCAAACTTAGGATTTCAGCAACTGCAGCAGAATTCTGGCAACAGTTATTAGGATTACACAAAATCTCTGGTCAAAACCTCTTCATCTTCAGGCAGAAATCTACGACCGCCATCCCATTTGTTTATGAAGGTTTTGGCCTCTGTTGTGTGGCTCCCTAATGACTCCCAATGGCAGTCGAGCACAGCCTAGCGGCCAACACCAAACGTCAACAGCACTCTTTTTCTTGTCAGTGGCACCGCCTACAACTGCTTCACCACCGATGATCACCTGACAACTTCTGATGGTGTCCACCTGGCCCTGCTTCTTGTTTTTACACTTTGCTTGTGTTTTGCAATCCATGGTTTGGAGATAGCAGGATCCAAGAAATGGATGGGAAGGAATGCAAATTACCTCCACACAGTTCAACAACTCTAGCTACCTCTTCCAGTCTGTTGAAGCAAAGTTGGTGATTGCTGATAGAGGTCCAGAGGCTAATACGAAAGGAACCAACATTAATCACGTTGAGTGTCTAACAAGAGAGAGGAGTGGAATATTGAGGACAACGTAAAATCTTTAGTTGTTCTATTTCCATTGAAATCTAACCTCTCATTCTCAGGAAAAAGACATCCCAAAATAGGTGCATTGTATTAGAAAGAAAAAATGTTTAGGCAGAAGAGAAAAAGTTCATACATATACCAGCTGACCAAAGAAATATGCTACTTGAATAATTTACAGTGAGATACTTTATTCGAGTCGCAACTTATTTTTTTCTTAGGAGACTGAATCAAGAATTTGGAAGCATCAAACGTTAAACCCTGAACTATACCATAATCCAAGCATTGAAGAAGTTTTCTTCCAAGTTGAAGCTGAAGAGTCAATACACTGGACTATGGGTCGGTGCAACTGGAGATACAACCACTGAACACTTTCCCGGACTAATCAACCCTTTGTGGCAAAAACAGCAGTAAATCAAGATCCGTAACTACAAACAAGAGTAAATATATCGGGAAGTGCAGCCGCAGAAGACTAAAAAGAGACATGATTGTGGGAAGCTTAGTCGAGGCATGAGCAATCTGCATAACGAGGAAAAGTTGCAGATGCTGCTTTGGTACCACCTAGCTCTTGAAAATCTCTTGAGGGAGGTGAATACATTCATCATTATCTAACATCTAAGTAAAGAAAGGAACAACATGGATTATTCGTTAAAGCTCTCATCAGCAAGCAGGTAACCCTCCCTCAATCATGTCCTGCAACTCAAGATAGTCAAGGTAATTGCACTTCTACTTCTTTTGTTAAAGCCAAAGGATAATCATTTAACGTTAACGATCATCCAAATATTATAAAATAGAAGTCAATTACGCTTTTACTTTTGACAATAGTAAAATGTCACTACAAGAACGATACTGATCACAAAACTGGAAACCTGAGTGCTTTTTCAATATTAATTAGGATCGGGACAAAGAGTGGTGAGCCACCTGTAATAGGTGATCACCCGAAAACTCAAATTATTAAATCTTAACTAATTACAAGTGTGCCATCTAGGATTTACTTAATCAGAGTGCAATGTGCAAGAACATTCTCAACAAATATTGAGACCTTCCTGGCTAAATAAATGGTCCAACATAAAGCAAAAATTATGCCCGCTCTACTCTAATCTGGTATGTTGTTGCGTCAAAAATCCTACAGAACAATTCAAGGTTAGTGATGTCCGCCCAACCCAGCTATACCCTCTAACATGTATCTACAATACCCCCTATATCCTCTAACAGGTATCTACAATACCCCAGAAGCTGAAGAATAGATAGTATATGTCCTTTATTTCGCTTTCGCATATCGAGTAAGATGCAGGTGAATCATGCATAAAATGCGCCCTCAAGGCTCTTGTCACTAACATCTTATTGTGGAATAGCCACTTAAAGATTGTTACGTTTAATGGCGCATGCACCTTCCAAATTAATATGCAATCCTTGGCAAGTGTCGCATGTCTCCGAAATTCTTAGCAACAGCATGTAGCTTTTTTCACCAAGAACTACCAATTATATTCAAAGGTCACATCGCCCACTACACTAGGACCATCCTCGACCAAGAGTTATTCAAACAATCGTCGAAATTCATCCCTAACACATGGAGCCATTGTCTACCATTGGGGATCAAAAATCCATAACACGCTTCTCAGTCTACCTTCAGTGCAAAGAGCCTAGGAAATCTGTCCTTTAAAATTCCTATTTCAATATAATCATCATGCCAGAAGCGATGAAAAGATCTACCGTCACGTAATGTTGAATGCAATTGTTGCGCAAACTCTTGCGATGATGTCTCAACACCTCTCCAAAAAATTGAAGGTGATCACCCTAGGTTATCTCTTGAGATCAAGCGTGTCATCCAACCGTAGATGCTATGAATCAACCAACAAACCAAATCATCATTCCCAACCCCACCACCCACTTTGTTAGTAGGGTCATGTTCAAGACAAGACCCAAAATATCTTCTAAAAAAAGACAAGACCCAAAATATCAATTTCGCTAGCATATCGTCTGCTTTGGGAAATGAAACATCACCGATTTGTCGCTGTTATTTCTCTCAAGTCGCCCAAAAATTGGGGAACTGCAAATGAAATTTTATTTTTTGGGGGAAATTTTATAAGGTTTCCAATGTGTTTTAATCAATAAATAAGATAAAAAATATACATGTATTTGCTAAAATATAGGTTTAAAATTAAATGCAGCTTTTGTATAGTATAAAGGTACACCGCACAGGCCGATGGGGTGATGTAGAGAACATTTGCAAGCAATTAGAATTTAGAAGTTTAATCATGAATAAATAAGTTGCAGTAACAGTTATAAATATGAACTCATAATTCATAACGACTACAAAAAAAAACATAAATACTCGTACATGCATGATAATTCGGAACTCGGAAGAACGATAAGAAATGAAAGAATTAAGAAGAGTGGCTCAACGGATCCATCAGTCTTGTTTACTCTACTATATTTCTTATCCTAATTTGATATATATATATATATATATATATATATATATATATATATCAGTCTTGTTTACTAAGAAATGAAAGAATTAAGAAGAGTGGCTCAACGGATCCATCAGTCTTGTTTACTCTACTATATTTCTTATCCTAATTTGATATATATATATATATATATATATATATATCAGTCTTGTTTACTCTCAACGGATCCATCAGTCCTGTTTACTCTCCTATATTTCTTATCCTAATTTGGTATATATATTCCAGTATTTCACATGTCAAATAGCTATACATGGCCTTGTAATCCACGATATATTGCACATATATGTAGTCTTCGACATGTGCAAGGAAACCAATTCGAGGATAGCCTTTCACAGACGCGGAGAAGGCAAAATTACGATGAGATCGACACAAGAAGATGCAATTTTTTGCGTGCATCTTTTCTCTCTCTTTTATACGCTAGCCTTTTTTCAAAATAAATCCTTTTTAGCACGGTCCAAATAGTGCCCAAAATCATGCTGCATTCCTTTTTTAAATCCAGACCCAAACAATGCCGCACCACCCTTTTTAAAGACCAAAATAGTAGTGGGCTCATTTGTTGAGAAGAGGAACAAATGAGATGTTTATTCCATAGAGCTAGAGTCTCTTATATAGAGAGAAAACCCTAGAGAGGACAAGGGTTACGGAACCCGAGAGGTCACAGGGGGGTTACGGAACTCGAAGGGCCACAGAGGGTTACGGAACCCGAAGGGTCACGGGAGGTTACGGAACCCGAAGGGTTACAAATATAAATGTAAATCTAATAACTCTAACACTCCCCCTCAAGCTGGAGCTAAGAAAGCTGTAGCTTGTAACAAAAAGAAAAAGTATACACCACATCTTCACACGAAGCATCATAAGAACATATGTCCACTGCTGGTAGAAGACCTCGCTCGAGGACGGGTATGCGGCTTTCAGGTCACCAGAACGTATCTCTGTCATGCATGTAGAGTCGTTGCGATATTAGGTCACTGGAACGTATCTCTGTCGTGCATGCAGGTCACCGGAACATATCTTTGTCGTGCCTCGAGAATAATCGTTGTAGAAGAAGTCCAGCACGGAGTAGCAGTCAGGTCGTAAAAGAAGAAGTATACACCCTAACGAAGAAGTCAATGCTCGGTGAAGATGGATGATCTGAGTAGTAGTATGGAGCGGAGGTTTGTCAGTCATGGTAGGGCAATAGACGTCCTGAAGAATCATCTCTGACTCCCCCTTTCTCACATACTTGATAGAATAAAGAGTATGGAACATGAAGTTGGGAGAAACAAAAAGTTAGGAGAAACAAGTCGTGATGAAGCATGGGCTATTGGAGGGGGGCTCCAGGCAGTGTCGACGACGCCGGAGGAGAGGTAGGAGCTGTTGGAGCCTCGGGTGGTGCTTTAGGTGTCGCTGGAGATGGTAGTTGGTGCTGCTGGGGGCTCGGATTGACTTGCATGAGACCATGGAATCCACAAGAGATGCAGGAGGTCCAGCCCTCTCTCCTTGTCGGCGGAGAGAGAGCTGGTGATGGCGGCGGATTTAGGGTATTAGAATTCGGTCTAGGACCGTTGCTCTGATACCATGTTGAGAAGAGGAACAAATGAGATGTTTATTCCATAGAGCTAGGGTCTCTTATATAGAGAGAAAACCCTAGAGAGGACAAGGGTTATGGAACCCGAGAGGTCACAGGGGGTTAAGGAACCCGAAGGGCCACAGAGGGTTATGGAACCCGAAGGGTCACGGGAGGTTACGGAACCCGAAGGGTTACAAATATAAATGTAAATCTAATAACTCTAACAGGGCCGAATCTCATACCGATTACCTGAAAGCTATTTATGACTCCTACTATGGAACCCCATGTCGTACACGGCATTGTCGCCCTCGATGGGGCTTTTTCCCTAGGATCGGTGTCGCCGCCCTCGATTGGGGCTATTCTAGATCGCAACCACTGCTACTGATGAGTCTTCTCCATCTTCGATAGCTTTGCATGGGAGTCGCGATCGAGAAATGCATTGCCTCTTTGAGTTCTTCAAACTTCTTGGTGGAGGCGAAGCAGAGATGATGTGGCTAAGATCTATGCCGCCAGGAGAGCGTGCAAGGGATGGAAGGTCTCGATGGCCGCCTAGAGGAAGGGGATGCATCGTTTGTGTCTCAAAAATAATCCCTTTGTGAGGTATCGGGGTGCCACTGGAGATGGAGCACTATCTTTAGAGATAGAACATTGATGGTTGATGCCCGGTGATGAGAAACAGATGGAATGTAGAGCTTGCTAAAAATCAAACTGGAGATGATAAGCACGTCGTGCATCTAGAGGTTCTGGAGATGTGCCACTATTCTGTGGGATTTGAGGTTCCATCAAGGTTCCAAGAGATCTGTCGATGGGGCTTCTACGTAGATCTCAGACCATGTACCCATGCTTGGAGGCACGGTTGCCATCATGGAATTGTTTGTTGATGTACAGGGCTTGACGCCATAAAACGTATCACGAACTCGCATAGAATTAGAGTTTCTGAACCCAAAGACTTTGGAGATGTTCAAATCAAAGTCGATGGTGGAAAATTTAGGGTTTTGAGAAACCCTAGAATTGAATCTTGAACTTAATCATGAAACTGAATAATCATAGAGAATAATAATCTTTAAACATAGATCTTCAAGAACAAGCAAGAACCGAATCTTTTCTATTAATAGAATCTCAAACAAATCAAGAACATAAAATTAAATCCTCAAGAATCGAACTCACTATAGTACCATGTGTAAATACACTCTGATACCATGTAGAAATACGTTTTGATACCATGTAGAAAATGATAATGCGGAAGTGTATCAGGGATAAAAAATAAAGAATAGTGAAAGAACACCGTAATTTTACGTCGAACCTTACTCCGTGAGGAGCGGGATAAAACCACGAAAGAAGACTTCTCAGGGCCGGATATTATATATTGCTTTCTCTTAACGGTTACAATGGATATGGGGCTTCTTATATAGCCCCACCAGTAAGACTGAGTCACACTCACGGTAGGTGTGAAACTAAACTAGTGGATGTGATAATTGGACCATGGAGGGATCCAATTACCTATTTATACAATGGACACATACTCCAACATGTTCCCATTCTTTTCAAGAAAGACTTTGAAGTTTGTTTTTGTAATATGTGTGTAATTGGAAAAAAAATAAGATCTATGTGCTGAGAAAGTTTGTACCCGAGCATGACATATTTTGTCTTTCTATTAGCTTCTAGTGAATCAATAAATGTAGTTTCTGAATACTCTATCTTATTTATCTTATTATGAGTTATGACCATGATTTTAAAAGTGTTGACTCGATACACTAAGGCATACAACTCGAGGCGAGGCATGCCGAAATCGGCCCGAGACGTGCACCTCGGGCACTACAAGTGAGGTGTGTGCCTCAATCTTGTGAGGCGAGGCTGAGGCATTGAGGTGCCCAACGTGAGGTGAAGGCATAAGCCTCAAATTAGGGCCTTTTTGACATTTGACATAACCCTGATTTGCTCAAAGTAATAAAAAACGAAGTAGGAGGACATGGGTATTTCTCTGTTCGAACAGAGAAACCTATCGCCTCCTCTGTGTACTCCAGAGTCGAGAGCCCATCTCATTGGCAGCTCCTCGGATCGAAGGTCGCGAATTGTTCCAATACCACCACCTCTACACTCCACAAGTATCAACGCCTCCCAGGCTTCTAATCTACCTCCAGTTCTTCACTTCCTTAGGTTTGTTTTTTTTACTTTATCATTTTTTGTTACTATACTAAATAGTACTAGATAATTAATTTTTATAAAATTTCTCTTAACAACAGAGACTGTCAACTTAGGATCATAAATGTTTGATTTTTTATATTGTGTTAAATATTGCTAAATAACAATTCCTGTTTTTAATGGTTTGTTTTGTTTATTTAAGAAATGTAATTTATATCATATTAGATTCATCTATATAGGTCATCTTCATATATGTAATGTGATTGTGTGTGATTCGTGTGCTAGGAAGTTATGCGTGTTTTTTACGTTACTAATAAGTTGATAACTTCGAACAATTAGAGTTGTAGTTCGTATTGCACCCACTGTTGTAAAAATTGACTGACTAGGCCGATTAGTCGGGGGCTGACTAGTCGAATCGGTGGGGTAGTCGACTCGACTAGGCCTAGTCAGCCATTAGTCGGTCAATCTGACTGATTTGGGCCGACTACAAGGCCGACTTTTACATAGAGATTTTTATTTTTTATTTTTTTTTCGATTTTTTAAAAGCAAACTTAGTCCAATATACTTTATGCTATATTTAAAGACAACTACTTCTTTTATTCCATTGTGATAGTATAGAAAACGTACAAATCAATGTATATATGTAAGAATATGTATATAAAAATTGATTTATATATTTAAAATAATTAAAAATTCAAAATCGACTAATGACCGACTAAATCTGATTAGTCGTCCAACTGGTGATTAATCCTTAGTTAGTGACCCCGCCGACCGAGTACCGACTACCGCTTTCTGCAACCTTAATTGCACCTTGGACAATATATTGCAATAGTTCACATTGTCATGACGTATTTCAGTATAATTCGCATTACTTATAATGTCTCTTTCCAAAAAATGAGGCTTATGCCTCATGTCACATTCAGGAAAATGCCTTAAACCGTCTCACGCTTTTTTATACTTTTTATGGTATATGAGATTGGGTTGGGACATGCAGAAAACTCGAAAATTGATCAAATGATTACAACCAGTCTTTTGTCCAAGATTGTGGGTGCACAATCACAGCACTGTAAACATTGTCTTACTAGTAAGATGACAAAAAAATCCTTCTCAACAGGAGGTCGGTCGAATGAATTGTGAAGCTTGATACATCCAGACATATGTAGACAATAGAGTGTCACTACATATAAAAATAATAAACTTTATAAAATTCATCGATGACTACTCAAAGTTTTATGTCTATATCTTAGGAAAAAAGGCAAAGGCCTTTGAAATAGTTAAGAGATACAAGAGTGAACACGGAAGTGGAGACAAAATTAGAAAAAACAAATAACACTCTTATGATTGATAGAGATGGAAAATATACCCCAAAGAAACTTGAGAAGTAATGTATTAAGCATGCATTCTTAGGCAAACTACGATCATGGCCTCAAATTTCAGCGAAATTCGGTCGAATTTCTGTCGAATATCGACATCCAGTCGAAATCGAAAATCGACCGAAATGGCCGAAATGCCCGAAATATGGGTGCCCTAGTACAAAAAAATACCGAAATAACCGAAATTTCGGTCGAAATTCGACCGAAATTCCACCGAAATTCCGTTTCGGCCGGTCACCGAAATGGTGACCGAAACCGACATTTAGAGCCTTGACTACGATACCTTACATGCCACAACAAAATGGTGTAGCTGAAAGAAAAAATAGAATACTAATGAATGTAGTAAGGTGTATGTTGTCACAATCATGTCTCTCAAACAAATTTTGAGGGGACACAATATTGACTGCTAATTACTTATAGTGCAAGATTCCCACCAATTGAGTGAAAGGATGCATGGGAGCTATGTGATAGGTCGAAAGGCAGACAATTAATAGGATATAAGCGGGTATTCCAGAGAAAGTACCGGACCGATGATAATGTTAATAAATACAAAGTAAGATTAGTTAACAAGGGTTATACTCAGCAAGTTAGAATAAACTTCCAGAAAAACTACTCTCAGATTGCTAAGTTCACATAGATAAGGATGATCTTAGTTATAATGGCATATGTAAGTTTGAAATTTATTCTAAATGGATGTGAAGACAACCTTCCTCATTGGAGAATTGAAGGTGTGTTTGGATGGAGGGATATCTTGTAGAGGATAAATCTCTCAAAAGGATTATCTGGTGGATAACTCTTTTGTGTACATTGATGTTTAAATGGAGGTTTTATTGTTGAGAGGATTTGTTGTGATGTGATTTTATTGAAGATTGGAAAAATGATTAGATGTTGAGTATTTTATTATTATATATATATATCTGGGGCTTACATCGTTCATAGTTTATAAGAGGCGAGACAAAGCTAGGGATAAATGAGAGAGATCTTAGAAATCCCTAATCTATCCATCTTTGCTTCAAAGAATACAAGATGGTAACGGAAAATACATTATTCTTCAAATTTGAAAGTCCCTGAACTACGCATATGATTTCAATGTTGTACATGAACATTGAAAAGTAATAAATTGGTACCCAATCTATAATATTTATCTTAATGTGGTCCTTTACTATTGAAATTTAGTTGATCATGTTGTCTTTCTAACCTTAAAAATTGCAACAGCTCAAAATTACATTGTGACAAATACTAAAGATCAGGTACCATATTATTACCTTTTAAAGTTCTTGTATGACATCAAAATCAGGTGTATAATTCAAAGATTTTTGTGTAATTTACTCTTATAAATTATAGATAACAAGATGGTATACTATAATAGTTTTTTGTTGAAATGGAAGAAAGAGATTAGGTAATTTGATGTATTAAATAAGAGAGTGGGTGGTTGTCAGGTGGGTCCCATAGGAGAGGAAATAAAATATGGCTGGTAGTGCCCACCGGAGTGGAAATGTGAGGTTTAGTGGAAAATCTGGGGGAAAACCCGGTGGTTTTAGAGGCAAAAACCAAAACCCTATGTGTTTTCTCCTAAATGAACTACCCATAAGAGAGGAGACATACAGAAAACATGATGTTTTGAGGTAGAAGATCAAGAGAAAATGGTTCAAAAGTTAACAAAATTATTATATGACTTGAAACAGTTTTCACGGCAATGGTATCTCAAATTTAGTGGGAAAATTATCCGATTTGATTTTATTGCAAATAAATTAGATAATTGTGTATATGTCGTGAAGAGTGAGAGCAACTTTGTGATCATGTTTGGAAGACATTCTACTTGCAGGTAATGTCATAGTCATGTTCAATGAAGTAAAGAAAATTTGAGCAATGAATTTAAGATAAAGGACATGAGCGAGGCATCCTATATTCTAGAGGACAGAAGTTCGATGACATTGAGTCTTAGCTAAGAGAAAGATTTGCATATTGTATCAAAGATATCTGAATGCAGAATAATACTCTGTCTCCTAAACCACTTGTTATTAGAAAAAGACTCTGTAAAAGTCAATGTCCTTGAAAGGGACAACAATCTTTAGATATTCCATACACAGGCGGTGGGAAGTCTAATGTATGCAATGATGTGCACTCGACTTGACTTGGCTTCTCTAGTTTGCTTAGTTAATAGACATCAAAATAATCTCGGACTAGCACATTAGGAAGATGTAAAGAAGATTCTTCAATATCTGAGAGAAACTATACATGTGAAACCGGTGTATCAAGCTGAATCATTTGAGGTAGTAGGGTACTCCGAGGAGGATTTCATAGAGAATGTAAATGACAGGAAATCCACATCGAGTTACATTTTCATGTTTGACGGAGCAACCAATTCTCATGATAGCAAGAAACAAGGATGTGTGCATAAACATACACAAGAGGCAAAAACGCATTGCATATAGAATGGCCACCACTCATGCAATTTCAATTAAACGCTTTCTAGAAAACTTAAGCCATGAATTAATCAAAGGACCAATTGAAATATAATGATAAGAAAAATACAATAAGCTTAATCAATGGTTGGACTAATAGTTCTAAAAAAGCATATTGAGATCAACTGAAATCTATTGCAATAATTAAGATGCAATAAGCTTAATCAATAGTGGGGCTAATGGTTCTAAAAAAAGCACATTGAGATCCAATATCAATATATACAAGATATAGTGGCAAAACAAGAAATCGCCGTAACTTATATACCTACAAGTAACAATAAAAAAAATTGATTGATTCAAATTAAGAATCGTTTCCCGCTAATCCCTATTAGGGTGATGTCAGATAATTGGAAGACGGTGGAAAGCAGACGGGTGGGGAGTTCTGGGAGGTCTACAGTTCGATCTCGAACAGGTGGTATGAGGAACATGCCTCCAAACTTGGTTATTGGTTGGAGACCAGTTCAAGTGGAGCGTGATACAGGGGGCTCGGGGCATGCAAAAGGTCGGGTAAGTAGGTGTTATCGGTGCAGCGCCTGTGATCAATGTGCAAGTGCCGGCCAGAACTCAGTTCTCTGTTTTGGGTGCAGGGGATTTGGCCACCGGCAATGATCTTAATCGGTGAAGAGGATTCCTACGGGAGCGAAAGGTGCAGTCCGAAAGAGCAGAACTTGGTGTCCAAAGAGTCTCCGTACAATGTTGCATTGGTGGGTATCTATAGCAAGCCAGAAGCAAGATTGCTTGTATCAGGCCATGGAGCAGACAGAAGTCTGCTTGGCAATCAAACTCCTATCAAGGTACCATCCGCATTCTTAGTAGATTTCACTACAAAGATCCCACAACCTCGATAGAAGTTCCCATCGTCACATACATCTCAAATTCTCTATCTTCAGAGTCCTCTCCGCAAATTGCAATCCGAAATGCAGTGCGGAAACACACACCACTTCCAAAAGCAAAAATGAAACAGCACACGCAATAATCATGGCAAAAAGCAGCACCTGATCCTTCTCCTCATCGGCGGCGGGGACCGTGATGGTTGCGGCCACGGACGCCCCCGCGGAGCGCACAGTGGATGCCACGGTTCCGGCGTTGCTCGAGACTGACTTCAGGCAGGACGAGATCATCCGCAGGGAGCTGGGGAGCAGCGAATTCCTGCCGCCTTTGGTCCGCTTCATCTCCCCCAATTCCGGTGCTCCTCCGGCTATCGGGCCGACCTACCGCCGCCGCCGCCTGCGTGCCGCCGGCCCAGGCGGCGGAAAAGACCATCCGAGGAGGGCGGAGGGGAGGGAGAAGGGGAGAGCTAGATGTGGGTGGTGGTTGGCGTGTCGGGTTTGACTCGTGCGGCCATCTCGCTTCCCTTTGCGCGCACGCTTTCGTTCTCTGTTGGTTTTCGGGCTGTGGCCCTTCGCTCGTTGTTGCGCTGTTGCTGTTATTTATCTCTACCGGCAGGAGAGGTGCGGGGATCCGCTGCTCCGCGGGAGAGACGATGGTTTCGAGTGCTACGCCCATCCGCACCGCCCATTTTAGGACAGCAAGATCCTATTCAACTCTTTTGTGCTATTTTTTGCTCTATGAGGTATCTTCCGTCACGAAACTTCCGTGTTGAAGATTATATTATCCGATCACAGCACAATCCCTGTAATATTTCGAATTGCATTATATAACCCCTGTAATCTTTCTAATTGCACTATATCTCCCATGTAATTTTACTATGTTGAAGCTGTTGAACACATGCACCCCGTGGAAGGGTTGTGGTTCACCATCTTAAACTTGTTGGCAATGATAAATAAAGGATTTCGGCAGATATGGTGCCTCCGGTCCTCCTCGGCAGCCGATGATTCATTCCCTTCCGTATTCAACTAGTAATCAAAGTAACATAAGGGCTTAGGATGAATCCTAAGCTGGATGGACAATTGTGATAAGACCTTGAGAGAGGGGGATATTTCAGTTTAGCACTGGGAAATTGTAACGGCTGATTTTTCCAGCTCATATTTCCTTTTTTTCTTAATAAATGGTATGGATTTTATTCCAAAATTAATAGCATTATTGGCCCATTAATTGTTCCTCTTTGATGCATAAAAATCCCATCATCCCCACCCCTCACATCACTTGTCTTTTTCAAAGAGAGAGAGGGGAGAGGGAGGGTTAGAAGGAGAGACCTCACCAAGAGAATTGTCCTCGTCGCAGGAGATATCGACGTCGATTTGGCGAAGGAGAACGTCGGCTCAGGAGCAAGGAGAGGGACGTAAAGATCTAGTAGATACATTTTTCATCGGCCTTGAGGTATGTGTCGAACACCGTAGGAATACTACTTGATGAATCGACATATGCCTCCCATCTTTAAGTGTGATAAGTAATTACTTAGTTGTACAAAATACAATCTCAAAATGTATGATTAAGTTTTTTTATAGATGTATGCGTTTAACCTTTAAGATCATGCGACGTCTTGAATAAAACTCTTGAAAGGATTCCGTTAAAGTTTTCGGAAACTAAGTCGACTACTTATTGGCGATGGACTGGCGGATATGCTTAAAATCTGTCACCGACAACAAGGAAACAAATGGCTAACCTGATTTGTTTATTGTGTATCTAACGTTATATACGTGTGTGTGTGTGTGTGCGCGCGCGTGCGCGCGTGCGTGCGTGCGTGCGTGCGTGCGTGCGTGTGTGTGTGTGTGTGTGTGATATAACATTGGAATGTAACAAAGTAGTAAGTAATGTTGTGAAACATACACCAACTTAGCCTGTTGAAGTAACTCCAATGTCTTAACATTAAACGGTGTGTTATTAATACTAAAGTATTAGAATATTTATATGTTATGTTTTGCCAAATTATGCATGTGATATTATGTGTAACTAAATTGTGTTCCACGCTATAACTGTGTTATAATACGTATGTATGTTGTTTATATATTGTTTCTTGTACATGCTATGTCAATTATACTAATCGTATGTATACTTTATGTACTAATTTTTCATACATGTTATGATGATCGTGTATGCTTACATGTTCTTGGTCACATGTCATGTTACTATGCGTAGTGCTTGTGCTGATAATCCTTGCTCGAATGTCATTCGTAATACTGTCATTGTGTAATATATATACATACATGTGATGTGTTATATGTAGTAATTGTATTTGTAACGTACTAATACGTTTCGCTAACTAAGACATCGCATCTGCCCTTTTCTCTACTTTTCAAATGTATTAATTATATCTATTACACGTTTCCGTATGTCAGTATTCACACTGTACTAATACTGCAAAAATATTATATTTTGCATTATGATTACTGAATTGTGTTTATACTTGTTGTCTAGTTAACGTCTTTAATCTTTATGCCTAATATGATTATTATAAGTCATCTTAAAAAATGTGTAATCGTGTGTTTGTATTCATGTAGTGCTATTACACACTTGTTCTGTGTTAATGTCTTGTCATATGTGTTATATTCATCACCAAACAGATATACTTCATATGTGCCAATGTAATATGTGTGCGTTGTGTTGACATAGTAATTGTATTACTTATGTAATTAAAAGTTCAAATTAAGTATTGGTACCGATTCAAATCAAGAAGAATTAGGATCGGTTGGTGGAATGGAAAGAGGTATGAACATAACTACTGCATGGAAAGCAAAATGCTAAAAGTCCCTTAAGATAAATAATGGTACATTAACGATAAGCAGAGCTAAGTGCTACACCTGATGGTGGGAGCCACCTTTAGAGTCCAACTATCGTAGGCTTAAAGAGGCCAACGCCTTCCGGGGGCGTACGGTTCAAGGAACCGATTGAAGCGAAAGATAAGTTCTCTACAGATGTAGCTACACTATCATGTATGTCATGTTCATGGACCGCTTGTGCCAGCGGTAAAGCCACCAAAGTCATTCAAGAATGTAACAATTAAGACAACTTTAACCACTAAACAAATCAAGGGCATGTGTACCGTTCTGAAATTGCTATGCATATGTGTGCAACTATGGCAAAGTAATGGCATTATGCAAGTGTTATGATTGTAATGGGCATATGCGTAATTATGGAAAAATTCTGAGGGTAAAAGTGAACTTTATGAAAATGTTAAGGCGTATATGCAAATGTGGAAAATGTTCAGGGTATATATGAAATTATGACTTCAATGAACGATTTCGGAAGGAGCACCTTTCTATACACGTTTATGTGAAATTATGAGTCGCATGATGATAGTATATGAGAACAAGTTAGTATCATATGCAATAAGATAATTATGCAAATTGTATAGTTATGTTGACAATTGATTGTATAGAAGAGATTATGTTTTAATGGTTTAAAGTTAGCAAAGGGAGACGTGTTTGCCACGCTAGCCGGCTTGACCCCAACTCGGCACATACTGAGCTTAGCTCATAACATGTGTTGTTGTTTTTTTAGGAGAGCACGAGCTGTGATTTAATTTCCAGTTCAAGGAGAACTATTGTCACGTGAAGTTAAACCGGTACGGATCATTGATGCATTGATTGAAGGGATGTCGTTATGCCCAATGGAACATTTGTTATGCTACCTTATTTCGTAGCTCATGTTGCTATTTATGTTGGAGCTGTAATAAGAGAACCTTTATGTTGACTAAACTTTAGTTAAAATATTTTATTTCTCTGCGCATTGATTACCATGCAAGTTTCCGGTAACGGTTCGGTCGTGCGACCAAATGTTGCATGCTTCCGCCGGTCATCACGACCCGTTCTGTTACAAATGGTATCAAAGCAAGAGTTCCTCTGGGCATAAGATATCCACAATTTATAATGACATAGGTCTAGACGTTTAGAGTGTTTTAGCCTCATACAGTAACTCATTGACGATGTTGGATTTGATTCAGATGGCCCCTCATCGTGCAATTGAAGCCAATAGAGACTGCGAGTCATCGACGAGTCAGGAGACCATTGTGGACATGCAGAGGCAGATGTTGGAGCTAATGGCATTGATGGCTCAGCAGCAGCATACCCGCCCATCGAGCTCTGGAGGACTTACTTTAAAAACATTCATCCAGCATGACCCGCCAACCTTCAAAGGTGAGCATGAGCCGGAGAAAGCCGAGCACTAACTAAGAGAGATGGAAATGGCTTTTGAAGCAACGGACTGCTCACAAGAAAAGAAAGTTATTTTTGGTACTTTTCGTCTGCGAGATAGTACTAAGGAGTGGTAGACTTCCTGCAAGGGGATTCACTTTTCGGAAACTCCGATCATCAACTGGAGTGACTTTGTGGAGCATTTTTCTGAGCGTTACATCCCTGAGCATGCTAGGGATGCTAAACGCCAGGAGTTCATAGATGTTTGCCAGGGAAGTATGACGGTTCAAGAGTATGCTGCAAAGTTTCAAGAACTGGAAAAATATGGCAAGGGTATCTGTGCAAATGAAAAACAGCGAGCGAGGAAGTTCGTGGAAGTCTTGAATGGCAGTTTGAGCCTTAGAGTACTCACTAGGGGTCCCACGATCCTATCTGATACCGTTGCAGCAAGTGTAGAAATTGATGCAGCATATCGGAGGACGCAACAAGTGAACCCTCGAAAGCGCCCTCACAAGCCCCGCTACAATGACAAGAAGCGTCGCAATGCGATAAATGTCAAGAAGACAAGAACTGATGATGCTCCAACCAACAAGAAACATGTATTGGATGTATGTCCGCATTGTGACAGAAGACATCTGGGCGAGTGCTACAAATTGACAGGAGCTTGCTTGAGGTGTGGAGAAAAGGGTCATTTCATTAAAGACTGCAAGAAAGAGTTCAAGGATCAGAGAAAAACATTCGAACAAAAGAAGAAGATGCCATGAAGGGTGTTTGCCATTACACACGAGGATGCTGAGGATGCTTACACCACCTTGGAAGGTACCCTTCTCATTGCAAGTCATTTATGCCATGTTCTTTTTTATTCTGGAGCCACGCATTCATTTATTTCAAGTAATTTTGCAAAGAAACTGAACTTTAAGGTTGATGATCTTCCATACACACTTATTATTTCTTCATCAATGGGTGATATTAGAGCAACGGGTATGTACTTAAAGGACATACCAGTCATGATAGGGGAAGACTCCCTCACTGCTAATTTGATCCTACTGCCCATCACAACCTACGATGTCATCTTGGGCATGGATTGGTTATGGGATAATTATGCTGCAGTTTATTGTAGAGAGAAAAAGGTGGTCCTGAGCAGACCAAGTCATAAGGATATAGGCGTCCGAGGTACTAGTAAGAGCGGACGATTGGTTATCCCTTCTTTACAAGCAAGCCAACAACTAGCCGAAGATTGCACCGCATACCTAGCTAGTATAATTAGCATTGAATCGTCGCAGGCACGTCTCGAAGATATAGAGGTGGTCCAAGATTTTGTTGATGTATTTCTAGACGATCTTCCTGGACTACCTCCTCATAGAGAGGTGGATTTCTCAATTGATATTATTCCGGGAACGGAACCGATATCTAAAGCTCCATACAGAATGGCCCCCGCAGAACTTGAGGAGCTAAAGAAGCAGCTACAAGAGCAACTGGATAAGGGATTTTTACGTCTCAGTATTTCCCCATGGGGAGCACATGTTCTCTTTGTGAAGAAGAAAAATGGATCTCTTAGACTCTGCATTGATTACCGAGGTCTGAACAAAGTAACGGTGAAGAACAAGTACCTGCTACCTTGCATCGATGATTTATTTGATCAGTTGCAAGGAGCAACAGTCTTCTCAAAAATCGATTAACATACAGGTCACCATCAACTCCGTATAACGGAGGAGGATATATCAAAGACCGCTTTGATAACGAGGTATGACCATTATGAATTCTTGGTCATGCCGTTTGGTGTTACTAATGCACCTGCAGCATTTATAGAACTAAAGAATAGGGTATTCCGAGAATACCTTGACAAGTTCGTCATCGTGTTTGTAGATGACATTTTGATATACTCAGCTGATCAGGAGCAGTACCGAGTGCACTTGCAGATTGTGTTTGAAACCCTACGACAACATCAACTTTATGCAAAATTTTCAAAGTGTGATTTTTGGCTGGATAAAGTTACATTCCTTGGTCATGTGGTATCCAAGGATGGTATTGAAGTAGATCCAACTAAAATAGAAGCTGTGATGAATTGGAGTCAGCCTAAAAATATTTCTGAGATCCGCAGCTTCCCCGGCTTGGCCAGATACTATCGACGATTCATTCAGAATTTTTCAAGGATCTCGCTACCATTAACGAAGCTCACCCTAAAGGATGTGAAGTTTGTATGGTCTGAGGAGTGTGAATGGAGTTTTCAAGAATTGAAGCAGAAATTGACTACGGCTCCAATCTTAGCTTTACCAATAGGTAGTGGAAGATTTGTGGTGTATACGGATGCATCAGGCACGAGACTCAGGTTGTCCTTATGCAGAATGAGAAAGTTATTGCCTATGCCTCACGGCAATTAAAACTGCAAGAGAGAAACTACCCTACTCATGATCTTGAGTTGGCAGTGGTAGTCTTTGCTCTTAAAATTTGGCGTCATTACCTTTACGGTGAACAATTTGAGGTGCTCAGTGATCATAAGAGCCTCAAATATATTTTCTCTCAGAACAAACTTAATTTGAGGCAGCGACGCTGGATGGAGTTCCTAAAAGACTATGACTTTTCCATTAATTATCATCCTGGAAAAGTAAACGTCGTTGCTGATGCATTAAGTCGGAAGCGGGAAGGCAAGCTAGCTAGCTTGAAACTTCAGTGGAAGATGATGAAAGATTTTGAAGACTGGAAACTTCTCTTAAGTGAAGAGAGGAAGATATCTTTTGCAGGCCTTAGAATCCAACCCGAGATAATTGGGAAGATCACGACAGCACAGAGAACTGATGTTGATCTTCCTAAAATGATAGAGGCATCTAAGAAAGAAGGTTATGATTTCACAATTGGAATCGATGAAGTTATAAGGTACCGAAACATATTATGGGTTCCCAATGATGTAGAATTGAGGCAGGAGATTCTCGACAAAGCTCACAGATCGATGTATACCATCCATCCAGGTATAACAAAAATGTACAAGGATCTGCAACGAAATTTCTGGTGGTCGAAGATGAAGAATGACATCGCAGCTTTTGTTTCTAAATGCTTGATATGTCAGCAGATCAAGATTGAACATTAGAGACCGACAAGTCCTGTTCAACCCTTAGAGATACCTAAATGGAAGTGGGAGCATATAATGATGGACTTCGTTACAGGTCTACCCAAAACCAAGAAACATCATTTTGACACTATATGGGTGATTGCTGATTGATTGACCAAGTCAGCTCACTTCTTACCTATCCGCTTGGATCAATCGACAGACAATCTAGTTGAATTGTACGTGAATGAAATCGTCAGATTACATGGCATCCCTACATCAGTCATACCAGATCAGGATACTAGATTCACGTCTCGCTTGTGGAAAAGTTTCCAAGATGCTATGGGAACTCAATTGAAGTTCATCACTTCATTCCACCCGCAGACTGATGGTCAATCAGAAAGGACCATCCAGACACTGGAAGATATGTTCAGAGCTAATGCTCTAGATTTTGCAGGTAGCTGGGATAGACATCTCCCATTAGTAGAGTTTGCTTATAATAACAGTTATCATTCGAGCATCAAGATGGCTCCCTATGAAGCATTGTATGGGAGACCATGCAGATCACCCTCGTGTTGGAGTGACGTTGGTGAGAAGCATATTTTGGGATCGGAGCTAATCCAGATCAGCAAGCAAGGGGTTGAGTCAATCGGAAAGAGGTTGTTGGCAGCTCAAAGTAGGCAGAAATCTTATGTAGATCGTCGTAGAAGGGGGTTGAGTTTTGCAACTGGAGACCACGTGTTTCTAAAGATTTCTCCAACCAAGGGCGTATTACGATTCGGCAGGAAAGGGAAGCTTACTCCTAGATACATAGGACCTTTCGAGATACTACAACGAATCAGAGAAGTGGCGTATCGTATTGCATTACCACCTCAATACTCAAAGCAACACGATGTATTCCATGTATCTATGCTAAGGAAGCACACTCCTGATCCTTCGCACGTTATCGAGCACGAGGTCCTCGACATTCAGCCTAATCTTACTTTCAAGGAGAAACATGTCTGCATAGTCGATCGTAGAGACCATCAGCTTCGTCGACGTATAGTTCTGATGGTCAAGGTCCTTTGGCAGCATCACCAGAAAGAGGAAGCCACCTAGGAGCTGGAGAGCGAAATGTGGGAGAGGCATCCACAGCTTTTCGGTATGATCCTTTACTAAAAAAAATTCAAGGATGAAATTTTTCTAAGTAGGGTAGATTGTAATGGCTGATTTTTCCATCCCATATTTCCTTTTTTCCCCAATAAATGGCATAGATTTTATTCCAAAATTAATGGCATTTTTGGCCCATTACTTGTCCCTCTTTGATGCATAAAAATCCCACCATCCCCAATGACGTATCCGTAAATCATGTGTGTTAAAAGAGATGTTTTAATTTGTTCGTGCCAAAAATATGATGTTGTCGTTCGTTGTAGGCGGCGATCGGAATCGGTCAAGAAATAACCACAAAAATTATTCAATTTCAATCAAGTGGTTTTATGTTTATTTTACTTGGGCAAGTCCCAAGGTCGATCACAAGGAGGCAAAGGAACAACCTAGAGTTATGTCTATCAAGATTCATGCACGGTTTTCGAGGGGATCTTTTTTTTGGAATTTTTAATGCAGATAAGGGATACAAGATGCAATTTCGGCCTATTTTAGGGACTAAAATGCAAATTACATTCAAATGATATCCGAAAAATACGAAACTTGGCCACAATGTAAATTAAGATGAAATAAATGCAATGTAATTTTTTTGGAATTTTTGGACGCAATATGATTTTTTTATGAATTTTTAAATGCAAACGGAATGATTTTCAATATTTAATTATCATAAATATTAACCTACTTGTTTTCAAGGGATAAAATTGTCTAAGATCTATCACTAGGTGATGGATCTCAGAAAAATACTAAACCTCGAAAATGTGGGGTTAACACCTATTAAAAATTAAATACTAAATATGCAAAATGATTTTTACAGAGCAAATTATGCATGCAAATGCAAATCTTTTTGGGCCCAATATCAAACACAATTAACTCTAGGAAATTTTTAGAGCAAAGGTTAATCAAATAAAAATTTAAGAGCATAAATGGGGTAAAGTTTGCAATTTTTCACAAAATAGTTAATTATTAATTAACCAATGAGCATAAAAATGTTCACAATATATCAAACTGTAGAGAGTTAAATGATAAACATCATGCAAATTTGGATTAATAAAATAATGTAAAGAAGAGTCAAAAATAACTGGGGAACACAGGGGTATAATTGCAATAAATAAAAAGAAATATGCAGAGGGGGGGCCTATTTGAAATTACCGATGAACAGGGGGTAGATATTGCAATTTCACCAGAGGGGCACATGCGGAGCACGCACCCTTTGGTCGGCGGGCTTCAGTGCGAATCAGAGGAACCCGGGGGGGCCTTATGTAATTTTGCCACGAGGCACGTGCCTGGCACGCAACCCCAGGGGATGATGCTCGTCACGTGATCCCTCCCATCACGTGCCTCGCACGCGGGGAGGGCCTCGGGTCTGAGCGCCCGGCCGCATAGAGATGATGAGGCGGAGGGGGAGGAGGATGCGGCTTCTGGCGGAGGCGATGAAGGCAGGACAGTTGATGAAGCGTCGGCAGAGCGTGGTGGAATCGTTGGCGGAGTTGGGGGTTGTCGGAGACGATGGGCGTTGAAGTCGACGTTGGGCCAACACACGGCCAAGAGGCGTTGATGGAGGTCGATGGCGAAGGCAGAGTTGCGTTAGTCGGAGAAGATGACGGTCGTCGACGTTGACGACATAGCTGGAAGCTTGCGGTGGTTGGTGAAGATGGATGTCGTCGGAGGCGATGGCGTTGGTGGTGTCAGAGATGGAGTCGATGAAGCGTTGTGGACGAAGCATTGTCGGAGATAATGATCGCGAGATAGAGAGAGAGAGAGAGAGAGAGAGAGAGATCGAAGAACAGAGGCGAGGGTACGGGTGCTCGGAGATCAAGTCGATGAACGAAGGAGGAGATACCTGATCGGAGAGGGCTCGACGGTGGTACACGCTGGAGCGGAGCAGCCTGGAGATGCTGCGACGAGTAGCTAGTGCTCTCGGATTACGCCGGAGTGGTCTGTCACTACCGGGGATTGACGGTGGATGAGGAGTCGGGGGGAGGGTCGAGGGTCTTAAATAGGAGAGAGGGAATGAGCGGCCGGTGGGAGAGGATTGGAGAGGATTGCGGAGGTTGTTAGGGTCGCGGCTGGCGCGGGATATGCGGAGGCGGTGGTTACGGAGAGGGGCGGCGGTTGTGAGACGAGGGGAGGAGAACGAAGGTGGATGTCCGTCCGATCGGCTGAGATCGGGCGGCCGTGGAGGTGACATGTCGCAGGGAGTGAGAAGGGGCGGGGCACATGCGGAGCACGTGCCTGGGAGGCACGTGCGACGCATGTGCGGTGCCCTTAATTATTTTTTATTAAAAACATGTTAAAAGAGGCCCAAAAACGCTGACACGTGGCGGCCCCAGGGGCACCACGTGTCATCACCAGAAAAATCGAAGAAAAAGATTTTGTAAAATCAAAAAGAAATAGTAAACAACCTCAGATTGAAAAAGTTCCTTCACAAAAAATGCTCGTCTCGACGAGATCTATAATTTTCATGAAGACATCAAAACCAAAATCGATCAAATGCTCAAAGTGAATTTTTGGGGTATCCCATATACATAGAATACCTATATTTTTGGGTTTTGTATTTTTTTGTCATTTTTAAACCAGATAAAAATTCAGATAAAATAAGAAAAAATCAAAGATAAATAAAGATATCTTAATCTATTTTTTTTGGATTTTTACTAATTAAGAAAATATGAACAAAAATTAACGGGTCAAAAACCGCTAAAATACACAATGTACAAAAGAGGCCCAAAACCCAACTTTCACATATGAGCTCCGATTCACTTGAACTTACTCTTGTTTTGAAGGTAATTGAATGTGCATTAGTTCAAAAGTGAGTAGGATCAAATCAGACACTGGATGGGGAAGATATGGGGCTTTTAGTCCGAAAATCCTGAAACAAAGGTTTGGGTTTTTTGTTCACTGATGAATCCACATTTCATCATCTTTATTCTATCATTTTGGCCTCAAAAACTCTAGCAAATGCGTGTGAATTCATAGTGTATAAAATACTGTAATTAAAGCCAAAATTATAGAATAAAGAAAAGAAAAGAAAAGGAATAAAATATTGTAAATATTTTATGACCCGAAACCCCGAGACCTAGACATCTCGATGAATAGGTCGACAAGGAATAAAGTAGGGGGAGATAAGGGCCAAAATACCAATGAAAATACCTTTATTTTTCATTCATTCTTTATTCATTTTGGGACCTATTTTTGGTTCCACTTTTTATACCTCAAATAAAGAAACTTTGTACATGAATATTGTAGATAATTAAATAAAGAAATACAAAATTGATTTCACCTAAAAATAATGTACAGATAAAAAGTTATGGTCTGAATAAGAATCCAGAATCCCAACTTCCCAGACTCGTATCTCACAAATGAAAACTCCAAATGCATCAAACTCACCTTTAATTGTATATAGTTTAAAATAAGCTATTTAATGGCGGTGGTTTCGCATTTGGCGGAGCTACGGTTTGAAAGTTGAGTTTTGGACCCCTATTGTATACTTGTACAAATTAAAATATTTAATTTATTATTTATTCATTATTTTTATAATTTTATATTTTTATAATTTTGTAAATATTATTTATAATAAATATGTATATTAAAATCAGAATAAAAATACAATGAAAATATAAAATAAAAACACTTGTATATATGATACATAGGTATAGTACTTATATATATACCTATATAATACATACCTATATTTCATTACATGTACAAAAAACATCAGAAAAATAAAATAAAAATATTTTAAGTGTATAAAAATACTTTATAAATTTATAAAATAATAAGCAAAAATTAATAAATTAAAAACACAAAATAAAAATAAAATAATAAAATATAGAGATAATATACATATAAAGGCTATAATAGGTAACTTATATTTTTATATCTCATAAAAATAATTAAAAATCATAATAAAATACTTTATAAAATAATAAATACTTTTTATTTAATAACCTAAATTTAATAATATCATTTACTATTTTAAATTGAATTTACAAAATAATTTTCAGGGGTTTTTCCTGGTTGGTCCACGTGGACCAACCAGGTGCCAGCCCCAGTTGACCCCGGTCAACTGGTCGCCCCCCACACATGTGCGCCTATCAGAGCATCGTTTGACCTTGTTTTTGTCGATTTTTCCAGGCCGCATCTTGCATCAAATCATGTCGCACTCTTCATGACTTTTTCTCCTCGATTATCAGGCTTACTCGCCCAACGTTTATCTCGAGGATTGGATCATTGTGTCGCCTGAAACACCTCGGTCTTTGGGGCGCCAGAACCACATTGTCAAACAACATATAATGCCCCCTTGACTTCCTTTTTGAATTTGAACGCCTCTCTCCATAGGATTAGCTCCCTTCTCGTGCCCAATTGCAAGGAGGAGGTGACAGCTCTCCTTTGTGACCTTCGGGAGGGTCGAGCGACGCCTGAGGTGCTTCCACCACCTCCCCCTTCGCCGGCGGTTGAGGTACACCACCCTCTGGTATCCGACCATCGAGGCAGCCTTCATTCCCTTTTATTTCTCTTGCATTTAGTTTGCCTTAGTCCTAGGATCAAAAGCCCTCTCGAAATTTTGTGTTCCATCGATTGAATCACACCCTACGCAAACCTCGCCGGAGCGCACCTCCGGTCGACCACCTCCTCGCCGCTTCGCGCTGCCATTCCACCACAGCGGGACCCAGACACTTTGCCTTGGGTCCTCTCATGACTTTTTGCAGGTCAAGGCTCGTTGACTCGAGCCTGGGAGCACTTTTGCGCCTCGCCGGAGCTCCGTGGAGCTCTCCAGCTCCGCCGCCCTCCCTCGCGAGCCTCGGCCGTCGCCGAGATCTTTTGAAGCCCCCAGGAGATAGCCCCGACCGTCAGGAGCCTCCAGCCGTCTTTTGGAGCCCAGAAGTTCACCGGAGAAGGAGCAGGAGCTCGGAGAAAGTCGCCTCGCCGGCGCTCCTCCGTTGTTCTTGCTCCGGTCTTCGGAGCCGTTGGATCAAGGCGGAGCTCCAGATCACCCAGCCACCGTTGGATCACGCCAAGCCCTCCACCATCAGATCTTCACCCGAGGATCTAATCTTCGCCATCCAACGCGAAGCGTCATCGGCTGTCAGATCGTCGACACGTGGCAAGTGGATTCGCATCAGCCGTCGGATCGCGCCGAGTGGGGTATTTTGCATCTTTACCCCGCGCATTTTTGTATTTACTAGTTAGCCCATAAACTTTCAGTGATAGTTTAAAAAATTTTGTAATAATTATATTTAGGTCCCTGAACTTTATATATTTGCACTTAGGTCCTCGCCACATCACCTCACGCGACCTATACATGTGAGGTGCGGGCATTTTGTAGAGGAACCCTAGCGGGTCTTATTATTTCGATTCAATCCATAAACTTTCATATGCAGTGTAATATTTTTGGGTAAATTGCATAGAGACCCCTGGGAATTTTATATTTTACACTTAGGTCCCTCCCATGCGCGTGCTAGTCACGTGCCCTTGTGGGTATTTTGCAGGTGTACCCCTGCGGGTTTAATTATTTGTATTTGTCCATTAAATGCAATATTCAGTATTATATTTTGTGTGAAATTTGCACCTTGGCCCCTGGATGTTTGTCTATTTGCACTTATACCCCTGCCATGCCTTGTATTTTTGTATGTTTCCCTATTTATTTAGTGCATCATTTTAACTCAAAAAAATCCCAAAAAAATGTCATAGGCTCCTGTTGCATTGCTCATTCACGGCATAATTTTGCATTTCATTTTTGTTGCATTTTAATATTTATTAAAAATCAAAAACATGCATTTTAGCTACTGTTTGCATTAGAAAATAGCAAAAAATATGAAAACCTCTTCAAAAATTCCAAAAAAATTACCTAAGGTCTATTTTATTGTGTTTTAGTGTCAGTCCAAAAATCATTAAAAATTTAAAAAAAAATTCTTAAAAATTAGAAAACACCTAAAAATTTCATAAAAATCTAAAAAATTCTAAAAAAACCCTAAAAAAACTTAGTTCATGTAGTTTCTATATTTTATTATCTTTAATTTAAAATTAATTTGGGAAAATTTTGGTACTGTTTGCTATTTTTCATTCCCATTTTAATTTCGGCCAGCATTGTTATTCACTGTTTTCTTGTATTTTGGCTTTTAAAAATACCAAAAACATTCTGAAAAATCCCCAAAAATCACAAAAACAGTAGAAAATTATTAAAAGACAAAAAACAATTTATTTTCTTATTTTTGAGTATTTTTCCTTATTTTTATAAATATCTTATCACCCCTTTTCTTATATTATTTATATATTCTATTTATAAAAACAAAAAATATAAAATATAAAAAGAAAATATAAAAATAGAAAACTAGAAATAAAAATACAAAATAAAAAATTTTAAAATTAAAAACCCACAAAAACATTTGCATATTGTAGACATTTAATCACATCACTTTTTGCACAATTGTTTGATCTATCCTGTGTGCTCCCTGTGTTCGACCTCTACATACTTACACCTATACACCTTTTTATGTAGAGTTAATAATAAATTTAACTCCACATTTATTTTTCATTACTTGATTCATATCTTGTGGGTTCATTGTTGATTAATTAGGGTTTAGTGAGCGGTTGCCGCAGCGACATTGTGGTCCCGCCTTGTGTGGACTATTTAGACCGTCGCTTGATCCTAGTTATCATCCACTTAACAGGGTTAGTGATTTTTTTGTAGTTTTCATTTATTCTTGTTAGTGATATGTACATAGTGGAGGTTGTTTTGTGTCATTCGGAGTCAGCATGAAGGATTTAAAAAAATCGGGAAGTTATCTTATTTTGTGCAGAAATTATAGATAAAATGCAATTCTTATGAAAACATGCATGAATGCTAATTATGCAGAATAAATGCATAAATGCTGATGATTTTGAGGGAATTGATGAATGAGATTTAGAGTGATGAATCCGAGATTCATCATCCCCCTATACTTAAACCATGCTCGTACCTGAACATAAAAAAGAAATGTCATGAGGTGAAATGAGATTGAGTTCCATATCAAGACCATGAGATGAAGGTGAAAATGAAACTAAACTCGACCTTTGGATTAATAATGTGGCAGAACTTTTGTGAGACTTAGAATTTTAAAATCAATAGCCCTTAAGTTCTACATATCATTGTCACAGTTTCGGCTCAGAAGTCATCTTAGATCAATCCTCTTCCCAAAGTATACCCTGTGAACATTGAATAACCGACTCATGTGTGTGAAGGGTTTTAGCTCTTCCCATACAGAATGTCGGACTACCATGCTCCTCTCCTCTCCAGTAACTCGTCCTCAGGGAGTCAGGTATTTCCTTCTAAGGTCTGTCGCGTTGTGTTCACAATCGAGTTGGGGGAGAAGTTTAGAAGAAGGGGAAAAGAAATGGAGGGTGGCTAGTGTAGTCACCTCTCCTTGTGAAGATGGCCGATGTAGACGAGACTCCACCAAGATCTGCAGGTTTCTTGAAGCTTGGACCTTTTTGGTCAGATTTTATTTGGTAGAATGCTTCTTTGTATTTGGAATTTTTGGTGGTTCTGCTTGGATCTTGTTGTGCCCCTATGGATATAGAATCTTTTTGTTCCGTACATTTTTTGGGGTCTTAGGAAAAAATTACGCCTAGTCGTCCATCCCTTTTCCGAAGATTTATTTCAACCCGTACTCCGGTCTTTAGATTTCCACGCTACCAGAAAAGAGACTCACACAGTCTTCCAACATCCCGTTTGAGTTGAGCTAAGTGCATAGTGCGAGAGTACAAGTTAATTCCCTATTCCAGAGTTGTACTCAGAATGAAGAGACCAGGTTAGACACTAAGAGTCAAACGCTATACATTATCATGTGGAACTTAAAGAATTAAGTCAAAAGATCTGAAGCTCTTAAAATCCTATTTCTCGGTGAAGTTCCTTTTAAAATTAGGTGGATTAAGGTCAAGTCAAGACCACTCTCGGTTTCTTCTCACAACTCGGTTCAGAACCCGATGACTTTTCACAGATGCAAACGAATGTGATGTTGGATGAAGTGCATGTGTGTGAAATGCAAACACTTTTTTTTGATGCAAAAATGAAATAAGAAGCCATTTTTTTCAAAAACATTGGGCAAAGTTAGTGTTAGTAGCAAAACTTTTTTTTCTTTTCTTTTGTTGTTGTTTTTTTGTTTTTTTTTCAAGTTAGTTACCCACCCCGTAAATACAGACTTACGCGAAAGTATGAGATATGGGTAAAAATATATACGAAGTATATACACAGACCCCCCTATACTTAGCGAGTGATGTGTCCTCAGAGCACAAGAAGCGTAAAGAAGACGTAGCTCGGGCTAAGCGTAAGAGAATGAAAAAGAAACAGAACAAGATTTACAGAACCGCCCCCCTATACTTAGACTGTGAACAATCTAAGTATAGAAGAAGAGCGGAAAAATGAAATGGTCGGGGTGTGTGAATGAAGAGAATATATACAGGTGGATGTCGGTTCCCCCTATACTTAGGCTCTGGTCAGCCTAAGTATGGAAGAAGGGTGGAAGTGAAGTGATCGGGAGAAGGAGAAGGATGGTATATACAGATGTCATCGGCCCCCCCTATACTTAGGCCTTGGCCTAAATAGAGGAAGAAGCTGTACAAGGAGGCCGATGTGGTCGGGAGGGAGAGTGGGAATGATCTAATAAATCTTCAATGTCCTCGCTCTGCGTGAAGTAGATGACCTCAACTTGAACTGTCTGCTCTTTGGGTGATTCAATATATGGCTTCAGTATTTGTCCATTTACTGAGAAAGGTTGTGCATCATTTTTGAGTTCAGCAATATCCACGCTTCCATTGGTATGCACATCGATGACAATGTAGGGACCCGTCCATTTTGATTTTAGTTTCCCATGAAAAATCTTCAACCAAGCATTAAACAATCACACTTTCTGCCCAGGGACAAAGGTTTTAGCTCGAATGTGTCTATCATACCATCTCTTGACCTTGTCCTTATAAATCACATTGTTGTCGTATGCCCGATTTCGGATTTAAGTCTCGACATAGTTTCCCAAGGTGACAACTCCAATTCAACTTTTTGATCATTCATTCAGATTTGTGAATCAATTCTGCAGGTAGATGGCATGGCTTGCCATAGATCATCCTAAAAGGTGAAGTACCGAGTGGAGTCTTATAGGCTGTCCTATAGGCCCATAGAACTTGGTCCAACAGTTTTGACCAATTCTTCATATCTGGACGAACCAACTTCTGAAGAATACCCTTCACCTATCTATTAGAAACCTCTGTCATGCCATTAGATTGTGGATGATATGGGTTGGCTATTCTATGCTCAAATTTGTACTCCTTAGCCAAAGATCTCATCTCCCTGTTCACAAGGTGGCTACCTCCATCAGAAATCAAAACTTTTGGTATTCCGAACCTCGCAATGATATTATCCTTGATAAACTTACAGACGACATTGCTATTTGCGGTTCGGGTTGGAATAACATCTACCCATCTTGATAAATAGTCAACCGCTAACAAGATGTACTCAAATCCATTGATGTTGGGAAAGGGACCCATAAAATCAATCCCCCATGCATCGAAAACATCACAGAAAATCGTTGGTTGCATGGGCATTTCATCTATGTATCCCACAGTCCCTCCCATTCTTTGACAAATCGGGCATGACTGTACAAATTCATTAGCATCCTGAAATAAGGTCCGCCAGTAAAATCCACATTGGAGTACCTTGTGTGCGGTTCTCTTTCCCGAATGGTGTCCTCCAGCCTCAAGAGAATGACAATGTGTGAGGACACTCTGATATTCCTCTTGAGGAATACATCTTCTCCAGACACAATACGGTCCTTCATAGAAAAGGAAAGGATCATTCCAATGGTTTTTTCTCGAATCTGACTTCAATCGATCAATCATTCTCTTGGTCCAACCAAAGGGAACCTTCTTGAGACAAGATAGTTCACTATATTGGAATATCATGGGGTTAAATCAATAACGCAAATTGATTCGTCTGGAAAAGTCTCCTTAATTGGTCCAGTGTCAGGATAATTGTTTTGCTCGATTCGAGAAAGGTGATCAGCAACAACATTATTTATTCCAGGTTTATCCTTGATCTCCAAATTAAATTCCTGGATTAACAAGATCCATCTCAAAAGTCATGCCTTGGCATCCTTCTTATCCATGAGATATCTAATTACCGTGTGATCTGTGAAAATTGTCACCTTAGAGCCTAATATGTATGATCTGAATTTTTCAAGGGCCCAAACAACCGCGAGCATTTCCTTTTCAGTCACTGTATAATCTCTCTGTGCAGGATCCAACACTTTGCTCGCGTATTGAATCGCATAAGGTATTCCATCTCTTCTTTATCCAAGTACCGCTCCGACACCAAAATCCGATGCATCAGTCATGATCTCGAAGGGAAGAGACCAGTCAGGAGCTTGTAATATCGGCGATTCACATATTTTCTTTTTCAGGAGCTCAAAGGCCTCTAGACATCTGTGATTTACAATAAACTCTGTGTCTTTTCCTAACAGCTCAGTCAGTGGGCGGGCGATCTTTGAAAAATCTGGGATAAACCTTCGATAAAATCTAACATGCCCTAAGAACGACCTCACTGACTTGACGTTTGTTGGTGGCTCAAGTTTCTTGATCACATCCACCTTGGCAGGGTCGACCTCCATTTCCCTTTTGGAGATAACGTGCCCCAACACGATGCCCTCAGTCACCATAAAGTGACTTTTCTCCCAAGAGAGTACCAAATTAACCTCCCTGCATCTCTGAAGGACTCGGTCCAAGTGTGCTAAACATGTATCGAATGAATCACCATGAACCAAGAAGTCATCCATGAAGACTTCCAGGAAATCACCAACCATATCGGCAAATACGGCAATCTTGCACCGTTGAAATGTGCCTGGGGCATTACAAAGCCCAAATGGCATGCGTTTGAATGCGTAGGTACCGAAGGAACATGTGAACGTGGTCTTTTCCTGATCCTCGTGAGCGATAGCTACCTAATTGTAACCGGAGTACCTATCAAGAAAACAGAAGAATGCTTTCCCTGTAACTCTATCCAAGATTTGATCAATTAATGGCAGTGGAAAGTAATCTTTCTTGGTTGCAGCATTCAAACGTCTGTAATCGATACAGACGCGCCACGACGTGGGTACTCGGGTAGCGATCTCTACCCCCTCCTCGTTGGTGACCATCTGGATTCCCGACTTCTCCGGGACGGCATGAAGGGGGGCCACCCACTTGGAGTCAGAAATAGGGTATATAAATCCTGCTTTGTACCATTTCTCTATCTCTTTCTTAACCACTTCCCGAAGATTGGGGTTTAATCTTCTCTGAAATTCGCGGGAAGGCCTTGCATTATCCTCAACATAAATTTGGTGCAAGCATAGAGCGGAGTTTATTCCTACGAGATCCGACACAATCCAACCGATGGCTTTTGGATTTTGCTCAAGGACTTCGAGTAATCTAGTTTCCTGGTCCACGGTTAATGATGAGCTAATGATCACAGGGAATTTTTCTTTGGGTCCATTTAGAAATGCATACTTCAGTGTGGGAGGTAGTGGTTTCAGCTCTGGCAATTCTGAATCATAAATCAAGTCTGGCTGAATGACTTTTGCATCTGGCTCAGTGTCGGTTGGTGGTGAATCACTCTGTGATGTGCTGGCTACCAATTCCGAAGAAAGTTGAGTCGAATCGCTAAAATAATGCGGTAAATCGGTTAAAGCCGTGTTCGACTTGTCATCGATATTTTTTGATTGTCCCGAAGATGATGGGACTGACAAACCGAAAGGATTTCTGTATCATCAAGACTGTAATGATCTGGGTGACTAGATATGTTTGGCAATATCTCGCAAACTGCACTGTGCATTGTTTCTTCTTCTGAGGATGTGCTTTCAATCTACATGTCTAGCAGTTGGTCCCACGACCCCGTAGTGCTGAGGAGATTGCATTCTGATGTTTTGGCATATTCAGTGGTGGATTCGGAGTCTGACCTTTACCACTTTGTTTTTTTCATCTCCAAGTCTACTTCTCCGCTTGGAGAACGGAACTTCATCATTCCGGTCCCGTAATCGAATACAGCTTTTGGTGATTCTTAGGAATGGTCTTCCAAGAATGATTTTATTTCTTTTTAATGGTTCGAGGTCTTCATACCAAGGACAGTGAAGTCCACTTTGTATTCCGTACCCTTGATTATGATGATAACATTTTTCACTTCTCTCTTATGTCTTTTAGTGGATTTATCAGCAAATTGGAGTAAAGATAATGATTTCTTGAGAGCGCCTAACTCCAATCTATAATATAAGACTAAGGGCAGAAGATTTATGGAAGAACCATTGTCGAGAAGTGTGCGTGCGAACACAATGCCGCCAATGCGACTCTCCACATTATGGGCACCCAGATCCCTTTTCTTTCTTGGCAAATGCTGATTTTTGACACATTTGGTAGTGGCAACTGTCAAGATATGAGTCTCCACAAATTGGCTTATTTTCTTTGTACGAGTCCTGGTGGGAGTGCATTTCACCTTCAAGTACTTCTGGAATGCTGGATTACTGGCCACATACTTATGAAAGGGTATTTTGACTGTGATATTTTGCTGGAAGAATCGTTCCATTTCTGGGTCATCTAGAATGTTTTTCTTTTATTTTCTTTTCTTGAGAGCATGGGGGAAAGGAATGGAAGCATTTGAGACAGGAGATAGAGAGCCAGAATCATAAATAAGAGCATCTTTATTAGGATTGGAGTTCTTATTACAATCATAAGATTTTTTATAATAATCAAAATTAGGTTGCTGAAAAGGTGACAAGGTATTTTTGCAGCAACTAGAGGTTTAAGGTGCTCTGCAGATTCCATAGATGCTCTCCCTTTATCTCGCGCGGGGATATTCAGGCGTCCTTCTTCCTCCTCGGAAACATCCTCCGGTTGATCTTCCGAGTCTTCATGGTCCGATTCCCTTGTCCCGTCAGGTACGACCACGGTCCTTCCGCTCCAGAGTGACATGGCATTGATATTGTCAAACGAAAGGATCTCATGTTCAGATGTGGAAAATCTGAATAGTATACCTGGCCATTGTATTGAGATGATTGAGATTTGTTCAAGCTATTAGGGTTAGCTTGAACTTGGGTGGGAATGGTTGTGGCTGGGGCTGTCCGCTCATCCTTTCAATGGGATAAACGATTGACATCAACCCGTAGATCGTGTAGCTCATTTCGGAATTTACGAATTTCTTCAAGCATTTGCCTCTGGATATCGATCGGTTCTTCTGGAGGATTGGACGATTGGATTGATTGTCTAAAAGCTTGGTATTGCTGACGGTATTGCTAAGGTTGGTTCTGACGATTGTAGGGCTGTTGCTGCTTCAGCTGCTGGAAAGATGCAGTGTTCTGAGTGTGCTGTGGAGGAAATACGACATTATAGAAAGTGGGTGGACGTTGATAAGGCTGACGATCCCCCATATTACCCTGTCGGGTAGTGTCTTGTGTGTACCAAATGCCATTTACTTCGAATGTCGGAGGCGGGGCTTCTTTGACTGTCTCGGCCGGTGGGGGTGGCTGCTGGGAAGGTTGGGCATAGGATTGGTCCTGAGCCCACGGTTGTTGTTGTTCTGCTCCTGGCTGCTCCTGGACATGATGCACATGATAGATCGGGACAATAGGTGCAATAGGCATCCCCATCTTGGACACCTTTTCAGTGAGCTCCTCCATCTACTTTGGGAATTGGGAAATCCTGTTGTCGATGTCGTTCATTCTCTTATGAATTTGATCCACCACGGTTAATTTATCGACGATGATGTTCATGTTTGGAATCAAATCCTCTGCTATTTCTGCGACAGTTTGCTTTCCTCCTTTGGCTTGAAAGGTGTTCAACGAATCAGTGTAGGCTCTACTAGCGATCTGTGAACGGCTTATCTCTGCCATCTGCTCCAGTACCTTCCAGACGATCTCAGCTCCACGTGATGTGTAATTCCCTCCGCAGGCAGTGCTAACTAACCCTTGAGTCTCGTAGTTGAGGCCAGAGTAGAGTGACTGAACTAGGATGTTGTTATCCAGGTTATGGCAGGGACATTTCTGTAGTAGGTCTTTAAACCTATCCCAAGCCTCACAGAGTGGTTCATTAGGCATCTGAGAGAAACTGGTGATGCGGGTCCTCATTTGCTTGGTTCGACTCAAAGGGTAGAACTTCTTCAAAAACAGGTTATTGAACCTTTCACAAGTAGTCACAATCACTCCTAAGTTTTTCACCCAGTATTCCGCCTTCCCTTTCAAGGCGAAAGGTAGCGCAGTGAGACGAATGTAGTCTTGGCTGACATGTGGGTGCCTCAGATTAGAACATATCAGCTCCAAATCTCGCACGAATTCATATGGATCTTCAATCGCATTACCGTGGAATTGGGGTAATTGACTTATAAAATGTGGCTTCAGTTCATAGTTAATCTCTCGCTGAGGTGGTTGCAAATAATTCCTCACTCTATACTGCCCAGGATTGTATGCGGCTTCCATTGGAGGTTCTCCCTCAGCATTCAACTGCTCAAGTTGTTCCCTCAACAACTGCTATTACTGCTCAGATGCAGCCAGTCTTGCAAAAATCATCTGTATTGGGTCTTCATTATGTTCCTCTCTTGGTTCCTTCCTGGGAGGCGGCTTGGGCGGCATCTTCTTCTTCTTCTTCTCTTCATCTTCAGAATGGGAGAAATCGAAGTCAATAGAATGGAAAGATTCAGAATCAGAGTTATCGAGGTAAGAGTCTTCCTCGATGTGATAAGGAGATAAAGCAAGAGTATGGGTTTGACCTTCTTCCCGGAAGCTGAAAGAATCATAAGAGGAGGATTCACGGGAAGGGTGACCATGAACCCGAGGTGGTCCTGAGTAAGAGTGCCTCCGAACCTTTGAGATTGAAAAAGTTGTGGCGGTCAGAGAAGGGTTCGTGGAGCCCGAACAATGAATTACCATAATTTTCCATTCTCGATTCAAAAGGATTAGCAAGAGATTTATGGTTCATGATCTAGGCACAAGTGTACGGTATTCGTTGATTATCTATTTTCTACGTACAATCCAAACACAATACAAGGGTTTGTTTCATTAACTCAACTCAAAGTGAAGATCGTGAAGGTTCGGTCAATTATCTTGTTAATTTTAGAGTTGGGTGATAATACAATATATCAGAGCGGTTAAAGCGAGCTGTCAGGAACCCAATGCTCTCAAGAGACTGGCCTATCCCAAATTAGATCTCCCAGCCGGTATGAATTACGGACCATTTACCGGCTACCCAATCAACTCAATCTGTTAAGGATGTCACGGGTCGCTTTACCGGCTACCGGAGAGATCCTCAGTGGAGAACGACTAACCAAACAATGACGGGGTTGCTCTCCCGCAAAAATTCTTGATTTTATGGGTTCTTAAGATCGGCTATATTTAGCAGTCCCAATTTTAATTAGGTGATCACTGAAGAATTTAAATGAGCACAAATACACGTCTACCATCCAATCCCAATTTCCTTTAGAATTATGTGATAAAACAAGAGAGAGAAATTCGGGAAAAGCTGATGCACGCGGAAAACTATGATGAATGCTCAGTTAGAAGACTTACAGTGAATCCCCGCACTCTCCATGTGGGATGCTAGACAGAATTTAAAAATTATTCTAAATGAATGCAAGCCGATGAAAAACCGCACCTAAGCAGAAAGTTCTATTAGCGGGAAAGAATTGAGTTAAATTTTTGGCTAAATTGAACGATCTATGTGCATCTCAGTTAATAGTGCGGTGTGGCTTAAGATCCTACGAGCACAACAAAAAATAAAAATGCTCTGAGAGCCGTATGTGCGGGTCTATCCTAATCGCCACTCAAGTCGGGCCCCACCATCACCGGAGAGTGAAATAGGCCACTGCACACCATAAGAAAAGTTCAGAGTCTTTTTACACACGCGAGAGTCGAAATAGACACCGCTATAAATGAGCAGAAATTAAAATTTGCAGAAATTTAAAAGCTAGACTCTACGCTCTCTCACGACTCAACTCGATCTTAAATTAATTGTGGCTTTTCGGAAGTCGGTGAAGATGCGTCGGTTTCTTGAGAAACCGCTCCACGTACGCCGGGTACCTCGCAAGAAAAATAAGAGAGAAGATGTAAGAGAGTGAGTAAAAAATAATCAAAAATAAAATAAGACAAATAAATGCAGGAAATAAAATGGAATTTACGATGAAAAAATTCGGGGGTCAGACTACCTGAATGCAGAAAACCGAACAAGAAATTTCAAAACACAAAACTAAGCCGTTTGCCTCCCCAGCAACAGCACCATCTGACGTATCCGTAAATCGTGTGTGTTAAAAGAGATGTTTTAATTTGTTTGTACCAAAAATATGGTGTTGTCGTTCATTGCAAGCGGTGATCGGAATCGGTCAAGAAATAACCACAAAAATTATTCAATTTCAATCAAGTGGTTTAATATCTATTTTACTTGGGCAAGTTCCAAGGTCGATCACAAGGAGGCAAAGGAACATCCTAGAGTTATGTCTATCAAGATTCGTGCACGGTTTTCGAGGTGATCTTTTTTTTGGAATTTTTAATGCAAATAAGGGATGCAAGATGCAATTTCGACCTATTTTAGGGATTAAAATGCAAATTACATTCAAATGATGTCCGAAAAATACGAAACTTGGCCACAATGTAAATTATGATGAAATAAATGCAATGTATTTTTTTGGATTTTTTGGATGCAATATAATTTTTTTATGAATTTTTAAATGCAAACAGAATGATTTTCAATATTTAATTATAATAAATATTAAGCCTAATTGTTTTCAAGGGATAAATTATCTAAGATCTATCACTAGGTGATGGATCTCAGAAAAATCCTAAACCTCGGAAATATGGGGTTTAATACCTATTAAAAATTAAATACTAAAATATGCAAAATGATTTTTATAGAGCAAATTATGCATGCAAATGCAAATCTTTTTGGGTACAATATCAAACACAATTAACTCTACAATATACGATTTTTTGGGAAATTTTTAGAGCAACGGTTAATCAAATAAAAATTGAAGAGCATAAAATGGGCAAAGTTTGCAATTTTCCACAAAATAATTGATTATTAATTAATTAATTATCATAAAAATATCCACAATATGTCAAACTGTAGAGAGTTAAATGATAAACATCATGCAATTTTTGGATTGATAAAATAATGTAAAGAAGAGTAAAAAATAACTGCAGAACATAGGGGTATAATTGCAATAAATAAAAAAGAAATATGCAGAGGGGTACCTATTTGAAATTACCGATGAACAGGGGGTAGATATTGCAATTTCACCAGAGGGGCAAGTGCCCTTTGGTCGGCGGGCTTCGGTGTGAATCAGAGGAACCCGGGGGGGGTTATGTAATTTTCCCACGGGGCATGTGCCTGGCACGCAACCCTAAGGGATGACGCTCGTCACATGATCCCTCCCGTCACGTGCCTTGCACGCGGGGAGGGCCTCGAGTCTGAGCGCCCGGCCGCGCGGCGATGGTGAGGCGGAGGGGGAGGAGGATGCGGCTTCTGGCAGAGGCGATGAAGGCGGGACAGTTGGTGAAGCATCGGCAGAGCGTGGTGGAGTCGTTGGCGGAGTCGGGGGTTGTCGGAGACGATGGCCGTTGAAGTCGACGTTGGGACGACACACGACCAAGAGGCGTCGATGGAGGTCGATGGCGAAGGTGGAGTTGCGTTAGTCGGAGCAGATGACGATCGTCGACGTTGACGACAGAGCTGGAAGCTTGCGGTGGTCGGTGAAGATGGACGTCGTCGGAGGCGAGGGCATTGGAGGTGTCGGAGATGGAGTCGATGAAGCGTTGCAGACGAAGCGTTGTCGGAGATAATGATCGTGAGATACAGAGAGTGAGATCGGAGAACAGAGGCGAGGGTACGGGTGCTCGGAGATCGAGTCGATGAACGAAGGAGGGGATACCTGATCGGAGAGGGCTTGACGGCGGTACACGCCGGAGCGGATCAGCATCCTGGAGATGCTGCGACGAGTAGCTAGGGCTCTCGGATCACGCCGGAGCGGTCTGTCACTACTGGGGATTGACGACGGATGAGGAGTCGGGGGGAGGGTCGAGGGTCTTAAATAGGAGAGAGGGATTGAGCGGCCGGCGGGAGAGGATTGGTGAGGATTGTGGAGGTCGTTAGGGTCACGGCCGGAACGGGATATGCGGAGGCGGTGGTTGCGGATAGGGGCGGCGATTACGAGACGAGGGGAGGAGAACGAAGGTGGATGGTCGTCCGATCGGCTGAGATCGGACGGCCGTGGAGGTGACGTGTGATAGGGAGTGAGAAGGGTCGGGGCATGTGCGGAGTACGTGCCTGGGAGGCACGTGCGATGCACGTGCGGTGCCCTTAAATTTTTTTAATAAAAACGAGTTAAAAGAGGCCCAAAAAACGTTGACACGTGGTGGCCCAATGGGATGCCACGTGTCATCACCAGAAAAATCGAAGAAAAAAGATTTTGTAAAATAAAGAAGAAATAGTAAACGACCTCGGATCGAAAAAATTCCTTCATAAAAAATGCTCGTCTCGACGAGATCTACAACTTTCATGAAGACATCAAAACCAAAATCGATCAAATGCTCAAAGTAGGGGTGCACATGGATCGGATAAAATCCGTAATCCGGTCCAATCCGTTGTCATTGGATTGGATCGGTTTGGATTTATAAGTCTAATGGATCGGATCGGATTGAACTTTTACAAATCCGTTCATTTATGGATTGGATCGGATTATTGTCAAAATCCGATCCGATCCTATCCGTTAATCCGTTAATAGATAAATATATAATATATAAAAATTCATTTGTTGTTAGTAGAGCATGCCATATATTAAATTTTATTTGAAAGATATGTGTAAATATCCAAGCTACTCACATTTATAATTTATACCGTACTTGTTGGAAACCCCCTTAGCCCACCCCATCAGTTGGTTTAAAAAAGTAATAGTTACCCACAATGTCCTTCACATCCTTCCATTTTTTCAAAGAAAATATCTTTCTTAAAAAAAGCATACCTAAACTCAAAACCCCCTTTGGACCCCTTTCAAACGAAACACCCACCCAGATGTCACACCTCTCCTCCCTCGAAAGTACATATCTCCGTTGGTTGCCACCCTTGTCTCCAACCGCGTATATGCTGCCAGATCTCCCTCGTGTATGCGCAACCAAACCTCCATCGCGCACGGCATCCAGACCTCGTCCTCGGCTCTCTCTGACCTCCCTCGCGCTGCGACCTAGCACCTTAGGTGCCTCTTTCCAACATCGTGCCATCGCACATGGTCCTCGCCCCAAACCTCCCTCATGCACAACCCTCCCTCCCGCATCGCGTAGTCAAGCAGGTCGGTTGCAGGTTAGTTGTAGTTCTTATTTGATATACACAAGCTTGTAATTTTATTAAAAGTCAACATGATACTTCTATAATTTCTACAAATTATAGGTACGTTATTTATATTTAGTTATACAATTATTAGTTCATACTAAATCAATAACATATATTTTTTGTTTTCCAAAAAATAACTATCATTCTCTTTAATACTCTCAATTTTAGAACCATGATTCAAATGTTGAGGTCTAATGTGCTATAAACTTAATCATAGCCTATGATGTGACAGTAGGTGAGCATTAAAAATCCGATCCAATCCGTGATCCGATGGATTGGATTGGATTGGATTTGCAAGTTTAATGGATTGGATTGGATTGGAAAAATAAAAAATACGTTGAGTATGGGTTGGACATGGATTAAGCTAAAATCCGATCCAATCCGATCCATGAGCACCCCTAGCTCAAAGTGCATTTTTGGGGTATCCCGCATACATAGAATACCTAGATTTTTAGATTTTGTAATTTTTGTCATTTTTAAACCAGATAAAAATCCGGATAAAATAAGGAAAAATCAAAGATAAATAAAAACACCTTAATCTATTTTTTTGGATTTTTATTAATTAAGAAAATATGAACAAAAATTAACGGGTCAAAAACCGCTAAAATACACGATGTACAAAAGAGGCCCAAAACCCAACTTTCACATATGAGCTCCAATTCACTTGAACTTGGTCTTGTTTTGAAGGTAATTGAATGTGCATTAGTTCAAAAGTGAGTAGGATCAAATCGGACACTGGATGGGGAAGATATGGAGCTTTTAGTCCGAAAATCCTGAAACTAGGGTTTGAGTTTTTGGTCCACTTAACAGGGTTAGTGAATTTTTGTATTTTTCATTTATTCTTGTTAGTGATATGTACACAGTGGAGTGGTTTTGTGTCATTCGGAGTTAGCTTGAAGGAGTTTAAAAAATCGGGAAGTTAGGCTATTACAGGTCAAATTTGGCTTGGATTTTTGGCTTCTTATTTTGTGCATAAATTATAGATAAAATGCAATTCTTATGAAAACATGCATGAACGCTAATTATGCAGAGTAAATGTATAAATGCTGATGATTTAAAGGGAATTGAGCTTAATGAATGAGATTTAGAGTGATGAATCCGAGATTCATCACCCACCCCTCATGTCACTTGTCTTTTTCAAAGAGAGAGTGAGGAGAGAGGGAGGGTTAGAAGGAGAGACATCACCAAGAGAATTGTCCTCATCGCAGGGGATATCGACGTCGATTTGGCGAAGGAGAACGTCGGCTCAGGAGCAAGGAGAGGGACGTAAAGATCTAGTAGATACGTTTTTCATCAGCCTTGAGGTATGTGTCGAACACCGTAGAAATATTACTTGATGAATTGACATATGCCTCCATCTTTAAGTGTGATAAGCAATTACTTAGTTGCATAAAATACAATCTCAAAATGTATGATTAAGTTTTTTATAGATGTATGTGTTGAACCTTTAAGATCATGCGGCATCTTGAATAAAACTCTTGAAAGATTCTGTTAAAGTTTTCGGAAACTAAGTCGACTACTTATTGGCGATGGACTGGCGGATACGCATAAAATCTATCACCGACAACAAGGAAACAAATGGCTAACCTGATTTGTTTATTGTGTATCTAACGTTATATACGTGTGTGTGTGTGTGTATAATATAACATTGGAATGTAACAAAATAGTAAGTAATGCTGTGAAACATACACCAACTTAGCCTGTTGAAGTAACTCCACTGTCTTAACATTAGACTGTGTTATTAATACTAAAGTATTAGAACATTTATATGTTATGTTTTGCCAAATTATGCATGTGATATTATGTGTATCTAAATTGTGTTCCACGATATAACTGTGTTATAATACGTATGTATGTTGTTTATATATTGTTTCTTGTACATGCTATGTCAATTATACTAATCGTATGTATACTTTATGTACTAATTTTTCATAACATGTTATGATGATCGTGTATGCTTACCTGTTCTTGGTCACATGTCGAGTTACTATGCGTAGTGCTTGTGCGTAGTACTTTATGTACTTAGGTGCCTCTTTCCAACATCGTGCCATCGCGCATGGTCCTCGCCCCAAACCTCCCTCATGCACAACCCTCCCTCCCGCATCGCGTAGTCAAGCAGGTCGGTTGCAGGTTAGTTGTAGTTCTTATTTGATATACACAAGCTTGTAATTTTATTAAAAGTCAACATGATACTTCTATAATTTCTACAAATTATAGGTACGTTATTTATATTTAGTTATACAATTATTGTTCATACTAAATCAATAACATATATTTTTTGTTTTCCAAAAAATAACTATCATTCTCTTTAATACTCTCAATTTTAGAACCATGATTCAAATGTTGAGGTCTAATGTGCTATAAACTTAATCATAGCCTATGATGTGACAGTAGGTGAGCATAAAAAATCCGATCCAATCCGTGATCCGATGGATTGGATTGGATTGGATTTGCAAGTTTAATGGATTGGATTGGATTGGAAAAATAAAAAATACGTTGAGTATGGATTGGACATGGATTAAGCTAAAATCCGATCCAATCCGATCCATGAGCACCCCTAGCTCAAAGTGCATTTTTGGGGTATCCCGCATACATAGAATACCTAGATTTTTAGATTTTGTAATTTTTTGTCATTTTTAAACCAGATAAAAATCCGGATAAAATAAGGAAAAATCAAAGATAAATAAAAACACCTTAATCTATTTTTTTGGATTTTTATTAATTAAGAAAATATGAACAAAAATTAACCAGGTCAAAAACCGCTAAAATACACGATGTACAAAAGAGGCCCAAAACCCAACTTTCACATATGAGCTCTAATTCACTTGAACTTGGTCTTGTTTTGAAGGTAATTGAATGTGCATTAGTTCAAAAGTGAGTAGGATCAAATCGGACACTGGATGGGGAAGATATGGAGCTTTTAGTCCGAAAATCCTGAAACTAGGGTTTGAGTTTTTGGTCCACTTAACAGGGTTAGTGAATTTTTGTATTTTTTATTTATTCTTGTTAGTGATATGTACACAGTGGAGTGGTTTTGTGTCATTCGGAGTTAGCATGAAGGAGTTTAAAAATCGGGAAGTTAGGCTATTACATGTCAAATTTGGCTTGGATTTTTGGCTTCTTATTTTGTGCAGAAATTATAGATAAAATACAATTCTTATGAAAACATGCATGAACGCTAATTATGCAGAGTAAATGTATAAATGCTGATGATTTAAAGGGAATTGAGCTTAATGAATGAGATTTAGAGTGATGAATCCGAGATTCATCACCCACCCCTCACGTCACTTGTCTTTTTCAAAGAGAGAGTGAGGAGAGAGGGAGGGTTAGAAGGAGAGACATCACCAAGAGAATTGTCCTCATCGCAGGGGATATCGACGTCGATTTGGCGAAGGAGAACGTCGGCTCAGGAGCAAGGAGAGGGACGTAAAGATCTAGTAGATACGTTTTTCATCAGCCTTGAGGTATGTGTCGAACACCGTAGAAATATTACTTGATGAATTGACATATGCCTCCCATCTTTAAGTGTGATAAGTAATTACTTAGTTGCATAAAATACAATCTCAAAATGTATGATTAAGTTTTTTATAGATGTATGTGTTGAACCTTTAAGATTATGCGGCATCTTGAATAAAACTCTTGAAAGGATTCTGTTAAAGTTTTCGGAAACTAAGTCGACTACTTATTGGCGATGGACTGGCGGATACGCATAAAATCTATCACCGACAACAAGGAAACAAATGGCTAACCTGATTTGTTTATTGTGTATCTAACGTTATATACGTGTGTGTGTGTGTATAATATAACATTGGAATGTAACAAAATAGTAAGTAATGCTGTGAAACATACACCAACTTAGCCTGTTGAAGTAACTCCACTGTCTTAACATTAAACTGTGTGTTATTAATACTAAAGTATTAGAACATTTATATGTTATGTTTTGCCAAATTATGCATGTGATATTATGTGTATCTAAATTGTTTTCCACGATATAACTGTGTTATAATACGTATGTATGTTGTTTATATATTGTTTCTTGTACATGCTATGTCAATTATACTAATCGTATGTATACTTTATGTACTAATTTTTCATAACATGTTATGATGATCGTGTATGCTTACCTGTTCTTGGTCACATGTCGAGTTACTATGCGTAGTGCTTGTGCTGATAATCCTTGCTCGAATGTCATTAGTAATATTGTCATTGTGTAATGTATATACATACATGTGATGTGTTATATGTAGTAATTGTATTTGTAATGTACTAATATGTTTCGCTAACTAAGACATCGCATCTGCCCTTTTCTCTACTTTTCATATGTATTAATTATATCTATTACACGTTTGTGTATGTCAGCATTCACACTGTACTAATATTGCAAAATATTATATTTTGCATTATGATTACTAAATTGTGTTTATACTTGTTGTCTAGTTAACGTCTTTAATCTTTATTCCAAATATGATTATCATAAGTCATCTTAAAAAATGTTTAATCGTGTGTTTGTATTCCTGTAGTGCTATTACACACTTGTTCTGTATTAATGTCTTGTCATAGATGTTATATTCATCACCAAACAAATATACTTCATATGTGCCGATGTAATATGTGTGCGTTGTGTTGACATAGTAATTGTATTACTTATGTAATTAAAAGATCAAATTAAGTATTGGTACCGATTCAAATCAAGAAGAGTTAGGATCGGTTGGTGGAATGGAAAGAGGTATGAACATAACTACTGCATGGAAAGCAAAATGCTAAAAGTCTCTTAAGATAAATAATGGCACATTAACGATAAGCGGAGATAAGTGCTACACCTAATGGTGGGAGTCACCTCTAGAGTCCAACTATCGTAGGCCTAAAGAGTCCAACGTCTTCTGGAGGCGTACGGTTCAAGGAACCGATTGAGGCGAAAGATAAGTCTTCTACAGATGTAGCTACACTGTCATGTATGTCATGTTCATGGACCGCTTGTGCCAGCGGTAAAGCCACCAAAGCCAGCAAAGCCACCAAAGCCGTACAAGAATTTAACAATTACGACAACATTAACCACTAAACAAATCAAGGGCATGTTTACCGTTCTGAAATTGCTAAGGCATATGTGTGCAACTATGGCAAAGTAATGACATTATGCAAGTGTTATGATTGTAATGGGTATATGCGTAATTATGGAAAAATTCTAAGGATATAAATGAAAATGTTAAGGCATATATGCAAATGTGGAAAATGTTCAGGGTATATATGAAATTATGGCTTCAATGAACGGTTTCAGAAGGAGCACCTTTCGTATGCACGTTTATGTGAAATTATGAGCCGCATGATGATAGTATATGAGAACAAGTTAGTATCATATGCAATAAGATAATTATGCAAATTGTATAGTTATGTTGACAATTGATTGTATAGAAGAGATTAGGTTTTAACGGTTTAAAGTTAGCATAGGGAGACTTGTTTGCCACGCTAGCGTGCTTGACCCCAACTCGGCACATACTGAGTGTTAGCTCATAACATGTGTTGTTTTTTCAGGAGAGCACGAGCTGTGATTTAATTTCCAGTTCAAGGAGAAGTATTGTCATGTGAAGTTGAACCGGTACGGATCATTGATGCATTGATTGAAGGTATGTCGTTATGTCCACCGGAACATTTATTACACTACCTTATTTCGTAGCTCATGTTGCTATTTATGTTGGAGCTGTAATAAGAGAACTTTTATGTTGACTATTAGTTAAAAATATTTTATTTCTCTGCGTATTGATTACCATGCAAGTTTCCGGTAACGGTTCGGTCGTGCGATCAAATGTTGCATGCTTCCGCCGGTCATCACGACCCGTTCCATTACAAATGGTATCAGAGCAAGAGTTCCTCTGGGCATAAGATATCCACAATTTATAATGACATAGGTCTAGACGTTTAGAGTGTTTTAGCCTCACACAGTAACTCATTGACGATATTGGATTTGATTCAGATGGCCCCTCGTCATGCAATTGAAGCCAACAGAGACCGCGAGTCATCGACGAGTCAGGAGACCATTGTGGACATGTAGAGGCAGATGCTAGAGCTAATGGCATTGATGGCTCAGCAGCAGCATACCCGCCCATCGAGCTCTGGACGACTTACTTTAAAAAACACTCATCCAGCATGACCCACCAACCTTCATGGGTGAGCATGAGCCGGAGAAAGCCGAGCACCGGATAAGAGAGATGGAAATGGCTTTTGAAGCAACTGATTGCCCAGAAGAAAAGAAAGTTATTTTTGGTACTTTTCGTCTGCGAGATAGTGCTAAGGAGTGGTAGACTTCCCGCAAGGGGATTCACTTTTCGGAAACTCCGATCATCAATTGGAGTGACTTTGTGGAGCGTTTTTATGAGCGTTACATCCCTGAGCATGCTAGGGATGCTAAACGCCAGGAGTTCATAGATCTTCGCCAGGGAAGTATGACGGTCCAAGAGTATGCTGCAAAGTTTCAAGAACTGGAAAAATATGGCAATGGCATCTGTGCAAATGAAAAGCATCGAGCGAGGAAGTTCGTGGAAGGCTTGAATGGCAGTTTGAGCCTTAGAGTACTCACTAGGGGTCCCACGACCCTATCTGATGACGTTGCAGCAAGTGTAGATATTGATGCAGCATATCGGAGGACGCACCAAGTGAACCCTCGAAAGCGCCCTCACAAGCCCAGCTGCAATGACACGAAGCGTCATAATGTGATAAATGTCAAGAAGACAAGAAGCGTCACAATGCGATAAATGTGATATATGAGTTTACTTAGGCAAGCACAAAGTAGAATTTAGGGAGGTCACTATCTCCTTAGGATTATTTTTAGATTATTTAGATGCTAGGTTTTTAAGGGAATTTTTTGGTAATTTTTTGTGCAAATAATGATGACATGCAAATGCAAAGTGATAAGATGAAGGTCAAATTAGCCAAAGTTGGAAAATCCATATTAATGTGAAATTGGGCTTAAAATATAAAATCAAACTTTTTTAAATATTTACACAATGAAAAATCCATGACACATTTTTTTTATTTTTACGGGTTAATAAGCATGCATGAATAGTGAACACCTTTTAAGGGATTTTCTGCAATCTTTCGTGCAAATGAAATACAAAATTATGAAAATTTGACAATAAGTAAATTATGATGAAATTAATCTACTATTTTTTTTGAAATTTTATATGCAAAATGAACTTTCTATAAATTAAACAATGCATATTGTGTGATTTTCAGTTAATTAATTTTAATAATTAGCAATCCTAATCATTTCCCATAATTAAAATTATCCTAGATATATCTAATTATGATATATCCATGAAAAGTTACAACTCCTCAAAATATTAGTGTACAGAGAATTAACAATTAATTATTGTGATCACAAAATAATTTATTTGACCCTAAATATACACGCAAATTACTTGATTTTTGGAGGCATTACAAAGCACAAATAGTTTACAATATGTGATTTATCTACAAATTTTGAGGTAAGGAATATTTAAGTACAAATTTCAGAGCTCACAGTGGACAAACTATGCAATTTATCACCACAATTAGTACAATAATTAATCTCAATATCATCAAAATATGAGTAAATCACCACATCACAGAGAGTTGATCACATGGGTATATATGCAAAACATAATTAAAATAACTATGTCCAAGGCTTGATGTTGGATCATTATAAAATGATCTTCATCCTACTATTGATCCTAAAAGGTTTAATTTTCTGTATTAGAAATGTTAATAAATCATTCATTGATTTTCTAATTTGGTAAGAGTCCTCTAGATGTTAGATTACTATATAAAATATATCCATCATAACTCTTTATGACAAGTCTATGTCAGAATTCATGTTTATTTCCAACATTTAGAAATAAACAAAGAGTGTATTCTAATATCTAGGTCATAGAGACATTCTCAAAGGCTAAGGGCTCTCCCACTAAAAATATGAAGTCTATTTATCCAATAGAGATTGTTGCAACAATTGCATCAATATCCAAGTATATGACTATTAAACCTCATGATCAAATTTTCTAGTCTTCTAAAACATATGCAACCGATTGCAAGTATTATTAGAAATTGAGATACAATTATTAGTCTTTGATCTTATAAAATAAGAAAGTCAATTTCAATGATTAAATGTAGATTATTCCGATGCATTATCCGAGTCCTTCTCCAAGGATCTTAGATAGACTAGATAGTCGCACTATCAATACATCAGCTTATTGCAGTATTGGCATTCATCCAACTCTTTGGATGTCATATGGAAGTTACAGAAGTACAGTCAACTCCTTGACTTTCCTTCTTCCTTGGCTCCAACACATGCTTCCATTGTGTTCCTTTCATCTATAAACAACCATTGCTTAAGACAAAGGATCTCTTATGTTGAATTCAAAATATTTCAATATAAGAGTATTTCAACATTTATACATGCTTTATTTAACTCACACAATATGAACATTATGAAGCTTCATGAATGACTTGAGTATAGATAGTAGAATGATGGCACTCATCATATCTACATACATCTAAACTCTTAAAGACCTTTTTTTGGGTTCAGGCAGATACTCAAACATTTTTGAATACATCATCTCTTATAGAGCCATTATTCTGCATGATGCAGTGAACCATGTCATTCATAATTAAATGTCAAGAGCACATATGTATGCCAGAACATCTTCTTAGATTTTTATAAGGATTAATTTGACAATTACGATCATCATCGACATGTCACTTTCAAAGTGCATCCGATGAGAGATCATGACTACAGAGACATACAAACCCTAGTGTTGTAGTCCAATTGTATATTTAATTTTCATTCCTCATTATTATGAGGAAACTTGTACATTACAACCACATACATTATGTAGCCAACTGCAAGTACAATATCGTTATCATGAATCCAATACATGATATTTTACTGGATATTATTGGGTATAGTATTGAGTGGGTTTAATGAATGATTATCTGAAATAAGAATTTTGCATATATATACATATTTCACTTTGATTTAGGAATTTTTATATCAAAATTGTCTTGTCTTGTTAACGCTGAAAGTTCATTCCCTTAATCACTTTCAATGTAAGAGATATACTTACCATTATATCTCAAGCAAGATCTAGGATCTCCTTCCTTATCTTTGTCACATCCCAATAATATGAGAACTTGCAACTCGGATAAAAAGAAGCGGGAACACATTCCTCCTTGCAAGTCCAACTTGTATTTCCCAATTTGGTCTTTAACACCTGAGCCCACCACCCCTAAGGTGATGTTGATCTGTCATTAATTGAACCAACCGTCAACACGAATACAACTCGCTATGTGCAATCCAATATGGCCCCAATAATACGAAGACTCTATATTGGGGTCACTATGCACACGTCCTTACTCTTTCGAGAAGCAAAGAGCCCGATCCAAATGGCTTGTATGCATGAGCTGTCACTTCGGACATGCGTATCCTACATAGAATCTATGGCGACGGAATTCTTTGCCTTGACGGGAGACCATGGATGTTACTTATGTGATCCTCCACCTCATGTTCAAATTCTAACTAATTACTATGAATCATATTCACATAATTAATTCTTCTAGGAGAAATAACAACTCTATTCAAAACAGAGTGTTTAATATTAATTGGATCCAATTTATTTAATTATATTAAATCAATTGTCAATCCAATCAATCAACCAACAAATAATTTTCAATTGTTACTTGAAGGATGGTATAATCTCAAAATACGCATCATTTCGAATTTTAATAATTAGAAAAATACGTCACGGATTCTCAAGCATTATCCCTTCTCTACCCGTTGTCATGGCCAATACCAACCGGAGTGGGACAGATCGCACACGGTACAACCTATTACCCCACGCTCCCCGACTAGACACCATATCCGCATCGGGAAAAGATAATGCCAAATAGATCACTTTGTACTTGAGATTATAATCAATTTTTCAACCGAAGTTATACCATATAGTACAATCAAAATCATTTTGATTACAAGGAAATTTGCTAAACAAATTCCCGAACCTATTCAAGCAACATGTTTGTTGGAAAAGTGTATGATGTAACCAATTTACAATCTAGATCATATCTAATCAATTACTGGTTAAGGCAATGTCATTTAAGGAAATAATTGTCATGAAATATTTGTCAAATATTTATCCATAATTATTCCAGGAAATTAACCATTAATTTCACTGATTTCTTAAATGACAATCACAAGGTTTTTGATTAGGATTGCAATTTCCAGCAGTGACCCTCACTTTCTAAAACTAGCATATCTCATTCATTTTAAATCCAAATCATGCAAAATCAGTTTCTAAAGTTTGCTAATTTATTTAAAATAGAACTAAGTGATTAGCACATATTTCTAGATGTTTTGAAATAGTAACTAACTCTTTAATTATATCATGATTCGCCATCCCCGAAACAGTGTCTATAGGTTTATTAAAATGATCATATCTTGAGCAATTGGATTCCAAATCATGGAAACTCAAATCCCACGATTTCTTTAATCAATGAGGAATATTATCCAAGTGATATTTTCATGTTTAAACATTTTAATCAGAGTCGAAAAAACTCATAAAATAGGGTTGCGAAAATAAGACGTGACAAAATTTTCACAAACCCTTGTGAGCTCAAGTCTTCCTAAGTATATAGATCGTATCCAAAACCTGCGACCTAAGGCTCTGATACCACTTGAAGGATATGGAGAGATCCTTAAGTGCATCACGGAAGCGTGAGGATTGCATCGTATGCGATCGGGAGCGACTAGTCGTACTAGTAACTCAAGGCGGGGGAATTTTAAAAAATTTTAATTTGATGAAACCACATGATCCAAGAACGCTTCTCGGATCATTTCATCTAAATCACAATTAGGTATTAAGGTTACCTCTTGAAGCGTGTTTGCGATCGAGTCTCTAAACGAAGAGATCTCTTGTCTCAAGTCCGATCCGACGGAGGAGACGCTTGCGAGCACGTTGATGAGATGCGTGCTCCTCGCAATCCATATTGATGATCCAAGCAAAGAATCTCTTGATCTCATCACACGAGATCCGACGTCTTCTTCACGAGCGAGACGCACCGAAGGAGACAGAGATCTAGGAGTAGTTGTTCTGTCAGCATAACAGTGATGCTACGACGACATCGATATCTCTCTAGGGCATCAAGGTGGACGGCCACAAGAGAGAGAGGGAGAGAGCATTTGGCGTGTAGAGAGAGGGCATTTGTCGAAGCTGTAACTTGAAAAGCAAGGGGTGCCTTTCTTTTATAGAGTTTTGGGATCAATGGATCTCAACTCATGGACAACACAAATCCAATGGATGAGATTGATTTATGTTTCTTTCAATTGTCATGATCTTGTTGTAAAAACACAACAACAATTAATTTAATTTAAGTTAATATATATTGATAAATCAATATAAATCAATTCAAAATTAAATCACTTTGACCTTGGAGATAATGAGGAGATAGACCTCATCCCCTAAAAAGGGGGGACAACCACTCAATCATCTCATGAGATCTCATTATCTCACGAGATCTCATTATCTAATGATATTTCCAAGATTTACAATAGCATTTATTGTAAATTATCTCACAAAAATAATTCATAATTCTCTTGTGAATATTGCAATCATGCCATTGAAAAAATGTGAATCACACATCTCAAAACAAAATGTAACATCCAATGTGAAACCAATTCACAACAATAATTAATTCATAAATATAGATCATAATATGCTCTCTTTAATATATTATAAATCATATTTATAATATACCTGATTAATATGGATAATGTTATCTATATTATTCATATCCATGATAATTAAATTAGATTTAATCATCTTGGATCTCTATTCTCATGTGCCCAAATAACATGAATCACATTCACATTATTCACATCTTTGATAAATAGATCACATTTAGTTATCTTAAATATCTCTCTTTATAATATGAATCAAATTTATATCACTCATGATAATTAAATCACATTTAATTATTAAATTTCTCAATGCTTGGATACATATATCAACAATGGAATTCTCTTGAACTCTTTCAAGAATAATGCGCTTTCTCCGCGGATACTTGGAGACAAGGACATGGCAATTGTATTGTTCCACGTATAGTGACTTGGATATTGAGATCACAACTCAAATCCAGATCTTGCAGACCTCCCAAAGATGCTTGATTAAACCAAGGCCGTAGATCTAATCTTCTCATTGCATCTTGCGAACATGTTTCAACACTCCCTCGGAATGGAAGCGTTATGATTATACAATTGTTTATGATCACATTACCCTCAGGTATTCCTAATACATGTACATACTGTATACTGGAAGACCTAGAGTAAACCCGAAGTTCTAGACCTCTTTTAGACTGTCTCCTTTAGGGTTTTATCATTAAGTTTCTCATTTGATAAATAGGAGTTGGTATCGATTATATACTTTTCAAAAGCATATATCATACCCATGTGTTGATCATATACTTTCCAAAAGCATATATCAAACCTACAAATTCAGTCAAGCTTCCAAAGCGAGACGACCGCGCACGGAATTTGATTCTTCCCAATATCTCATGAGTGAGCTCATGTCTTCTGGTTCAGTAAATGTGAACCGGTATGATCCCTTTGAGAGATCGCATTACTCATATGTCCTTGCATGCACACCAGCACACCGGTATATACACCTTGGTTATGTCATCAACCTATTGGTCTGCCAAATGTACATACTCAGACATATAGTAACATATCTGTCTCTGGTCAAATGATGCGTGCCAATATCATGACAACATACGACATAGGACTTTGGTTATCTCGATCTCGTTAAGTCAACTCTTTGACCTAACTTATCTAACACCTCCGAATCTCTATTCTTATGTAGAGGAACTGTATCAAGAGGTCGGTTAGATATTAGCCACATGAGAAAGGATTGTCATCTCCTACTCAGGTTGGAGATCATCTCTTAACAATCATTTGACGGTACTTGATGAGTTCTCAATCTAACTCTAGATATTCATCCAAGCACCAACCTCTATGATTCAATAATTGAATCAACAGCTGTATGATCATTAAGATGGTCATGGTACATAACCCTAATTGTACTAAGGGAACTTTTATGCAAATTAATTATTCTTTATTTCAGATCAGGGAATGATATTTGCAATAACATTTATTGCATAATGGCTCGCCGTGGGCTCTCATGTCCAACAAGCGCGACTCTGGTGATTCTTCGTTGGGGATGGTGGAGTTGCGATGTACATCTATGGTCTTTGCCTCAAGAAGATCTGAAGATATGCCTTCGAAGCTAAGCAGCTTCTTGGGGGGTGCTGCGTTAGTGGGTGCTGCACCCAATTGCATCTTGTCGATGGTGCTGTGGTCTGTCATCACTCGTATCAACTCCTCATTAGCTGTTGTCACCAGTCGATAAGGAGGAGGTGGGCCCTCTTTTCTCTCCAACGGTGGATGACCTCGATAGGAGGATGCTGGAGAGGTTTTATGGGCAGTTGGAGTCGCAGTGAGGGAGTCAGAGGTTGTGGAGTGGTGGTTGGGCGAGGCGGAGGAGGCAGAGCGTACGGGGAAGGTGGGTGCCACCGCAAAAGGCTGAGGGTACGGAGTAGAGGGTCGGGTCCGTGGCCGTTCGATCGGTCGAGATAGAATGGTACGGGCTCGCCATGCGATGAAGTTAAAAAATAAGAAAACTTAAAGGTAAAAATAAAATAAATAAGAATAAGAAATGAGATATGGTCCGTTGGATGAAGGGCTTTTCATCCAACAACCCATAATGGAGGTGGGCGAATAAGCTAAGGGGATGACACATGGTGACTCCAAGAGCTGCCACGTACTGCTCCCAGAAAATCTGTAAATAAAAATGAAAAAATCAAAATAAAATAGTAAAAACCTCAAATTAAAAAGTGATCTTCATGGAAGTTGTTCGTCTCGACGAGATATAAACTTTTATAAAGAGGCAAACCCAAAATAAATCATCTGTACAAAACATATTTTTGGTGGTATTTTATGTGTATAAATTGTTGTATTCTTGGGTTTTGTATTTTTTTTGTAATTTTTAAATAAAGCAAAATTAAAAATAAAATCAAAAAATACGAAATAAATATTTACATATTAATCTATTTTTTGATATTTTTAATAATTAAGAAAATAAAGAGATAAACTAAGAGAGACATATATCCAATACATATATATATATATATACAGACTCATAGCTTCTTATTTTCTTTGATTTTTACTTCAATTTTGATTTAGATTTTTGCACACTTTATGAAAGCATAAATCAAATAAAATAAATGAAAAAATAAAAAAGATTTATTTTTATATTTTAAATAACAGGGTTAAAAGCTAGTCAATATGTACAATATACATTGAGGTCCCAAAAATCAAGTTTCACATATGAATTCAATTCTTTTGAATTTATTATTGGTTTATAGATAATTGAATATATATTAATTCAAAATTGAGTAGGGTTCATAAGAGACTGCATGAGAGCTATATTCACATTTAAGGCTTTTTGTCTCACATATGGGGTTTGGGTTTTACTGAGCATATATATATATATGTTAGTATTTTTAGGTACTTTTCCTTTATCAGTGTTAACAATATGTACACAATAAAATTGATTTTTCTTTATTTATAGTTATTAAGAATTAATTAACAATGAGGAAAGTTATGGTAATATAAATGTGATAATGTACACGTGATTTTTGTCTTCTTATTAATGCAATTATGCATACTAAAATATGAATATTATTTACATATACATGAATGATAAACATGCAATTTAAATGATTAAATTCAATTAATTACTTAGATATTATTTTCATCTTTTGAAGTGATGAATCACAGATTCATCACCTTGACAATAGAATAATATCTTAAAAATCAATAATATATATAGATGTAAAAAAGAAAGACCACATAATCAAATGAAAGTTAGGATTCCATTAATCCATTACAAAAATTTGAAGACCACACATTCAAACTAAATCATTATATTGAATTTGAAATTTAACTTTCTTTTTATAAGTGATTCATCAATTTGTTTATTTGTTTTTGTAATTAATTTCCAATAAATGATTCAAATAAGAATAACACAAACTACGAAATAATCATACAAAGACAAGTTAGATAAATAAAAATATGATCTCTATAGTCGGATATTGGTCCATGTTTAATTTAGAATGTTAGCCTATGCCATTTCCAAACCACTTCCAAGAATATCCTTTAAAGTTCTATAGCATATCATTAACAAATGATAATAAAATAACATTCACACTCGAGTAAAATATCCAAGACAAAACTAACTTAAATACAACACACCAGTTGTGCAACATGCCTCCCATTTAGAATGGACTTGGAATGAAATTTATTTATAAGATTATATATATACTAAAAAACTACAATTTTTTTTGAAAAATACGAATCAAAATCATGTCAATTTAAAATAAAAGGAATAGGAAGTAATGCTTTTTTGTTCTTAGATGGTGTGGTATACTTGACCATGTAACTGATCCAGTTTCATCCCTACAATAGGGTAGCTAACCAGAGCAAGTAAGAGATAAGAAGTAAAATGGTCAAGAATAACTAACAAATATAGTATGCAATTATTCCAAAACTATTTTTTTAACAAAGATCAAAAGCATGGCATCTTACCAAGGACAAATAGTGTCCCACGGGATTGAATCACATTATGTGAGATGGGCAGTAACATTGTGAGGGAGGAGGCGGTGGGTTGTAGTGGAGGGGAATAACATTGTGCGCGAGGGGGCAACATCCAAATGGACCGAGAATGAACTGGAAGGAATATTGACGATCAAGGGTAAAATGAGAGATGGAGATAGAGAGAGAGAGAGGAGGGAGGGAGGGGGGAGGACTAGGAGGAGAATAACCGAACAAGGTTTACAATTTTACAAGTTATAGTCATACTTTATTATTTTGGAGGTTTAACATTTGGCTTTCAAGAAAGAAGGGTGGTGGCAGCATGACTTGTATCCAAGATTGATATAAGAGAAAATGAGATGAATGACATTGATTATGATCATACATGGAATTTGAAATGAGTACACATAGATATTATATACGTATGCATGCATGCATGTTTGTATATATACGTGCATATATATTGCATATTAACATATTAGCATATTGGATTAGATTTCAGTCAAGATCTGACCCAATCTGTAAATAAATTTGAAAAATTCCAATTCAATTCGATCTAGAATGATGAAACCAAATCAATTCTATCCCATAGAATGGATTGACGGATTACAAATTCTGATTCGTGTAGAGCTCTTACGACTAGAACACTCAACCACCAATTTTCCATTTCACACTAATCACCCCGCAACTGCTCGCCTCTCGAAGTGCCAAGCAGCATCCACAACCCCCAGCTAACGACTCCCCGCCACCACCTCTGGCCAGCTCAGGGAACCCCCCAGAATGGCGAGGGTTAGCTCCACTCTCCTCCTCCTCCTCTTCGCCTCCGCTCTCGTTCTCCGCTCTTCCTCCGAAGCTGACCACCTCGTCCGCGCCGATCGGGTACGCCAGATCTCCTGGAAGCCCCGGTCAGATCCTCTCTCCTCGATCCTCTCTAGATTTTGTTGGAATTGATCGCCGCAAGGAGCTGGATTTGCAGGGCTTTTGTCTACGATGGCTTCCTCACCGCCGAGGAGTGCGACCATCTGATCTCCCTGGTCGGTGTCGATGAATTTGCCTTTTTTCGTGTCCGAGTTGGAATATTTGGTAACAGCAATATTGATATGGTCCAGGCGAGGTCAGAGCTCACGAGGTCGGAGGTGGCGGATAGCGTCTCTGGAGATAGCGAGCTGAGTGACGTGAGGACAAGCTCCGGGATGTTCATCAGCAAGGGGAAGGTCTGGATCTTTGTTTGGCTCTCTTCGATATTTTCATAATAAGCTTGAATAAGTTGTAAAATTAACGATTCTCTCACAATGGGGAATGACAGAGAATTTTAAAATTGTATACTTAGTTGTTTAGATTGTATGTTATATATCACTCATGTCTGGAAAATGTCAGCGATCATTGGCTTCTTTTGAGATGAACGGTTCTACCAAAGGTCCTGAACTGTAATGTAGTTTTATTTTTGCAGAAAGGTTAATTCATGGATTGGAAACTATTACTTGGAGAAAATGTAGTTGACGTAGTTATTATACATATGGTACCCACTTCAATGGTCTGTTGCCAGTGCAGTGTGCGTACCACCCAAAAGACCAAGGTTCAATCTCGGGGTGGGCATCTGTGTATGCTTCCCCCTCTTGTTTTTTAAAAGGTTATTATACATATTTGTAGAATCAATCTGGGACTTAAAACAGTAGTTAAAAGAAATCAATTATGGTACTTATTGGAATTGGTTTGATAGGATCCCATGCCTGTTTGCAACAGAAGGTTAATGTATGGGAAGGTTAAGATGAAAAAGGATTTCTTGTAAAACTAAAGAACATGACAAATGGCTACTAGTGTTGATAATATTTTTGAAGGCTAATTTTCTACTTTGACTAATTAACTTGGAAGTGGATGTTATGGGCTGAATCACGTTTTGTTGTGTTTACTCAGGATTCTATTATTAGTAGAATAGAGGAGAAAATTGCAGCATGGACTTTCTTGCCTAAAGGTAATTTCATAAAGCTCAGTTTAGTCTGATTTGCATTGTTGAAGTTTTATTTGCGCCAATTATACACATGCCCTATCGGAGAAATGGTCATAATTCACGTTCCTTTTCATCGACAGTCCTGGGCTTTGGAGGCGGTGTTCCATTGCTGCTTCGAAATCAGCAGATTAACGATTAGAGACGTAATATCTAAACTAAACCTGTTTTCTGATATGGAGTCAAATATAAAACTGAAGTAGATTTTGCTGGAATTGGACAAATGACAGAGATACCGATTTTGTATGCAAAATGACATGGTGCATGTAAAGGAATATGGTACAATCGTGCAGCATATAGAAGATTTCCAAACTAATTGTGTTCATTTTTAAAATGTTGCATAATCTCTTTGAGAGGCCTCGACAGTTGCCTCATTGTGCAGTTTGTAGATGTCCCTTGCATGATCTCTAGTGGGAGCCCAACCCTTTGACTTGCTTCTTTTGGGTGACTGTTTCGACAATTCCATGGAGCTTGAATCAATTGTCTCTCCGACAGCAAGAGGTCTTTCTGCTAGACAGTGATACCTCAGGCAACCCATTAGCTCAATTGCCCTTTTCCTTCTCTATCCTCTTCTTCAGTCCTGTGATGATGCTGATTTTCTCTACCTTTTCTTTTGGGTGATGAGAAGAAAGAGAAGCAAACTTCAAATTAATTACCTACAGGCTTCTACTTGACTTCCCATATGGAGGACGTACCTTACTCAATGTGGAGAATGCCCCTTTTCCATATTCAGTCAATCATCTTTCCCCTTGTGAATCATGATAAGTAATTCAGACCAAGGTTTTAAAAACCGAACCATTCATCAAATCGGGTATGTATCGATTTTTGGTTTTTATGGTCGGACTAATGGGACCGATCGGTCGAACCGGTGATGACATCAGCAGTTCAAAGAAACTGGAAAAGACCGAACCGTTGTATTGTTGGTTGGTTTGTACGGTTCAACTGGGTCAAACCGAATTAGACCGGTATATCATACAAAATAATATGAAAATGCTACATCATATCTTTCGAGAATTTGTATATTCTTGTCCTTCCAAGTTTTTCCAGTAACACTTATATCCCCTATTTCAATACAATTGCATGTGTCCCATATATTTTTACAAAATCAGTAATAGTGATCTTTTATTAGTACACCTGTGCTCCCATTTTATACCAACATAAGGATGATGTTTTGAATTTTTTAAGAAAATATAAGAGCGCAAGTGAAATTGCTTAAAAGTTAAGGGTATAGATGTTCTTAAAAAACTCGAAAGTGCGTAATAATCATATTTCATAAAATTTATATAAATACATATATGTGATGTAAAAAATTAATAATTTTAAAATGATTTAAACTCTAATTAACAAGTGTTGTTAATTTATTACTTCTCATAGTACGATTATGACAATGTCTTCTTCATTTATTATTGTTACAAGTGGACAACCTCATATAGAATGTGAGAATAGAGAGGCAATGCTCATATGACATGAAGGGACAAGCGATAATGAGTCATTGGCACATATGAAGGAGAAGAGATAAAGAGGTACTAATATGGGTTAGAATGAAACTAGATTGTGAATATTTCTGAAAAAGCTTGTATTTTGTTGATTTATTGGATATTATTTTTTGTCAAAAAAGGGATGGTTGAACCGATGGTTTGGTTCAATTGTTCAACCGGGTTTAAGCGGTCCAACCGGGTTTAGACCGATTTTGGCTGGTTCTTATTTTTTGAATAAAAAACGGGTGGTTGGACCGTTTTTCCTCCAGTTCTTGGTTTAACTGGTTCAACCGGTCGGTTCGGTTTTTAAAACCTTGATTCAGACATTTGAGGTTATCCATCCATGCAGGGTACCCTACTTAACATGGGATCACATGTGGTTTTTTTATTGCTATAGTAATAATGTATTTATAGTCTTATAACAACCCTCCGTTTCCTCTTTACGTGTAAGCCCAATAGGGCATCTATGTAGCCCAACAGGGCATCTATGTAGCCCAACAGGGCAATCTCCTTTCACCTTCAGGCCTCACTATATAAAGGGAACCCTAGGACACATAATAACTTATTCGCTTATTTCCTTTCTGCATGGTATCATAGTGGCGGTTTTGGACTAGAACTCCCAGGCCCTCTTGAACCCTACCCAATCGTCGAGCCTCCCCCCTCTCCTACGTCTTCGACCATCTTCCCCTCTTCGCATTGAAAATGCACGCACCAACAACAACAACAATAGTCGTAGCAATGCAACCACACAACAAGCAGCGACAATGCCTCCAATCATAGGAGGTGCTCCGGGCTGCCTACAATGATCTGTTCACCTAGTGGACATGCGCATCAAGGTTTTGTGACCTCGTTCTATGCATTTGTGGTTTCCGTTTCTTATCGATAGGATATATGAAATTCTCTATTTTCAGACATCGTATCTGAACAACCCCGTTCAGATTTGATCATATAAATCCACTCTCGAGGCTTTTAGAGCACCTACGTGGGAGATGTGAGTGTTGTGTATCTAAGTCTTCATACACAAGCTCCCTAAGATACTTGTGTAGATAAGTTTGACTCATCTTTATCTTACGATTTTGTCCTTGTTATGCTTCCTCCTTCATGGAAGAGAGCAAGGTTAATGCTACTCCATCTCCTTGATCTATCATGGGTCCTTATCTCCATCGTCAAGATGGATGTGACAAACTATAAGATGTAAGCTATGCAATTCATGGGCACCATGGAGAGCCACAACAAGGAACACATCTCGACAAAATCAGAACTGGCTGACAAAACACGAGCTAATGTCGTGGAATCAAGACAACACGTGAGCCAGAATATGGTTATCAAACACTCTTACAATACAAATTGTCAATGATATCCGATATCATCCCATTGTGGTTGAGGATATTCTTGTGATAAAAGATTCCCAATCGAAGAATGAGATGAACTATACAAAAGTTGGGGGATTCACTACACAGTGAAAGCAAAGACACAATTAATCCTCCATTTCACTATGAAAGAGCTTCTTTATCTAAACTCCTTATAGGCTAAGAGATTAGCAATGGAGTTACACAAGTTTGTGCTAGTTGGCTTTCGTGCTTAAGTATTATCTAGTTGAGTACTCTTTCTCAGAGCATAGGAAGTGGTGTAGGCAAGTTGATTAATTATTTAATGATAAATCCCATATTTATCAGCTTAGTTGCTTATATTTAACTCTCTTGTTTAAGTTATTCACAAATATTCCATAACAACTAACACTAATTGCTAATTTATGTGTTGTATATAATTAACACTAATTATTATATATTATTATGGTGTAATATTTTATGTATTTATTTCTTATTAAAAATCAAATAGAAATTAGAATGAAGTTTTGTATAAATAAATTAACATAAAATAAAATAAAAATACAAAAATAAGCAAAAGAAAAATTAAAGAAAATCGTTTTATATGGTTTTTAGTAGTAATTAATTTTTAACAATATATAGTTGACCTCTGATCTCTTTTACTTCTAAATAAAAGTTGTATATCTCATCGAGATCTACAACTTCATGTTTTGAGTTTTTTCTAATTCAATCTCCAACTATTTTAGTTCTATTTTATACTGATTTCTCTTATTTCAAATTATTCTATTGGGCCACGTGGCGCAATCTGCTTTGGCCACGTGGCCCGCTCTTGGATCGCCACCCGTCTCCATCTGAACCACTTGATCACCTTTTCATCAGGCAGATCAGGGCCGCTCAACTGTGCTTTCACCACAACCGTTGGATCCTATTATCCAACGGTCCCCGCTTCAGCCCTAACCTCTAGCCAGTTATGCCCTTCAACCACCGACCCATCTTCAACCTATTATTCCAACCTCCTCGGCCATCCTCTCATCCAACCGTCGACACCAACTCCTTCCTCTAACTTCCCCCTCCTTCGTGTCAACCTCCACAACTGCCTGAAACCTCTATGGAGTCCACGCGTGGTGGTTGAAACAACCACGAAAACCTCTAGCAACTTCCTCTTCTCCCTCCTTCAAAAACCCTTCATCACCGTTAAACTCCGATTGTCCACCCTTGAACGGAGAAGCCCTAGCCACCTCTTCCCCTTCGTGACAGGAAGAGGGAAGAGCCGTTGAGCCATTATGGAGTTCTCTCCTGGTACGATCCATGGCCAGTAGGCCATGCTCTAAAGAGTGACTGTTTGAGCTTCCTCCACCGGTCGCGGAGGTTAAGCGAAGACCCAAGCTTCGTTGAAGCTTAATCCCAGGCTGCAACACCCATCCATGGCAGACCATCTTCAATGTACAAAATAGGTATGTTACTTTTCATTGATGTTCTTCATATTTTCGTAACATCTGCGGATCATCCATTCAGCATATGAGTGCACTTCGAGCTTCTTCGTGGACTCCACATCCATGCAGAAGTATTAGTCTCTCTGTTTCTCATTCCGTCATCCCTGTTCAGTCGACTCACATCCTCCGCCTGTCAGGTGGAGCAACCTATAGGACTGCCACCTTCGACGCCCCAATCAGTCCTCCATTCCATTCACTCTCGCACTCACACATATACGATATGCTTTGGCTATGTTGTGTAACACCTGCAGGTTCACAAGACCTTCAATGGCCGGAATCGATATACTATCACCGATCTGGATGTTCTCCTCCAATGGTCCTTCATCATCTACAACTTCTAGAGGCTCGTAGATCTTCGCCGACCGAGCATCGTCTTCGCGAATCTTCTCTGGACGTTTGCCGATCTTCAGAATCTTCTCAGGAGCAAGGCGGAGCGATGGGGCTCTCGCTGGAGCCCCGCCTCGTCGCTGCCGTACAAGGTGAAGCAAATGATCCATGGCGTACAGATGCCGTTGGATCGCGCCTAATTGGGCGCGATCTAACGGCCTACATGTGTTGTCCGAGCCTGCAGCCTCATGCCTAACCGAGCCGTTTACCGAAGCATTGCATGCTGCCACATGGCCCGAACCATGCCAAGCCATCCGAGCCTAGGACTGCACGTGCATCGCGCGCGCGAACCTGGCTTAATTACAATTACATACAACCGGTTCCCCTTTATTGCAAAAATAACCTTGCTAGGGGTATTTCATAATTTCGCAAGCCGATTTTCAGTATTTGCATTTTAGTCCCTCCAGGGACCTGTTTGTTATATTTCGTGTTATGTTTTATCACATTTATGCCCATGGATTCAATGATTAATATCTTTAGATGCTAAGTGCCCATGCTACAATGGATCGATCTTAATACTTGCATTTAGCGATTCATCGATTACTATTTTTGATCCATAGCGACAACTACGATCTTATTCGACCAATCATGTAGCTAATGAGCATGATTCTTCAACTTTAACATGGCATTTACATGATTAAGCAATATGGTTGCCCCCTCCACTCATTGTACTCAAGTTCGAGGGGCATGCTTGAGAAACTCCACAATTATGTGCCTTTGGGTGTAAATATTGAGCAACAATTGGCATATAGGAATACCATGATGGTTGGTGTTTTTCTTGCTGGTCTTGATTAGCCTATGATGCAGATCGTAGTCAACTTTTTTCTAGCACTGCTATCCCTCTTATGGAGGAGGCATACGATTGTTCAAGCATTATCTTGGTGCCATCTGCACCTGCATCTCATACCTCCTCTGTCCTAGTTACTTCATGAGGAAGCGGGCTTGCTCAGTTCAGAGAACATGGAGTATGTATTCTGGGAGGTGGTTGCCTTTTCCCATAGTGCACTTACTGCAACCATTTAGGGCATACTGAGGGCACATGCTACCAAAAGTATGGTCGCCCCACCTGTCGTTGAGCATCCAGAGTCAGCTACAACACCATCTTACCGGAAGGATGAGTATATTATCTCTCATATGAGGGAGATCATGGGACCATCGTCTACTCAGCCCGATCTCCCTCTTGTTCTATCTAACATAACAACATCTTGAATTTACTACGTAGCTATCTAGGGCACCAACTAGCCCTTACAAACATCTTACGACACCCTTAGGGTACCTTGGTCGTCGTCCATACCGCATTCAACATACCTATAGTGCGCTCCTCACTTGGATTTATGTGTGATTGAATGGATCATCAGCTTCCTGATCTTTCCCTCTGATCACGATGGCTACGGCTCCCACCGAGACCAAACCCATGTTCTTTACATTTTTGTGACGATGCTTGTTACTTCTATCAAATTCAAGGGTGTCGAGAATTATGTGCTATGTTCTCGAGTCTTCAAGGTGTTTATCGGATGTTAGAGGAAAATATCTATCTTGATGAAGGAACCTCTACAAGAGACAAAAAAAGACTATGAGTCCTAGCTTGGGGACAACTATCGGGTCATGACATGGATGACCAACAATGTTGAGTCCCATACCGCGAGAAACCTCTTGTACACGGATACCGTAAAAGACATTGGGACGAACTGTCACACATTTAATCTCACCAGATCATCAAGGCATGTCTCGCCGAAATCTACGTTCGGATTTGATCTGTTTCTCAGGGAGAGTCTATAATAACATATATGTTAAGGGGCTCCATCATAAAGTTCCCATAAAATATACAAAAGAAAAGGGAGATAAGGATGAGAGGAGGCTGGATTGATGTCGATTGATAATATAATATTATAAAAGAAGGAAGACAATTCAACATACATGGGAGGATGAGGTATCCAATGCGGGGTGGTTATGTTGGCAATGAGTATGAGGGAAAGACTTTGCAGGTACAACACGTAAAGGGTACGTGTTGGAGACTCACACACATCAAAGAACACACAACCACATACCCCCTTAAGAATGCTTTAAAAAGGGAAGGGTTCGTTCAACGGCACATCACAAATCAAGGAAACGAGAGCAATAGAGAGAGTGAGAGAAGAAGAAGGAAGAGAGAGACAAATATAGAGGAAGATAATTCAAATATATATAGGTATGGTCACTCTTCACTTCAAATTCCTCTATTTTATTTTATCACTATTATTTTTAATCATGCCAGATATTTTATTATGCCATGGTAATCATGCTTAGATAATTGCATAATTTCAATTATGTATGATCTTGTAAAAACATCGATCTTGAAAGAGCAATTATTCCATATTGTCATCATGTCGATCCATTGAAAGTTGGAAATAATATATATGATAAAGTACGATATTTATATATATGGTATACTTAATTATATTGAATTGAAATAAAATATAGAGATGTTATAAATATTATTATTAGACCAATGGGTATTACTGTACTATATCAAATTAAAGAGGGTACACATGTTACGACATTATTCATTTATAAATATATAGGATAAATGCTAGTTAAGTTATGAAATTTATTTAAAGAAGAAAATTAAAATAAAGTATCATAAGGATTGGCACCATAACGGTATTTGGAGCTAAGTGATACGCTAAGGCGGGAGCCACCTCTAGAGTCCATTTGTCGGGTCCTAAAGGGACATTATCGGCCTAAAGGGCAACACCTTCCGGGGGTGTCAGATTCAATGGAACCATGTGGAAAAAGTCCACTATTGACTCAGCAGTTGTTGTCATCATGTATCGTAGTGATTAATTGACCACGGTGCCAGTGGTAAGTAAAATGCACCCTATATAAATATGAGGGTACCATTGATCGAATAATGAAAGTATGAGGGTATATATGAAATAATGATTCTGATAGTGTTCATGAAATATGAATCTTGAAAATATACATGAAAGAAACCCTGTTTTGGTTATATTGCTATATTTTCAATATTATCATGTTGTTTGCACATGAATATATATATATACATGTTGAAGTGCATATAATCTCCTTGATAAGTTATACTTTTATTGTCAATTTTTCTTATATTTATTTGCATCATATCATTATCAAGTTCGTTGTCTTTTGATACCATATTAAGCTATTTTGCTTACGACCATTTTTGTCTCGCTCTTGTGGTTTGCCCTGCCACATATACAATGAAGGAGTAAGGAGCTGAAGACGGATTAAGAAGAAGAATACAATACTTAAATTTGTAGTGGTAGTATAAGTTTTCTTCTACTAGTTATTATACTACATTGTGACCATCGATGACTTTGATAAATAAAATGAAAGAATATCTTTTATGGCCTTAGTTGTGACTGTGAACTATGATATTGAATAATCGCAAGTAACACCCTGGACCTGACGTGGCAATATTATTTAAATGCTTCCGTTGGCCACGTGGAGGAGGGGCGGGTTGCACAGGGGGGGGGGATTGTGGTGTTCGGGGGTGCGACCACATGGCGGGGAGATACGAATTAAATTAAAAAATATTAAATAATAAAATAACTAAATCAAAAGTAAAGAAATAAAGTAGATAGAATAAGTAAATAAATAAATAAGATAATAATAATAATCAATCAATTAAATAAATAAAGTATACTAAATGAATAAATTAATTAAAATAATAATGATATAAATAAAATAAATAAATAAATAAAAGAAAATAAAAAGAAAATAAAAGTAAATAAAATAAAAGAAAATGGGGGTGACACATGGCAGCTCCAGAAGCTACCACATGTCGCTCCTAGAAAAATCAAAAAAATTAAATGTAAAGAAAATAAAAAAGAAATAACAAAAAGGGGTCAAATCAAAAAGTGATCAACACAAAAGTTGTCCGTCTCGACGAGATCTACAACTTTCATGAAGGACCCAAAATCAAAATAAATCATCTGTACAAAAAATATTTTTAGTGGTATCCTATTGATATAAAATACCGATTTTTTGTCTTTTACATATTTTTTAGCATTTTAAATAAGATAAAATTCAAAATAAAATTAGATAGCAAATATTTACAACTTAATCTATTTTTTTATTTTTTAATAATTAAGAAAATAGAAAGATAAAATAAATAAATTAAAGAAACATATGTACAATGTACAACGGGGGCCAAAATCCAAGTTTCAGATACGAAGTCGGATTCTTTTAAATTTATCTTTTTTGAAGGTAATTGAATGTACATTAATTCAAAAGTGAGTAAGGGTCCATAGGAGTTAGACCATTTTGAGTGGGCGGAGGGAAGGTTCTCGGTAAAGGAAGCTTATCAGAAGATACGGGGAGGTGGAGTTGGGCGTGATGAGGACTTTTGTGCCGATACTAAGGTAATTTGGGCGGCCAAAATCTCTACTCGGGTTAAGGTGTTCCTTTGGTGCCTAAGGAGAAACCGTCTGTGCGACAAGGTGAGGAGGGGGAGGCTGTTGGGGGTGGAAGATATGACATGTGATAGATGCCAGGAGTGTCTGGAGGACGCGGAGCATATTTTCTTCGGATGCAGGTCGTCAACACAGGTTTGGGATTCGTTGGGGCTGACTTGGGTCCAGGCTTCCGGCTCGGAGAGTTTTTGGAGATCTATTCGATCGGTGGATCTCGGGTCCTCTGACGATGTTTCGAGGCCTTTTGCCATGCTGTGGGCAATTTGGCTTGGCAGGAATGATTGCATATTCAAGGGTCAGCGGTTCTATTATGAGAATGTGCTCGTACACTGTAATGCTTTGTATAACTTCTGGATATCCAACTGATGTACCTTCTTGCTATTAATGAAAGTTTTGGTGTGGTGACTCCCGCCTTGGGAGGGCTCCCCCGTGTTTTTATTAAAAAAAAAGGGTCCATAGGAGATTTGTATGAGAGAGATATTCACGTTTTAAGGCTCTTAGTCTCAACATACATTTATTGCCATTTTCTTTAGTTCATTGTGACGTTTAGGACCTTAACTGGTCCAGACTATAAGAGGTCATATATATTTTGATATCTTTTTGGATGATTGTAACAGATATTCTTGGGTCTATTTAATAAAAGGACGATCATATATTAATAAAATTATAAAATCCTTTCATTTAAATTTCCAGGACTGACAATGCTCATTAATTCACTCAACGTGATTTGGTCACTTCTTTGCTATGCAGGGAACTCGTCACCAGACCTCTTGTTTGTACTCCTCACAACAAAATGGGGTCGTGGAAAGGAAACTCCGCTACCTCGTGGACATTGCCAATACCCTTCTTACTCACAAAAAGGTTATGAAGCCTACTAGGTGGATAATGTTCTCACTGCCACACACCTTGTTAATAAGGTACCCTATTCAGTTCTCAATGGGATACCTCATTTCTCCCTCTTGTACAAATATGAGGAACAACTTTTCTCCCCCTTTGAGAATATTTGGTTGCACTGCTTTTACCCACAACTTTGATACTATGGATACATTGTTCCCCGTGCAATCAAGTTCATCTTCCTTGGTTACTATAGGATCCAGAAGGGGTACATGTGCTATGATCCAACTAGTCATTGCTACTATATATTCGATGATGTCACCTTCATTGAACATACCAACTACTTTACTCAGTCTATTTCGGGCATTCCCTTAGAGCTCCCACCACGTCCCATTGTCTACAAAAAGAAACACGCACCGTTCAGTCTGACTCGGTCCCTTTACATGTTCCTTACTTACATGATGATGCGCCTTCTTTAATTGACCCCACCACTGCTTACCCGGATGCTCCATCAAAACTTCCTATAGTACCACAGAATAAAAAATAGGCAATGTACTCTACGTCTCTTGTCACATTTTACTTCTATTGATAGTCTATTCAGGTGTAACAAAAGATTTATAGATGCTCTTGTGGTTGTTACCGTTCCTCATGATCATCACAATGCACTTCAAGATCATGATTGGAAAAATAACCATGGATAGGAAGATGAATGTGCTTACCTCCGGGGGCATGTGCGGTCTTATATCACATCCTTCAAGCATAAAACATGTTGCCTGCAGATTGATTTTACGACTAAACAGTCTCCAGATGGTTTGAGGCTAGACTTATGGCCAAGGGCTTCACTCAAACATATGGGTAGACTACTTTGAGACTTTCTATCCAATGACTAGGATGGGGTCAATATACGCTATTATCTCTGTTGTTGTCAAAAAGAATTGGCCCATCTTCCAACTCAATGTAAAGAATGTGTTTCTCTACGATGACTTCGAGGAGGAGGTCTAAATGATGCAGCCACCACATTCTTCGAGGGAGTGTATGCACACCGATTCCGTAAGGCCATCTATGGCATACAACAGAGTCTACGAGCTTGGTTCGAGAGGCTTACCTCTGAGATCAGTTCTCTTGATTTCCATAGCATAATATCTAATTATTATGTCTTTGTCAGACGTAGGTATTCTGGCACTCTGATACTTGTTGTTAATGTTAATGACATGGTTATTATTGATGATGATAGAGCCGGCATTCTAGAGATCAATGCCTTCCTCAAGAAGGTGTTGTCACCAAGGACCTCAGACAACTCCTATACATCCTAGGCATTGAGGTGATACATACTGGAGAGAGATTACACTTATCATAACGGAAGTATTGCCTGGATATTCTTACAAAAGCTGGCTTACTTGGATGTAAACCATCAGGCTTCCCAACAGATTGCAAGATGCATGCTACATCTACAGATCCTATATTTGAAGATACCATACGATATAGATGCTTAGTGGGCAAGCTTCTCTACCTTACTATCACTAGGTCATATATATTATATGTTGTGAGCAATCATCCAACATATGGAGAAGCCTCACTATAATCATTGGCAAGACGTTCACTTGATCCTTCGATACTTGAAGGACTCTCCAGGTAAAGGTCTCTTCTATGGGATCAACGGCCACACTGACATCACCGTTTACACAGATATTGATTATGCCAATTTCCCTGAGGACAAACGATCTACCACTGGTTATTGTGAAGCCCGCTCCCGCGGATCTGGGAAACCCGTTTACACATCATCTGTAATATCATATTCTCTAGAAATCGCATTAGGGAACTGGAAATTAGGGAAAAATTTTTTTATACGGATGACATTCATGTTAACTAACAGGCCACAGAACTATAACATGTCACACTTATATTGCATAAATTTCCATATCAGTTTATATGTAACAACAGAAATTGCAATATATACATGTATCCCAATTTTATCAGAAGAGAAATAAAAGCATAAATATCTTGAACAAACTATAACATACATACCTGCTATGTTTTGCTTCAGAAACTGACATTCAACTCTCCCAATACAACGGTGCAGGTATTTTGCCTGCAATCCATGGAATAGGGAGAAAAGAACATCAACAAATGTTGAGTAAATCTTAATTAATTAAAAATAACAGGAAATTTTGTGGTTCCAAAAGAAAGCAAGTAAATTGGCCTTGACAATTAAAATTTAAAGCTACTTGCAATGAAACAGGCTTTCAAGCTGTTTGGTATGTAAAACCCCATTCTACTCATCCTACACTAATTACCCACATTAATCATTTATATACCAATATTATGTGGTCCATATTTAAGTCATTGCCTTTCTATTAATTATAATACAAGTTTGACTGGTCTTGAGAATATGAATGATGAGACTCTGATATAATCATTATCTCTATAATGCTTATAAAGATGTTTAAGAATCTTGTGGATTGATCATAGTAAGAGTATATGATGGATATGGGGTTTTGATTCTTTTCTTGTTGTTTTTCTCAAGCCTAGTAGATAGTCTGATAAGAATGATTTTCATGATATGGTCTTTTCTCTTTGCCAGGAATTATTGGCAGAAAAGTAACTAGTTCAACGGAAACCAACTCAACTGTAATTCAACTTTAGCCAACTCAATTGTGACTCAATCCAATTTCAATGTATCTTTTTCAGATTCAACTGTAACTGATTTAGAGGTAGCCATAGAGGATTCAGATGTATACATGGATGATTCAGATGTAGCATCGCCAAGTCTGTTGGCGAAAAATAAATAAAACTCAAGCGGTGAAGTAGCCTACAAAAGAGGCTCTTCCGTCTCGCCCTCTAATTGGAAGGGCGGTCCAATAGAGGGATAGGTCTACTCCAAAACTACGCCACTGAGACGGGTGAGAGAGACTCTCTAGAAAAGTCGCTCTAAAAGAAAAACCGGCCCGACCGGTACGGGCTAACGAGCTCGAAAAACTAAAACCAAGGGTCCTCCAGCCTAGGTACCCTAAAGAACAAGGGTCAGCGGAACTGGTCTTTAAAAGAAAACCTGTGGATCCCAGAGAGGCGTAAAAACTGCGAGCGCTCGCGAAAAAACCGAGAAAAAGACTGGGATCTTAGACCCGCGCACGAAGCGGCCGCTGCCCTAACTGGGCTTCCTAATCTTCCGCCCAGCTGAGGGTCACCGCCCCTCGCACAGTCAGGCGTAAAGGTTACCATGACTGGCACTTTTAATTACTAGTCATCATTGAATCATCATCACTAACTTAATTTGTCATCCTCTCTTGAACTCTGATGTAGTCAACTTTACAGATCTAGGTATCTTGTTGATAATTATATTGAATAGTGATTCATACTTTAGTGATTTTGAATGATTGATCACAAAGATCTTCAGTCATTGATCATAGATGATCTCATCAATTGGCGGCTTGCTTATTAATCTAGATTTATGAAAATATCTCAATGAACTCCTTTTTCAAACCACGAGATCATAAGTTGTTTATTGGAACTGAATTTAAAATTTAATTTAATGTAGAAATTTTACTTTTGTTATTTAACTCGTAATTTAGTGGCAAGACTCTTGATCTAATTTTTTTTAAGTCTCTTGTATGAAAATACCCTAATATAATGAACAAAAGATGAAAAGATGGTCGATGCAATCCTTCCTGGCACTGCAAAATTTCACCATGAATCTTCTCTTCCACTAGATCTCAAGTCATTCTAATAATGCTAACATATTGAGATTATTATTTACTTATCCACCGTAGCCATCTTTCGATTCTTTATCACTATTACTAAGAGATATTGAGAAACCCTCCCAATTGGATGTATCAAACTCCCATCCAAGAGTTATACCCCTTTAGCTACTTTGTATCTTCCTACCCTTGCTAAAAAAATATGTCGGGTTAATTACGCGATCTTGATATCATTAAGCTGGATCATAGTTAAATTCTTTATCTTTCGTCATTTTCAATAGGTTGAAATAGACCTTCTGTGATTGTTCTCGAGATTAAGAATCCAAATAAGTTGATAACAATATATTTAACAGATTTCAGAATACTTAATATTGAAAATAATCTCCTGATTATGTCATAAAATGGAATATGCTCCATTGAAAATAATCTCCTGATTATGTCATAAAATGGAATATGCTCCAGCGGTATAGATATTGTGCATCAAAAACCATGAAAAAAAATGTGGCAGATTCTTAAGTTGACTATACTCTGAAGAGAAGAATTTTGCTTGCATTATGCAGATTTGTCTAATGTTTAAAATGAAGCAGAATACCCAACCTTTAGTTGAATACTGCTATGCTAGGAATTCTAGTTTTAAAAGGCTAAATTCTTACACACATGTCTGTATATGTACAACACATGGACTGTTCAGATATCCATTGATTGTTGATCTTTTTCTTCGGGATCTGGAATCTCCATATGAGGTCGTGTTGTCACAAAGGATTACCACATCAAAGATTTCTTCTAGTTAGGAGGTACAAATTAAGTTGAGTATATTATCTATATTATTTCATACACCTAAGAAAGGTGAGACCACCTCTGCTATGGTTGCTTCTTCTAGGAGGGACAGATTAGGTCCACTCATGCTCACAACCGTGATTGTTTTACATCGAGATGAGCCACATATTATTTTACTTTTCTAGATGTAGTGGCCATAGAGAAGATTGTTGCTGGTTAAAGCATAATAAACTTGTAGCTCATCAAACAGTCTTTTGAGATGTTGATGATATCATGATTATATGTATACCATCTCAAGAGATAAGTATGATGACCTTCTTTATATGCTTCATTAGTGTTGTATATCCTTACATTAAACTCTAGTTCCAATGACCCTTGTGCAGAACATGATATCACTACCTTTACCGACCCTCATGTATATCTCACAATGGTTTAAATGTTCTTGGGAATCATTTGTACTTCTATTATTAGTATTGAGATGTTATTTATGTATTCACATCATATTAACCAGGAATATACAATTAGAATTTAGATGAAAGTGCAATCTATCTTCTGCCACATGCAATACACAAGTATTATAGAGTCAAATTTCCATTGCTTTAGATTACCACAAGACCCTTGTTCCCAACATGTTATAATATATGGTAACCCAGTTATAGCATATCTAGAATATACAACACTCAAGCAACCTATTACTATCAAAATGTGTAAAGACCATGCATGGAAAGCAGCAAAAGAGGGGAAAATATTGTACCTTTGATCCTTTAAGTTTGGAAGGATTTTGTGGCTTTATCTAACATACAACAATAGATAAAATACCTGATGGATAGCAACAAAAAAAAACTGAATTAGAAACTTCAACATTGACTTTAATGAGAACAAAGAGGAGAGAGATATGTACCTTTGAATATCTCCACTTTGGAGATCCAAACTTGCTTGCAACATCCTTTTCTTGACAGGAGATTCAGTTCATTCAGATCCGGATGTTACAGTTATGCCATGTTTATCGGAGGAAACCTTGTTACATGATGAAGTAAGAAGCAAACTGTTGTCTCCAAATCTAGTGTATAAGCCTTATACATAGCAATGAGCCAAGTCACATGCGAGGTTACCTCCTTTCTACAGGAGCTTGGCCTCCTTGCTACCACTCTCGTTCCTCTATACTACTACAAGTCTACCACATACATTGTTGCCAATCCTGTTTTTCATGACCAAACTAAGCACATTGAAGTAGATTGCCACTTCGTTTGAGACTTGGGCTCTAGGGATTCACCCTATTCTCCACAAATAACATTCAGAATGTAAGATGTTATAAGCTCTGTACCTAATCATGTAAGTCGATCCTGAATCACGAATAGCCAATTATATAAGTTCTTGATCCGAACTCAAACTCATCTAAACCAAAGGAACTTGTATATGTACGCCCATAATTCCATGTGACTTGTATATGTACGCCCATAATTCCATGTATCAGTGACATCTGGAAGGCTCTTAGTCTTTTCTTGTCGACAATTTTTGATCAAATGCAATACCTTGTATTTTACGTTGTATACTTAAAGAATATGCTTCATAATCAAAGTAGTTTATTTTATCCGTTTGGTGGACATGGAATTGCTGGCAAATCTGAAATATATCAATGTTTCAACGATCAATGTTTACTATACAATTTTGGCTGGAGGCCTCCCCCATCAGAGAGCATTTGATTGTTGATATGTCCACAATAGACACAAGTAGTTTTAGTTTTGCAAAAGAATGCTATGTGGAAGGTAAATTTCTATTGTAATTTGGAGGACATTCGAGTAGCTTAAACATCTGAAGAGAATGCTATATGGAAGGTAAATTTCTAAGTTAATAGCTACTTTTCGTAGTTAAATGTGACTTCGATTGTTTAGCATGGGGTTCTCTTTTTTGTGCTATTGAGTCTTGGGTTGGATTTTAAATTGTTGCATGGTCGGAGGATGCTACTGGGTATTGTTGTGCTTTAGGCTACTCTAATAATTAGGGTTGACGTTTTTTTCCACAGAGAATGGAGAAGACATACAAGTTTTGAGATATGAACATGGACAGAAATATGACCCCCACTATGACTACTTCGTTGACAAGGTTAATATTGTGCGTGGTGGTCACCGAATCGCTACTGTCCTTATGTATTTGTCTGATGTGGTAAAAGGCGGTGAAACTGTGTTTCCTGTAGCTGAGGTATGTAGGTCAACCCCATCAACCATATCACCGTTTATTTGTCTTTTTTATCCTCTGCGTGCTATTATAATATAGATGAACTCCTCATTTTATTTGTTTCCAGTTTACTGAAAGATGGCTAAACTTTACTTTTTCTTATTTCTAGGAGACTCATCATCGTGGGGCACATGAAAAACATGAGGACCTATCAGAGTGTGCTCAAAAGGGAATTGCAGGTGTCTAATCTTACTCTTTTTCAAATTAATGTTATTTGTGAAGACGTGTTATTGGTCCTTAATGTCATAGGTGACTCTGGAAGAAGAGAGGGATGTTTATTTTGTACTAATGCATGTTAAACTAATAAGAACCTGGAATGGAAAGGAGGATTTACACAAATGCTCATGTAAACTTACAACATTGCAAAGTCCCCATGAAATTATCATACTTGAACAAATGTGCTCAGAACCTTGCTACATCAACAAAGGCAGCCCTTTATTAAGCTGTTAACAACAACAATCTGGCGCTTTTTTAATTTAAGAACTTGCTAAAAAAACTTTCAACCCTATGTTACTACGTTCTTCACATTCTTCTTATGCTCATTCATTTTCTTCTCCCTCTCTTCTTACCACCTCCATCCACCAAATCCTCTTCCATCCAAAGCCACCAACCCTATATTATTCACCACCACCTATGACCCTGTCTCTTTAGTCTTTGCTCATTCTCAAGGGCAATGACCATTTTCTGATGCCTTGGTGCAGCTCCTTGTCATCCATGACCTCGTTGTCACTCCCATTGTCATCATCTCGTCCCTGTTTCACTCTGCTCTCGCCTTGTCAACATCGCCACAATAATTGGATACCTCCTTTATCCGTTTGCCCCTCATCTCCACTTTCTCCTTTTGTCTAACTACTTTCATCTACTACATCATCTTCCAACCAACATTTGCGTCCCCAAATTACCCACCGCCATCTGCGATCCCACTCATTCATGTGCTTGCATGGGCCATGTGCATCCATGTGTATTTAAGCACATACCGAGAGGAGATGGTGGTAAACACAGGATGAAATTTTGGACCGCAGAGGAGATGGTAGATTGAGTTGGAGAGGGGAGAGAGAGGGAGAGGAAAGAAAGATTAAACAAGAAAAGATCGTTGTGTTGAATCTTAAACTTGATGGCATTCATTTCTTAACAAAATAAATTATGTAAACTTTAAATCAATCACAAGAATTTTAAGGCCTTTTGTGTTTACAAGTATGGCATATACAAACTAAACAAGATGACAAATTAATCCTTTGATTGATTAAAAAAATGACAAGGGCTTTAACTAAAACATCAACAACATGAGAATAACTATACCAAAGGGTGTTACAACAAATGATAAATATAACGTGTGAATAAAAGGAGGAAAGGCATGAATCATCTTTTAATTATACACATGTCAATTTCTAATTAATGAAATTCATGCTATCTCCATAAAGATCTTTAGGAACAAATAGACGTATGAATGATGATCAATGATATTTGGTGGAGAAGTTAATATAACAAATATTTTTTTTGAAAGCAGAACGATTCGGGGGAGACACGTGGTGGTGTTCGCCCCAATTTTATTAAAAACGAGAAGAGGGAGATGGGAAGAGAGGTACAAAATGATACAAGCACCCGGGATCAAGAGGATCCCTGTCAAAAACACAATCCACAACCCCAACAATCACACGCGACTACAGCATCACCGGAGCATCCACTCATTCAGAAGTAACTCCACATGCGCTAAAACGTTTTCCCTGTACCACCTTTGACCCCTGAAAATCTTGGCGTTCCTAGCGAGCCATAGAGCCCAGATGCAAGCAAGGGGGCGGAGCAACTCCCATCTTTGCCGATCCGCACGAGAGCGCAAAGTGATCCAGAACGATTCGGCCGAAGAAGCGTCCACCCAAGATACATTGAGGCCCTCCCAAATGGAGGTAGAACACGGACAACAGAAGAACAGGTGTTGCAAGGTCTCCATCTCGCCGGTACACAGCACACAATCCATGGAGCCATCCCCCGATAGGAACATAGCACATCTATCTCGGGTCAGTACCCTACCGCGGCGCAGTAGCCACAAGAAAAAAGCCACCTTCTCCGGCAAGTTTAAGGTCCACAGCCATCCCAGATCATTGCAAAGTGGGCTACGATCGGAGATTGGTTGATGGGAGATGACCTTGAATGCCCGCCTCGAGGTGAAGGCGCCGTCACGCCAGATCTAGTGATCCCTTCCATTGGATGGAGTTAGCGCATCCCTAAGCTGCTGCAGGAGACGTAAGAGGTCATCGAAGCGTTCGTCGGAGAGGTTGGCCGCAAAGCAAGGGAACCAGCTGCCCCCGGCCCAAGTGGAAGCCACCGTAGCACCAGAGTTAGCCGCCAAGGCGCAGAGGCGAGGGAAGGAGCTACCGAGTGTGGCATCTCCCGCCCAAGCGTCGTGCCAAAAAAGGAAGGAGTTTCCATCACCCAGCACCCGCTTGAACAGATGAGAAAATCGCCTAGCCGCCGAGGCGATTCCCCTCCAAAAAGGCGTCCCAGAACGCGAAGCGTCTGCATCTCGCAACATGTCCACCCCGAGGGAGAGAATATCACGTAGCATAGAGGGAAAGAAGCCAGAGGCGGTACCCCAAAGCTTGCTGACCCATTTAAGCATGAGGGCATCGTTTACCAGATTCAGGCTACGAATCCCGAGCCCACCATCGCACTTCCTTTTCGCCACATCCTTCCATGCCACCAGATGGATGCCCCGCGACGCGGAGCCCCTTCTCCCCCATAGAAATGTCCGCATAAGGCCCTCGAGCCTCCTCCTGATCCCCACCGGAATGGCCCAATTCGACAAAAAATAGATTGGAATGGCGGCCAGAACCGACCTGATGAGCACAAGACGCCCACCCCTGGAAAGCATCGCCGCACCCCAACCAGTAAGCCTTCTCTCCGCCTTATCCATGACCCTGTTCCAATGGGACAATCTCGCCCTTCTCGCGCCCAGAGGTAGGCCCAGGTAATCGATTGGAAGAGTAGAGGGGGAGCACCCCAGAATCATGCCACAAGCCGCCGCATATCGATCATCCCAAGCGAAAGGGATCAACTTGGATTTGGAGTGGTTGATGCGTAACCCCGAGAGCTCGCTAAAGATGGCAAAGGTGACAGCCATTCCTTTAACCGCCTCCAGACCCCCCTCTATGAAGGCGATTGTGTCGTCCGCATACTGGAGTGTAGGACAGTTGCTGAAGTTACACGAGAAACCGGATGAGAAGCCCCTCGCGATCACCCGATCCGCCATTCTCGGGAGAACGTCAGCGGCAATGACGAAGAGCATGGGTGCGAGAGGGCATCCCTGCCGTACACCCCTCCTTGGTTGAAACCGGCTACCAACGAAACGTCCATTCAACATGATCGAAAAGGATGCCGTAGAAACGCATCGGCGCATCCAGGAGATCCAAATATTTGGGAATCCGCGAGCACGCAGCACTGACCAAAGGAAGCTCCAGTCCAATGAGTCATATGCCTTTGCGAAGTCGACCTTCCAAAGAAAGCCGCGTTTCTCCCGTCTCACCCAGCTTTCAACCATCTCAGATGCAAGGGCCGACACATCGGAGATCGAGCGGCCGGGGATGAATGCCACCTGTGATGGATGTATCAGAAAATCTAAAAGTACCGCCAGTCTCCTCGCAAGCACTTTCGCAACAATCAAGTATAGAGCATTCGAGATTGCAATAGGGCGATAGTCATCAATAGCAGTTGGAGATTGAGATTTCGGGATTAGAACAATAAGAGCCCTATTAATCCCATCGAAGCCAAAATTCCCCGAAGAGAATTCCACGACAACCTCCCAAACATCATGTCCCACCACATCCCAAAAATCCTTGTAGAAGGCTATAGGGAAGCCATCGGGGCCCGGCGAGGCATCGACATTGAGATCCCATACAGCAGCCTTTAATTCGTCGATGGAGAAGCCGCGTGTCAGCTCCGCACATTGCGCGGAGGAAAGGATAGGAACATCCTCCCCCAGCCAGCGCCAGCGCCTAGGCAACCGAACCGAAGAGAAGTCCCTGAAGTATTCCGCCACCGCATTCCCAATCGCGTCCTCACCCACCACCTCGCGCCCCCCAACTGACATGGAGCGAACCAGATTTGACCGCTTCCTGTTTGAAGCCGTTCTGTGAAAGAAGGAGGAGTTTGCGTCGCCTTCTTTGATCCACCTCAACTTCGCACGCTGTCGCCATTCCGTGACCCTCTTCCTCTCCTCCTTCTCAACCGCAGCCATCGCCGCCGACCTGGAAGCCAACTCGTCATCACGGAGCTCCCTCAGCCCCTCCAAGGAGTCCAGCTCGTTGACGATAGCCTCCGCCTCCTTCCTTGCCGCAAGCCTAGCCTCCCGCGATCTTTTCTTGAAGTGGGACAGGACGCCCCTCAGCCGCTCTAGCTTCTTGCGGAGCCTGACCACCGCCGATCGACCTTCGCAAGGTTCCGCCCAAGAGGAAGACACCAGCACGCGGAAATCCTCCTCAAGCAACCAACATCTTTCGTACCTGAAGAGCCCTGCCCGTGGGGAAGACACTTGTGACTCCCAGACGATCGGAGAATGGTCGGAAAACGCGCGAGGACGCGAGAGGACCGACGCCAAAGGGAATAGATCCATGAAGGCCGTGGACGCGAAAAACCTATCAATGCATGATTTCGAAGAAGAGTTCCTCCATGTGAACCTGACGTCCGTCGCCGTTAAGTCCTGTAGAGCCAAGTCATTGACGAAAGCCTTGAACTCCGCCGAGCCCGGGTCCGAACCCCCCCTGAACCGGGGTCTATCCGCCGAACGGAGCGTGACATTAAAATCTCCTCCGATAAGCCAAGGCAGCCCCGCGTGGCTCACGGAGGCGTTGCGAAGCTCCTCCCAGAGCTCCTTCCTTCTCGCCGCGTCGCAAGGGCCGTAGGCGCAAGAGAGAAGGAAGGAGAGAGAGTCGTCCTTCCTGGAGAGCAGGACCGAGATGGAGTGGTTTCCCTTGACAGCAGAGACAAGGGAGAACCGAGAAGACTTCCAGGCGATAAGCACCCCTCCCGCACTCCCCGCCGCAGGGAGAGCAGAGAACTGATCAAGATCCCCTGCCCTGAGGGAGCGCCAAACATCATCGTCCAGAGAGGCCAGCTTGGTTTCTTGAAGGAGGACAGCGTCGCACCCCCATTCCTTGAATCTGGAGCCCAGGGTATTTCTCTTAGCCGCATCCCCCATCCCCCGAACGTTCCAGGAGAGGACCTTCATTTAGCAACCTCGTTGAGACCCCCTGAAGGTACCACCCCCGCCGCTTCCGCCACCGCCTCTTCGAAGGACAGGCAAGTGTGGTGTTCCCTAGACCGGGACCTCGCGGTCCGTCTTCTTCTGTAGCGTTTGCAAGATCTCTTCGACGATTCGATTGGTGGAGCCATGTCAAGGAGGGACTCCGGGTCCCCCACCGTAGTCGAAGCCCCATGAGAGCCCCCCACCACTGCCGAAGCCCCAGCCTGAGGCGCTGAAGACTCCGACCCAGCCTGATGCGCAGAAGATTCCAGGTGGTGGTCGATAGAGAAAGTAATACCTGGTTGCATGGACGCCATCAAAGCTTGTAGGCGGCCTTCCAAAACAAGCCAACAACCCTTGCCTTTGCCTCTTCTTCTCTCGATAATCGCTCTCTCTCTTCTCACGGTAAAAGAGAGTCTTATTATATCAAGAGTAAGGGGTCCATAACTTCCCCTATGAAGATGGGATTTCAAAAATGGAGATAAACTTGCATGTTGGTTGTTTTGGGGACCATGACCCATTCCATAACCGCTTTTGTAATTTGCATTCCTACCCATCATAGCAATACAAATTACGCTTTAGGTCTCTACATAATGCATTCCCATGTGGCCTAAATACATTAATGCCCCAATAATTTCCAAATCCTTTATTTGATCACCTTTTATTTTATTGGGACACATTATTAAAGTTGACAGTATTATCGATTATGAATATATATACATATAAGTCCATCGTTGGAATAAAATTCCAACAAATTCCAACAATCTCCCACTTGGACTATATGTGTACATATTATAATCACATAATATCCGAATGAGCTCAACCTTTCTGTCACGACTTTTATGAATATCCATAAATCCTGTCTACCAGTTGTATCAGGCATAGGATCAAAATGGCTACGTTACAATCATAGTAACTTAACCTTTAATGGTCACATATGTTAATACAACTTGATAACAAGGATAAGAACATGGGTATGTAGCATGGAAATTATATGCAATGCGATCTTAACATATCAATTTCCAACTGGTCCACTGAATGAGATCAGACTTGACGAATAATATAGTGAACATAAAATAATTGTTCTACAAAAACAATAACCATAATGTCCTAACTGAATTTCCCAGATACCAAATAAAACTGTTTACAAGCATTTTCAAAATTACAAACTCCCATTAAAACTGAATATCTTTAACTGAAATGACACCCATATTCATGATATGATCATGAAATACTTTGGGTGGCAATACTTTAGTAAGCGGATCCGCAATCACGGAGTTTGTACCGATATGTTCAATAGACAATTGTCCACTTTGTACTCTTTCTTTAACAACCAGGAATTTGATGTCTATATGCTTAGATTTTGTCGAACTCCTGTTGTTATTGGAATATAAGACTGCTGATTTGTTGTCACAAAATAATTTTAATGGTCTTTCAATACCATCAACTATACGCAACCCAGTGACAAAATTACGCAGCCAAATTCCATGATTGGATGCCTTGTAACAAGCTATGAATTCTGCTGCCATAGTAGAAGAGGCTATAAGAGACTGCTTAGCACTCTTACAAGAAATAACACCCCCAGCAAGTAGATAGATGTAGCCTGATGTAGACCTCATACTATCTTGACATCCAACAAAATCAGAGTCGCTATAACCAATGATCTCAAGTTGGTCCGACCTCTTATATGTGAGCATATATTCTTTTGTTCTTTGTAGATATCTCAGGACCCTTTTAGCTGCTTTCCAATGATCCTGTCCTGGATTGCTCAAATATCTGCCCAACATTCTGTAATATATGCCAAGTCTGGACGAGTACAAACTTGCGCATACATTAGACTTCCAAATGCTGATGCATAAGGAATTCTTTACATCTCCCTTTTCTCAAAATCATTCTTAGGGCACTGATTTAGATCGAACTTGTCTCCCTTAGCCACAGGGGTATCAGATGGTCTACAATCTTGCATGCCATATCTTTTGAGAACCTTTTCAATATAGCTCTTTTGAGATAAACCAAGGATATGCTGAGAACGATCCCGATATATCTCAATACCCAAAACAAAAGAAGCATCACCAAGATCTTTCATATCAAAATTCTTTGAAAGAAATTTCTTGGTATCCTGTAAAAGGTTCATGTCATTGCTAGCAAGCAAGATGTCGTCAACATATAATACCAAGAAAATATGTTTACTCCCACTAAATTTATGGTATATGCATTCATCAGCCAAATTCATCTCAAAACCAAAAGAGATGATCACATGATGAAATTTGAAATACCATTGTCTTGAAGCCTGTTTGAGTCCCTAGATAGATTTCTTGAGTTTGCAAACCATATTCTTTGGGTCTCCCGACACAAAGTTTTCTGGTTGCATCATATATATTGTTTCGTCAATGTCACCATTGAGAAATGTTGTCTTTACATCCATCTGATGCAATTCTAAATTAAAGAATGCAACTAATGTCATTATAATCCTAAAAGAGTCTTTCGAAGAAACTGGAAAGAAAGTCTCTTTATAATCAATGCCTTCTTTTTGTGTAAATCCTTTTGCAACAAGGCGAACTTTGTATCTTTCCACATCACCTTTTGAATCCCTCTTGGTTTAAATATTCATTTGCAACCAATGGGTTTCACACCCTCAGGTAACGTGACAAGTTCCCACACATTGTTATCTTTCATGGATTTAATTTCCTCATTCATGGCATCTATCCACTTTAGAGAGTTAACACTTTGCATGGCTTGATGGAAGGTGATTGGATCATCTTCCATCATTCCAATGTCTACATCTTGTTCTTGGAGAAATACAATATACTCACCCGATATTGCACTTCTTCTCTCTCTAGTAGATCTTCTTAATGGCAAAGATTCATGAGGTGTTGATGTTTGTTCCTCTATAATTTCATTTTGGGTTGATTCGGTAACATTATCTTGAATATTTGTGTCATCAGAAATGGTAGGAATGTGATCCCTATCAATTCTAACTACACCTAAGGGAATGTCAACATATTCCTCTTCAAAGACAAAGTCTTTACATTTATCTCCCCTCGCAAACTCAACATCCTCAAAAAATCTAGCATTACCAGACTCAAAAATGGACTTAATTGTGGGATCATAAAATTTGTACCCCATTGATCTTTCAGAGTATCCAATAAAGTAACAACTAATTGTTCTTGCATCCCGTTTCTTTTCATTTGGCTTGTAAGGCCTTGCATCAGCTGGACATCCCCAAACATGAAAATGATTTAGACTGGGCTTCCTGCCCGTCCAAAGTTCATATGAGGTTTTATTAGTTGCCTTAGTTGGAACTCTATTTAAGATATATGCTGCAGTCTTGAGTGCTTCTCCCCAAAGAGACTCTGGCAAGGTAGAATGACAAATCATACTCCTCACCATATCCTTAAGTGTTCTGTTTCGTCTTTCAGCTACACCATTCATGGTCAGTGACCCTGGCATGGTATACTGTGGGACGATGCCGCATTCTTCGAGGTATCTTGCAAAAGGTCCTGTACGTTGTTCACCTGCACCGTCATATCTGCCATAGTATTCACCACCACGGTCAGATCTAACGCTTTTAATCCTTTTACCGAGTTGATTCTCAACTTTGGCCTTAAAATTTTTGAACACATCCAAGGATTGAGATTATTCATGAATGACATATATGTAGCCATATCTAGAAAAATCGTCTATGAACGTTATAAAATATTGTTGTCCATTCCAAGCAACCGTAGGGAATGGACCACAAATATCTGTATGTATAAGTTCTAAGACGTCTAATGACCTATTGGCTTCAAATTTCCTTTTATTGGTTTGTTTTCCTTTTATACAGTTCACGCATACATCAAAATCTGTGAAATCTAAGGAACTTAGAATTTCAGTTGACACAAGCCTTTCTATCCTTGACCTGGATATGTGCCCTAATCGTTTGTGCCATAATGATGATGAATCTATATCTGTAGATTTTCTTTTCATACCTCGTGTAGTAGAAAGAAAAGATTCACTAGTATTCAAGCAATAAAGACGATCAAATTCAGATAAGAAACCAGAATCAATGAGGATAGAATTTTGAAATAGACTGAGTTTTCCATCCCCAGAAGAAATAGAATAACCAGCTTTGTCCAAAAGATAAACTGAAATTAAATTTCTACGAAAAGGAGCAACAAAAGTTCCATCTAGATCAAGATAAAAGCCACTCTTCAGCAATAATCTGAATTTTCCTATTGCTTCGACATCTACTGATTCACCATTCCCCACGTAGAGGTACTTTTCAGCTTGACTGGGTTTTCGGTAGCTCCGGCAGCCCTGCATGGAGACACTAACATGAGTAGTAGCTCCAGAATCTAGCCACCAAGTGTACTGTGGTACCGAAATCAAATTAATTTCTAAACAAACCAAACTATGAAGCGTACCTTTCTTAGCACGCCAAGCGTGATAATTTGTGCACTGCTTCTTCCTGTGTCCTTCAGCTCCACAAAAGAAACAACCCGTAGTAGATGGTTCCTTATTTTTTTGTTTCTTATGAGGTACTGTGACTGTAGCTTTCTTTTCATGTTTCCTTTTCTTGCCCTTTCCCTTAGAGGTGGAGGCAAGATAAGCACTTTCTGTCTTATCTTGCTTTAGCCTTTCCTCTTCCTGAACATACTATGAGATGAGCTCATTCAGAGACCAAGTCTCTTTCTGACAGTTATAGCTCACCTTAAACTGACTGAATGAAGGAGGAAGAGATATCAGAACCAAATGCACCAACAAGTCCTCAGAGAGTTCAAGTTTGAGTGCTTTTAACTTAGAAGCAAGATGAGACATCTCCATGATGTACTCTCTGATGTTACCTTTTCCCTTATACCGTATTGAAATCAGACTAGCCAATAATGTGCCAATTTCAGCCTTTTCATTCTTGGCAAATCGTTTTTCAATATCGGCAAGGAATTCTTTAGCAGTACTTATTTTCTCAGACATAGTGCCCCTGAATGCTTCCGGAATGACTCTTTTCATTATCATCATGCACATGCGATTTGATCTCTCCCACTTTTCTTTATCCCTCTTTTCATTAGAGGTACTCTTATCCGTAAGTGGTGGAGGAGAGTCAATCCTTATCGCAAGGTCAAGATCCATGACCCCGAGAACTATCAACAAGTTCTCCTGCCATGACTTAAAATTGGAGCCATTTAACATTGGAATCGAATTGATGGTAGCAGTTATATTGGAGGAATTCATATCTGAAAAAAAAAACATAAATGCTTACATAACTGCAAATAAAAATGAATATAGGTAAAATCCCATCTCAAGATATCTACCACTCCATTATAGTTTTATCTTTGGACAAAAATATAACTTGTGAGCGATATCTTGACTTAGTAATAAATATTGATGATAATAACGTACCAAATAGAAATCTACCTTTGGGTGGATTTAATATTTCCACGATAACCAAATAATCATCACATATTTAATACTAAACCATATGCATAATTTCTGATGGATATCAATTTTCCTTTGGGTAAATATCATCCATATAAATTAATAATGCATAGCCGTTTATATTTCATCACACGTTAATTTCAACAACATCGGCCACTTTGGTGACATATTGTTTAAATAAATGTATATCGAAATATGTAAAAAAAAATCCCTATTCAAAACCGTTGTTAAACTTTAACAACAAAAAATACCCTAATGGGAAACTGTGGGCCCATAACCCATTGTTGAATCTTAAACTTGATGGGCATTCCTTTCTTAACAAAATAAATTATGTAAACTTTAAATCAATCACAAGAATTTTAAGGCCTTTTGCGTGTACAAGTATGGCATACACAACCTAAACAAGATGACAAGTTAATCCTTTGATTGATAAAAAAATGACAAAGGGCTTTAACTAAAACATCAACAACATGAGAATAACTATACCAAAGGGTGTTACAACAAATGATAAATATAACGTGTGAATAAAAGGAGGAAAGGCATGAATCATCTTTTAATTATATGCATGTCAATTTCTAATTATTGAAATTCATGCTATCTTCATAAAGATCTTTAGGAACAAATAGACGTATGAATGATGATCAATGATATTTGGTGGAAAAGTTAATATAACAAATATGGTAAGGCAAAGAAAGTAATACCTGGTTGCATGGACGCCATCAAAGCTTGTAGGCGGCCTTCCAAAACAAGCCAACAACCCTTGCCTTCGCCTCTTCTTCTCTCGATAATCTCTCTCTCTTCTCACGGCAAAAGAGAGTCTTATTATATCAAGAGTAAGGGGTCCATAACTTCCCCTATAAAGATGGGATTTCAAAAAGGGAGATAAACTTGCATGTTGGTTGTTTTGGGGACCATGACCCATTCCATAACCGCTTTTGTAATTTGCATTCCTACCCATCATAGCAATACAAATTACACTTTAGGTCTCTACATAATACATTCCCATATAGCCTAAATACATTAATGCCTCAATAATTTCCAAATCCTTTATTTGATCACCTTTTATTTTATTGGGACACATTATTAAAGTTGACAGTATTATCGATGATGAATATATATACATATAAGTCCATCTTTGGAATAAAATTCCAACAAATTCCAACACGTTGTTGTCTGCTTCGTGGCTTGGACAGAAGGATCGCCACCTTTTATCCCATCTCTCTATGTTTAGATGGGATGCATGCATATATGTCTGGTTGGGCACACATGAAGAGGATTAAAGGTAAACATTGGGAAGTAATTGCTGGATGGAGGAGGCAGTAGATGGAGCTGGTGAGGAGAGAGAGGAAGAATAAAGGGTAAATTACAAAAAACCCCAACTATAGCTCGATTCCCAATCAAGGGCCTCATTTTTTAATTGTAACAAATAGGGGCTTGAACTTTCAACTTAAGGGTTTCACGTCGATATGTAAGGGTCGTTGAAGCTTATGGAGGCCTTTATTTGAGACAAAAACATAAGATCATGCCCTTCATTATTGCGATTGAAAAATGAATCCCCTAACTGGGAATTGAGGTATAGTTGACACCCTTTTTTTGTAATTTACCCAAGAATAAATAACAGGAGAAGAAGGTGCTTTCCTGCTTTGCAACTTGGGCAGAAGGATGTGGATCACTTTCCTTTGGTTGTTCCCATGTTTTATAGGTACAAACAAATGCAACTCCTACATCTAGAGGTTGGAAATCTCTGTGGAGTTCCTTTAGGGTGCGGTGCTAGGTCGGGGAGTCAAATCCTACATCTAGAGGTTGAACATTGTTCATCCCTTACAGATAATTTGGGTGTGGCACATGGAGCTCAATGGCATTATCTTTATGATTCATAGAGCTCTAAACTGGCTACACTAGGATCTCCTTTGCAAGGAATGGAAATATGGATGAATCTGCATTAAAGAGTTGGTGTTCTCTTCTTTGGCGGTCACCAAAAAAAAAAGCTTTGATCAAGCAGCCCTGAACTGCCTATGACCACGCCTCACTTCCTATGTTGAAAATGATGTTGCCTCTATGTTGAATGTTTTTGTTTCACGGGTCACGTGTGGGACTGCATCATGTCTCCGTGACAGACTTGTACTGTTTTTTTTATTAATGTGATTGGGTGACTGATAAAGTAGTCAATCCTTGATTAACATTTTAATTTAGAAAATAGATTTCACGCTTACTAACAGTAACCAAGGGGCATTACGTATGAAGGGGAAGAAGCTTCCACAACATTTTGAATATGAAGCTATAGAGGTAGTTTTTTATACTGAAAGTTTTAAGGGCATTTATGTAAAAAATTTCTAAAAAATGCTTGCATTGTAATGCAAAATGAGACTGAGTGCCACGTTCCATGTACTAGAGCTTGAATTTTTTCTTTTAACCTTGGCTGGTGCATTTTTATAGTTGAGGATGTTATTGTAGTTGAGCATTGAGAATTAAAAATGTCGAAATTATTAGATTGAAGATTGAATGGATGGAAAGCAAGTTCAACAAAAAGAGTAGATACACCATACATGTGGAGACAAGAAAATGTCAGGACACAGTATTATCTTTTTAAATATTTTTTAACAAAAAAAGACAAAATGAATGTCACATAAATCGAAATAAGTTGGTTGGAAGTGAGAATTTCATGTTTTTTTGGTTAAAAAAGATGGCCTTGAAATGTGAACTCGAGTATAATAAAGTTGCATAAGATATGCCTTGTGTATTAATAACAAGCATTGGACCATTAGTCATCAACACAGGGAGACATTCTCTAAAGCAGGAACAGATGCTAAGGTGGATGCATAACTACACAAAACTTGACTGAATTTGTAGTGAAATTATTAGAGAAAAAGTTAATAGTAAAAGTTGGCATGCCAGGTTAGAATTTAAAACGGAAGAGACGTTTAAAGAGAACTGGGCATTTTTAAGAAGGTCCTCAATGCCAGGCATGAAAGTGGATGGAGTTTGACAGTTAGTTTTATAGGAGGATACCTAATAAATAAACAAAATATTTGAGGGAAATTACTCAACTTTATCTGCCTTACTTAAACATAAGACTTGATATAACTTTATATTGACATTTAAATAAGATGAATTCTCGCATGAGATCCCATTTGACTTTTCTATAGCATAACTGGTAACTATCTTTTGCAGTAAAACCACGTCGAGGGGATGCCCTCCTCTTCTTCAGTCTCCATCCAGATGCCACCACAGACCAGAGCAGTCTTCATGCAGGGTGCCCCGTAATAGAAGGCGAAAAATGGTCAGCAACAAAGTGGATTCATGTTGATTCCTTTGACAAAAACTATGCTATCAATGGAGGCTGTACCGATGAGAATGAGAGTTGTGAGCGCTGGGCCGCACTCGGAGAATGTGCAAAGAACCCCGAATACATGGTTGGAGCCACAGATTTGCCAGGGTACTGTCGAAGAAGCTGCAAAGTATGCTAACTCCTTACCTCAACCAGCATCCTTATGTAGATCTCATTGTCAGAATCCAGCATCCTACAGTATCTTGTAAACTTAATTGTGTGGCATTCCCCTTTTGTCCTCTTCTTTTGCCTTACCAGATGCATCATGAATTGCTGAGAGTGCTTTATCTATGTTAATAACGAGCTCATATTTGTAACTCTTTTTTCATGCTTTTGGGCTCTCTCTGCTTTTCTCGGCTATAAATTTATACAATAAATGCATGCCACTTCATAGAATTCGTAATACCTTGTTGTCTAGTAAACGTGAAGGAATCATGCCTCTTATTATGATGTTCACATGACCTATTCTTCATTGTATGTGTGTGGGTCATAAGGAATGCATTAAATAGATATGTTAAGAAGGGTTTGTCGCAACAAATAAAGAGATTAATTTGAAGCATAATATAAGTTGTTTTCACCTCCTCCGTTGCATTAAACTTAAAGAATACATTTTGATTTATGTTATCAAGTTATGTTGTTTGGTTGGTGGGGTTGGTTGAGCTTGAGTAACCTATCTTTAGGGCATTAGTCTTTTTGTAGTTTGAGGACGTTTAGATGGTAGGGAAGGTTGAATGACTACATATAATTTTATGTTGTGGAATGACAAACGGTAGATAAACGAAAATGGAAAGGATTCTAAGCACAAGAATGCAGAATAGATAAATGAGACTCGATCAAATGTGACCTAGTGGTCACGTCGCGACAGTTTTGGGAGTCCAAGGACCGCCTCTAGGTAGCACAATGGTTCGAGTTTAACTGCAGCAAGTGGCAAACGTGGACAAAGAGGGGGGATAGACGGGGTGCTCAGCATGCCGTGGGAGCCCTCTATCCTACCTTTTCGTTCATCCTCCATGTTGTAACCCCAACCCTAGCTTTTTCCTATATAGGAGAGCTAGGATACCTATTCATAATATAGAAAACTATTTCTCTCCTTTCAAAAAGATATAATGCTGATATTGGCTTTCATTTGCTATGTAAAGAATACAGTGATTTTAATATTTATGCAAAGAATACAGGGATTTTACTATGTACAGAATACAGTGATTTTAAAATTTATGCAAAGAATACGGGGATTTTAATATTTATGTAAAGAATACCAGGATTTTTATATTAAATGAAGGGTGCACCAATATTTAATACTAGATAGGGATGCTGTGAGGGCATTTGATAGGAGGGAGAGAGAGAGAGAGAAAGGGAAGAGAAAGTATAAATGCATTTAATAGGATAGGAGAGGAGAGGAGAGAGAGAGAGAACGAGTATGTATTTGCGAAGCCAGCCCATAAATAGATCGGTTTTAGGATGGACAAACCATGAACAAGCACTTGCTTGCAAGTATCCCGATTAAACTGGTGTATCCCATGAACCAAACAGGAAGGGTTCCTTGCTACTCAGCGATTGATGCTGATATTTGGCTAGCTAGCTAAAGTTTTTGTTATATATAAAGCTTAAGTATCAAATCCTAATCTTTCTTTTCTTCTTTAGATAAAAAGAATTCCACACGGTTTTATGTACATGTTCACTGACAGTAGTTATCGAACTACCTGAGATTAATTATGTGGCGCATTTTGTTCCTATGTCTATGGATTATGTGGTTGGCAATGCGTTGGAATGCTCTTGTCTTTCCACCTCATTCTCGATTTAAATCCACCGTATTAAACTTTGGGATCAGGTACAAACACTCATGGAGCACAAACCTAGCCTGAAAAGTCGGGTGTGTCTTTTGGTTTTGCTGACCTTCTACGCCCGACCTCGGTGATACATTGTTAAGTTAAAATTGAACTGCAAAAGAAAGATGAGTTCAACAGAAACAGAAGAAATCAGCTTTGTTTTGTATTATTGCCGCATTGTCTTTATTCATTATGGATTTTGTAACATATACATACACGGGCCTTTCTTTTAGAACTAAGAAAGCCTGGCTTTATTTTTTTTGTACTACGCAGCTACCTAAATAGATACAATATCTTCTAATTATCTTCTGATATCTTCTAATTATCTTCTGATTTCAGTGTAATGGTCATGTCCATTGTCTTTTTTGATCACTGAAACTTCCAATAACAGCAGATTGTGATTTTTTCCTCAATAAATCTGCGAAGACATTATAATATGTGTTACTGCCCAAGTTTTCAATTACTTTCACCACATGTCCGAGCTTGCTTACGACAGTCTGTCCATCTTTCGATACATCGCCCATAACGACATCGAGCTGCTTCGCTGTCACAGTTGCATTGAGAGCAGGGCCCTTTGCTAATAATACCGCTCCAAGAATTTCCCCGAGGAACATGTCCTGATATGTGCGCTAGGATTAATCAGTTGTTTAAAGAGAAAATATCTTATTCTGTGAAGAATTAGAGAAACTAGGAAATTACCACATGTTTATAGCTTGGGTGCTGCTTCTGAAGATTATAGAGTGTAGAGATCAGATTCGTTGCAAAGGTGGATTCTGGAGTAGAATATGTAGATTGCAAGCTCTTCAAGATTAGAGGGAATGACGACACACTACGCTGGGTTTTAAGCGGAGCAAGTGTGATAGACAGATTCGATCTCAAGACGGTTTTAGCAGCAACTGGGTCGAGGAAAAAGTTGAACTCGGAGAATCTGTTTGACGGAACAGAGAAAACATTCCCGTCTTGCACATTGCCATCGGTTACGTGCCCGCCAACTATGTATACATCCTGCAGACATTTTGGAAAAGGATCCAAGAATACTGTAAGTGAAAAATGAGGAGCTATAACAACTCTATTTTTTAATGCTCTCAACTGTGATGCAGGTGTAGTTGGATGCAGTTATTCACTAACCTCTATTGCCTTGTTAGCACTTGGATTGGAGAGTATAATGTTGCCCAAATTGGTAAGGGGGCCGTTCGTCAGCACCGTGATTCTCCGTCCACCATTAGATTGCAATGCATTGGAAATGGTGTTCCAGACTTGCAGTGCAGACGGCTGCCTGAGCTCTGGATGACTCGTATTCCTTGGCGCTCCGTATATTACAGAATTGTCAGCACTGTATCTGCAGAAAGACCAAGTAAGTCAGTCCATATTCTTGGCTATCTTTCCTGTGTTAGTATGTTTGATCGTGAAATATGAATTGCCTATTGATCCCTGTGAATTGTGGAAAAGTAAGATGCTTCAAATTCAGGAGTTGAAAGAATTTCATAAAACATCGGTGATGGGAGAAAATGGCAGTGTAAGTTCTCCATGAATTGATCTTGATCCATGCATCTAAGATATTATGAGAATTCTTGATTTCTCGCAACATCTCTCTCAATTCGAAGATCACGGTTTGAATCGGTTGCCGTTTCATTGATTCCTCCTAAAGATTTCATTTCAAGTGGAATTTGATTATTTACGATGTACGATGATCTCTGTTAAGCTGAATGGTTAAGGTGCCCACTCACAATTGACGAACTCCTAGGTTAATTCCTGCTGGGATTTCCCATTATACTGATCAGATAGTTTTAGTGAGCATATCGTAAACTGGTTATTGCTCTTCAAATGTTCTAATCAAATATCAGGTGGACATTCGGCCACCATGAGCTTTCATTGTATTTATACCTTCTGGGTCCTCGTGGCAAGTTGCGAGCTAGACCATATAGTGTATCAGAGTCGATAAGTCCTCCTCCCCCGTTGGGAATATATCTGGCGTACTTGCAACTGTAAGATGGGGTTCCCGTTGCGACGCTGCTCCCTAGACCCACAGGGATGTCGTCACGGCCCATCATATGCAGAACATCATAGACAATGTCTATTGATGCGGAACTCGCCCATCCATTTCCATTGATCAATACTCCCTGTCATAACAGGAAAAACTTAGGCCGTGGAGGCTCTGAACTCCAAGATAAGGAAAGTTTATAAAACAATTGGAAGTTTGAATTCATCAAGGTTGTTCGTCCAACTTTCAAACTAGAGCTTACCTTTAGGTCAACTTCTTCCACGGGCACTTTCAGGAGGAAAATAAGTGCGAGGAAATCTCCAGGGCTCATGTCCATGTCGAAAACAACAGGCTTCCCAAGTTTTCTGCCGGCGAAGTTTGGCTGGTACTTGACTTCTTTGTAGGAAGTGAATTGCGTTGTGAAATTGAACCGACCGGATTGGGCAGGCCGGTTTATAACCTGCTTAAATCTTGAAAAGTTTATTGTTTTCCTTTGCAGAAACTGTCTCTGTAATGGTTTGCCAACTGATCAATACTCACATCCAGAAAGCTCACAAAGAATTCCCGGTCCAATGTACTGCTTTTGTTGTGGTTGGGCTTCGCTCTCTGTGCGACGAGCATTCGAACTCCTTCCGCGCCATTCACCTCCCTGGTGAAGCCATCCTTAACATTGTTGTCGATAAACAGGGTCAATAGAAAAAACCCACTGAATTTAAGCAACCCAAATCGTGCAGCATATTCAAGCGAAATGAATCGAGTGATGAATAGAACAAGAACTTACTTGGCACCTTCCTAGCTTAGTTCCATTGCCCACGAGACAAAATGGATCGCTGATTCCTGTCTGAACATGACCACTGTGCACTCCGTTCTTGTTTAAGTTAAACATCGGAGTATTCCGTCCGTTGAAAAAAGGGTTCGAGCCATCGTTTACCCCATACGGTTGGTCTGAGGTAACAACCGTAACACTCATCTCTTGCATCAGTGCAAATTCATTTTGCCCATTTCCCTGGTATCCGTTGCGGATTATCGAGAGCGCCACACCGGTCATGAACGAATCCCAGAGGTAAACAAACTACAACACATCGATGTGCGTTACCGAAATGGGTACCTGGTATATTTCGACATATTTCCTACAACTTCCCCAAGGAACTTCCCATGAAAGAAGAAAGAACAAAGAATACTTACAGAATAGAAGTCATAATCTGTTTGAACGTCGTGAACATATCTTAAAGACTGGAAGCAATACTGAGCCTCATAAGTTTCCTGCCTCTTTCCAAATGCTTCATAGAATTCTCTTGTTATCGGTATCGTGTTGGTAGCATCGAGAGGGATGAGGGTGATTGGTATGCCGGAATGGAAAACCTGTTAAACAAAGACATAACACATGAAGATTACGAGAACAGACTAAGTATAACATAACTGCTGACATGCAAGTGAAACTGCTTTTGAGCTTGTCTTCGATTGATACCTGATAGGCAGCGAATGGATCGCAGAACATGTTGAATTCCGCAAACGGGTTGGTACTGAATGCTGTAAACAAGTTGCCAACGATACCACATTGCGGATTGCAAGGTGATTTAGCACCCTTGGGGCAGCATCGTTTTGGGTTTGTTGATCTTACGCCGCCACCCATGACGAATATGTGTTGAATGTTCTTCTTCAGATTAGGATTGCTCATGAGAAAAGTCGCGAAATTTGTATGTGAACCGATGAGAAACACTGTAGTCGGGGCTGCGGATATCGTATCTTTCATCACTTGCTGAACAGTTGGCTGTTGCAGAGGAGTATACTTCCTGCTTCCCTGCTTTCAAAATTAATGAGTGATATCTGCGATAATCTTGGCCATCAATCTAAACTTAGATGTAGGAACATGTATTTGAACATCGATTGGCGTCAACACAAGATATGCAAAATTTATATCATGTAAAATAATTTTTTCATGTTCATCTATTGTTCAAGGAAAAGGAGAAATTGCTAATAGTTATCCATGTGGATTGTTCTCTTAGCATAGTTAACAATACCTGTGGAAGAAAAGCTCGGCGTACGCCATAGTTGGTATCGATATCTAAGCGCCCACCTCGTCCCAGAGGAATGGCTTGTCTGTATCGACAGCTTCCTACTGTCGAGACTCCCTACGAGGGAAAAACAATCAGTTAAACTTCTGCCGAAGGGAATACCAGGAAGTAGATAAAAAAGTAGATTAAGCTCAGACTTGTCTTATAACCAGAAGCAACTAAATAGATTGCTTGCCAGTGTAAGGATCCTATGTAGTAGAGGAAGATAGTCATTTGAATTGGAAAATTGTTGAGCAGCGACTAGAAATCTCGGTGAAAATATACCCCACCTGCTCAATTATGGGGAGGTATCCGCCGACATTGGCAAGAATAGTTCCATTTGCTGATATCCCTCCTTCACCGCCAACTCCTACTTGGACATCGTCGCGGTTCATCATGTAAAGAATGTCGTACAACTGGTTAACAGCATGACCAGCATCTGTCCAGGAATTCGCACTAATCGTAACTGCCTGCAATATCAATAATCTAATATCGAATGAGTGTTTACTCTGCGTTAGCTTATGTAAATAAGGAATAATCTGCTTCTTTAAGGTACTGCTTATGATGATGTAGCTTTCATAAATGGAATTGACCGATTTTTTTTACAAAATCTCGCAGAAGTTTATTTGAATATGCATATGACAGTTGCTAATACGACGAACAGTTAGGTCTGAGATCTCGGGTGGCATTCTTCCTCGGTAAGAGAAGCGCAAATACATATTAGCAGGAACTGATTAAACCCGATCTCTTGCTACTGCAGGTTTGAGTTTATATCGATTCAGTTTGACGTAAACTATCATCAGTTCTTATCAACATCTGCCTTTTACACTTTCTAATGCATACCATACATTATGCGCAGTGAATTGATAACAAACCTTGAGCTCAATCTCAGTCCTGTTCTGCTTCATCAGGTACATAAGCGCATAGATGTCATCCGTGTCCATGTCCGTGTCCACGAGGATCCTCGTCGGCCCCGCGGTGCTGCTCCCCTTACCCATTGCCGATCCAAGACAACAGCCCATCAACATAAAGAGCCACAACCACCTCCCTGTCATATCTGCAACACTAGCAGGGAGACAATCAAACACATGGCACTCGACACTGACAAAAAGCTCGTGTCTTTGGAGCAAAAGACGATTACCCAATTGAGCTGGAGGCCCAAACAGGCAGAAACTGGAACCAGGTCACTGTAATCACAACAGGGATCTGCGAAGGAGACGAGAACAGAGAGAACAGTATGCGAGATTTGGCAGAGGAACATGGGGGTCAGAATATATACACACACACACATGGGGAGGTACAGGTTGGAATGTGGGGGAATTGGAGTGTGGAGGATGCAATCAGAAATTTGTGGATTGCTTGGTGGTTGCTCTTGTGTGCGTAATGGTGGCTTGAATTGGCCATGCAGATGAGATGTGAGCAAATGAAAGTTTTGTGGGTACTTCCTTAGTTTTGTGGGTACTTCAGTTTTCTTTCCTCGATTGGCGCACGAGGATGACGAGGACCACAGGATTTGTTTCAATGGATCCTAGGGCTATGTTTAGGCGAAGGGATCGTGAACGAGTTCTCTAAGATCTCCAGCATCCCTCGAACCAAGATTCGGTCACGTTGAAGGCTACCTCGAAGTTTATCTCAATTCTTTACATTGTGCAAATAAGCAGGCAAGACGATTGCAGCACGGATGTATGAGGTTCATCCTTAATTGACTTACTTGTAGACATCCCGGTGGTGAAAGGGTGATATAAAGATATAGGAAGATCTAACCTTAGGCAGTTTAAACATCACCTTCGTACATAATAGATTCTTGTAAACAGACGGATCCAAAACAATATGTGGAAGTCACAGAATTAAGCTCCGCAATGCATATGGTCGAATAAATGGGTTAGGATTGTAAACCAACAAGTATTATATTTAAAATGATAGAAAACATTAGTAAAAATGAACGTGCCCATTACAATTCTAATTAGCTCAAAGCTCATTGGAAAAACCATATATATTTGCTGTGGAGATGCACAATTATTGTTGCTTGATCTTGTTTGTGTTCTTACTTTATACAGATTCCTATTATTTTCGAAAGAAATGTGTTGTCGACTTTGACTCCCTACGAAAACCTTTCATGTTTTCCTATTCCTTTTCCTTTCGCTGATTTTCTTCAGCTAGTTTTTCACGCCAGCTATTCTCCTAAGTTACACAATGGTAAAACGACCATGTAGCAATGAATTGCCAATGCAACTATTTCACGAGCAACTTTACATTAACAAATTGATCATATGATACTTTTCTTCATTGAATTCACAGCAATCTTCACTGATTTAGTCATGATAATGTGAATGTATAACCGTTTTTATATATGATTACACATATATTATTCGTTGCAAATTGTCAAGACATCAAAAATAATTTCACATTGAATGTATCCAAAACAACCTTTTGGTATCTACTCATTTGATGTTTTGTTGCCTCAAACCCTAAAAATCACCTACCCTACCATGTTTGAGCTTCCTTCTCACGTACCTCTCTCTCTCTCTCTCTCTCTCTCTCTCTCTCCTCATATCACACACAGAGAGAGATTCATGCAAATTATGGTGGTCGGCAGAAAAGTAAAAGCAGTGCTCATCTCTTCAAGTTGATGGAAGAGGAACCTCACAATCATCTACTTGACCTATTTTCTATTGCAAGTCGGAGAGGGAGAGGTCAGAAGAGGATTAATGGAGGTGACTTGGTGGTTGATAAAAGCCATCCATCCAACTTGAGGAAACCAAACACCATAAAATTAGGGTTTTTTTTATAATTGTGCGCTTCTCTTTTTTTGCAATATCAATTGTGCCCCTACCTTCTTGGGTAATTAACAGTTTTGCCTCTTAGGTTAATTTTCGTCCATTCCCTTTCCAAATGGACACTATCTCATGTCCTCATGGATACGCGTGTATTTCAAAAGAAAAAAGAAGGGTAGACGTGTAATTTTTTGAAAATTGTAGGAGCACGACTATAAGAAAATTTTAAGTTTTTATCACATGTGTGTTTAACTTTTGCAATATCAGTTATGCCTCTCCTTTTTTGTGTAATATCAGTTGTGTCTCTAGCTTCTTATAAAATTCACAGTTCTGTCCTTTTATAATGTCAGTTACGCTCATGTTTTACCTTAACAGAAGGGCAGAACTGTGGATTTTGCAAGATGTCAGGGGTATAATCGATATTACAAAAAAGAGAGGGGCATACGTACTGACATTGCGGAAAGTTAAGAAGAGCACAAGTAATAAAAATCCAAAATTTTACCGAATCATGCTTTGATTTGTATAAACCATGGTTTGATTTATGTCTAGCTAACGTCAAAACTAATGGAATGACACAAGCGAGAACTGTGCAAGAAGGTAAGGGTACAAGCTGCACAACTGATATTTCAAAAAGATACTGCACAATTTAAGAAGATTGAAACGGTAAAAAAATCCTAAAATCGAAGCTTGCAAATGCGAATATAATTAAGCAAATGAGAGAGCGGAGGAGTGAAAGGAGAGTGACTTAAGAAGGTTAGTAAAGCAAAGGGGAATGCTTGATGCAAAAATGCCCTAAATAACTTTGGAGTGCCGCACACAATACACTGTATTGTATGGTTTCTCTCCGGGCATTTTCGCCTTAAACAAATAGCAAGTGCTTTTATGTGCCTTCGCCGACCACATTAATTATAAATGGCTTTTTTCTAATTCTACGCAAGGAGAGAAGAGAAAAGGGAAAAAAAAAGAAGATCATTGTCATTCCATTGAATAAAAAAGTGCAAGGGTCGGCTAATACAAAAGATTTCATTCATGATACGTTGTGTCTTGTAAGATGACTGTTTGGAGGGTTTGTTGTCATCGATGTATCTTGTATTGAAGTTTGAGAAAATGATTGGTTGTTAATTATTTTATTACCAGTGTAATAAGAAGGTAATGTTATAATATGTAATCTTTTATTTCATATTTTTTTCCTGCAGGTGGTGGGTCGGTTGTGGGGTTTTTTTGGTTTCTTGACTAGTTTTTCATTGAATTATGCACGGATTATTAATAATAATACCCCATTGAAGCATTCGACTAACTGTTGTCACGTTCGATTAGATTATTGCATCTTAAAATTACATACGGGCGAATTAGTTTCTAAAATGTTAGACTAGACGATTACATATACAATTCTATCAATATATACATTCCATCCATTGTATTTAAATTGAATGTAATTAGGTTTTAACTTCATAAACCTATGTTATAACATTGAAAAATAAATTGATTTCAAGTGGGAAGCTAATTGTGTAGGAGAGAAAGTTGAGAATTTTCAAATTTGAAACAAATGGAGTTTTGAGTGGAGTTTTCGTATCACATCTAGTAGTTCTAAAACTTTGGTGGACTTATATAAGAGTTCACACCCGAAGCTCTTATGGCAATAATAGAAAAGAGGAATGGATGACTTACACGCATATGCACTCCGCTTCGCACCGGTTCAGGAGAGTCAATTTAGATCTCAAATCTCGACTTGACTCGACAGCTCGGACTTAGCCGTCATTTCAAAATCCCGGAAGATGCCTGTTGAGGACATTCTCGAAAACTAAAAAGGTCATGCGCTAGGTCTGAGTTGGTGGCGAGTACAATGCAGTTAGACCCGCCTTCATGCAACACAGAACTAGATTCAAATGCGATTCAACCTGACTTGATTGATGATACAACATTGCCAGAGCTGAAGCCGCTACCTCTTACACTCAAGTATGTCTTTCTTGCAGGACCCAAAGATAGATTTCCTATCATCATTAACTCTAAGCTGACCGTAGAGCATGAGTCTAGGCTTTTAGATATTATGGAGAAAAACCACAAGGTTATATGCTGGATTGTGTCGGATCTTATGGGGATAAATCTTGCTCTCTGTTCAAACCGTATTTTTATTAAGGAGAATGCGAGACCTTCCCATGAGTTTCAGAGAACATTACACCCTAATCTATGGGAAGTAGTGAAGAACGAGATCAAGAAATGGTGTAGAGCATGATTCATACCTCCATTTCAGATTCCAAGTGGGTGGCCTCACTTCATGTTGTCTCAAAGAAGCCGGGAATTGACATGAACACTTACGAGGAGGGAATAGAGATTGCAACACGAGTACCCATGTTGTGATGCATCTGTATTGACTACAGACACATGAATGTTGCAAACAAGAAATATTATTTTCCCTTACCTTTTATTGATTAGATTTTAGAGAGAGTAGCAGGGAAAGAGTTCTTCTATTTTCTTGATGGGTACTTAGGCTATAATCATGTAGACATCACCCCTGAGGATCAGGAAAATACCACATTCAAATGTTCATTCGGAACTTACGCATTCAGATACATGTCATTCGGGATCTGCAATGCCTCGGACATATTTCAGTGGTGCATGATCGTCGTATTTGCTGAGATGGTTGGAGATTTCCTTGAGTTCTTCATGGAAGATGTCTCGATCGATGGTGATTCATTTGATTCATGTTTAGTGCACTTTGGCTGATTTCTTCAAAGGTGTAGGGAGGTCAATCTGGTATTCTCCTGGGAGAAAAGTTACTTCATGGTTATGGAAGGTATCGTGTTAGGTCATGCCATCTTCAAAAAGGGAATGGAAGTTGATCTTGCCAAGGTGGTTGTGATCAAGAAACTTACTTTACTGATGAATTCATGATTCATCTACTTCATATGGATATCTTAACAAAATTTCCTTAATAAGTCACAAATTAAACCCCTTAAAATGTATTTATTAACATTAACTAATTATAGGTTAAATTCTAGTAAATAATTAACATGTATTTTTAACCTTGATTGAGCATATTATTTTATGTAAAAAAATATTTATTTTGACCTAATTCTTTCTGTAATATATTCTTTAATTTATTAAATAACTTGGCATCAGGAATTAAAATCCATAAAGGTCAAAAAATCAAGAGAAAAATATAAAAATCTAACATTGTATATTTTATACATATTTATCTTTATCAATTTTATTTTACAATTTTTCAACCTATAAAAAATATACAAAAATTAGATTAATTATGCATATATTGTATATAAATTAATTCACTAATTATAATTTAATTAAAATACAAAAAAGCATAAAATTTAAAATTTTGGTACTTTATTATCTATAGAGTACATCCAAAAATATGTTTTATACAAATGATTTCTTTTGCTTTTGACCCTTCACAAAAGTTAGATCTCGTCGAGACGAGCAACTTTCATGTTGATCATTTTTATTTGACTTCATTTAATATTTCTTTTTTATTTTTATTTATTTATTTAATCCTTAATTTTATTTCATTATTTTTTTATTGATTTTAAATTTTTTTATTAATTTTATTTTCAATTTTTATTTTATTTTATTTATTATTTATTATTTTATTATTCTTCCTCTTCTTTTCTCTCTCTCCTCTTTTCTCTATCTTCCTCTCTCCGGGTCACGTGCACACATGACCCCTCCCCTCCACCCTTTCTCTTCCGCTGTACGTGCGCAACACGTGTCGCCTATCCCTTCTCCGGCACGTGCATGGCACATGCTCTCTACTCTCCCCTTCCTCCCGCAATGATCGCCGCCTCCTTACTCGACCGTTACACCTCCACTGCCTCCTTCCCAAAGCTGTTACACCTCCTCGTCTCCTTTATGTAACGACCGTCCACCTCTCCTCTAAAACCCCTCGACACCCCCACCATCCTCTGTATCCACCGATAATCAAAATCAAGGGAGAGAGAGAGACCTGGAGAGGGATAGGTGACAGTTCCCTTTGCCGGCGACGATCCCCTCTCTGAGGTGTGATTCAAGGCGCTCTCCGAGCACCTTGTCGTTGGTCCAGCCATACGAGCAGAGATCTCTTCGCTTCCTTTGCCGGAGTAGGTCAAGCTATCACCAGAGAAGAGGTATTTTTCCCTCTTTATTTCATTGATGATTCAACACCCTTCTCTTCCTTCGTACATCTTCGTTCATCTCCTCAATTCTCTTAACCTGAGCACACATCAACCTTATCCTCGAACCACACCAGCACCTTCAACGACTTTCATCACCCTTGACTTGTCTGCCTCACCTCACGCTCCTCTCTCATCGCCCGCTACTTGACTTCCACCGTACTCCATCTCACCCACATTTCACGTTGCCTAACTCCGACCTTCGCATTTGCACGTCGCCCGATGGAGCCCCATTCGCTTTTGATTGGCGCCACTGATCGCCCTTCAACCATCACCCTCGACTTGCTCTTCCATCCACCTCACCGATAACAGAAGCCTCTGCCTTACCGGGTTGCACCCTCCGTCACTGGGAATCCTCCGTGTGTGACCTCCAATAGCCGTTGGATCAGACTATATGCCCTTGATCCAATGGTCCCACGGCCGCCACATCGACCCCCCAGGCCTCGGCCCGAGCCTCAAGGCTCTAGTCAACCTAGGCTCAATGCAAGCTTCCCAAAGCTCTACCGTCTCCCGTGCCTCGGCTCTGGGGTCCCGAAGCACATGCACCTACCACGTGGAGCTTCGGGAACCCAGACCGCATCTTTGCTCGCCGAGCCTCCTCCGCATGTGCCTTGTATGTGTGAGAGGGGGTAAATTGCAAAAAGGTCTCCACCACTCTAGAATATTGCCAACACATCCCTACTAACCATATCACGTGCACGACACACACTCTCTTGGGAAATTTGCGCTTGAGCCCCTGCCTTCTGCAAATTACGAAAAGACTCCCACCTAGGGGTAAATTATGAAGAGGATCAGATGACTTTTCATAATTATAGATAAGTGCATCCAGGGACCTCATTAAAAAGGAAATATTTATTTTTAATATATTTTAGTCCCTAGAAATTGGTTATTTCGTATCTTTCTCATTTGAGCTCTGATTTTTGCGCACAATATGTCGTTTTGAAGATATTTCTGTGCTCTTTCATTTTATATATCTTGTGGACAGATCAGAGCTTAAATTGAGCTATTTATTATTTGATGAACCTCTTGTTCTATGTAGGCTCTCTTTTGGCGTATTCTGTGCAATATTTTGCAAAAAATTCACTCTATTTTTGCATGGACTTCAAAAAAGAGAATTAAATATTTATTTCCCTAATAGTTATATTAAGAATTATTTATTTAAGGAATAAATTACAGGAAAATCAGGCTAAAATATCCTAAGAATATTTTATTGATCTCTGAGCTTATTATTTAGCATGTACATTGAAATGTAATTAAATACAATTCTTGGAATTTATTTCTTTTAGGTATGTGATTTCTTTTGAGGATGTATTGATGATATAATTGAGAAATGAAAAGATATAATCCCAGATTCTGAACTTCATCCCCGTTTATTTTCGCTTGAATTTTCATCATTGCATTTTCTTCGGTTTATTTTCACTTTATTTTCTAACCCAGAAATCAATATTGTAATTAATTAATTACTTTGATTAATTTAAAATCATGTAATTAAAAATACAATGTTCTCCGTGTTCGACCTTGGTATACTTACCAAGTGAAAATTATTCTACAATATTAAAAAAATGTGATTTTTGGTGAATCACTTTCCACCTTCTATACTACAATTATCTATTATTAAAGAGATAAAAATTAGCATTCATCAAATGGCATCGTTGTCGGAGAATGACGTATTTTTATGGTTTTAGATTAATTTCTGTAATTGTAAGTTTAATTTTTGTGTCATTTTTTATTTCATTCTTGTTTTGCATTTTATTTTTGCATTGTATTTGTATTTATCTCTCACTTTAGATATTAACCACAATTTCTCTCTTTGTAGATATCTCAGAGCAAAATTTGAAAAGATCAAGGATTTTCAAAGAAGATTGCTCTAATTTTATTTGTGAGAGAGAGCTTGGATTAGGTTTAATTTTCTACATAATTTATAGGGTCTCTCTGAACCCTGATTTTTGTAATAATTTGGACTACCCTCTTTGTGGTGTGTCAGGTTTGTTTCAACCCTTTCTATGCGGTTGGGACCCGACTTGTTGAGTGGCATATAAATTAGGTGCACATATGGTAGATTAAGTTACGCATCCTTGCTTGTGCTCGTAATTCTTAGGACACACATTTTCACTAACAAGCTGCACTAGTTGGTCGTTCAACTTAGCCAGATTTTAATTCATAATTCTTCTCGCTAATAGAACTATCTACTTAGGGCGTTTTCATCTGTGCTTACCATTTAGTGTAAATTTTAAATTCCTTGTATTGCATCCTGTGTGAAGAATGTGAGGAATCACTGTACATCTTCTTCTTAGCATGCACCACTGATTTAATGCTTGCATTGGCTTTCTCGATCCTCTCTAGCTCAATTTTATAAATTAGGAATCAAAGGAACTGACTGCTCATTAGGCATGATATTTTTGTGCTCATTTAAGACTTAAGTGATAACCTTAAGTTAAAATCAGGACTGCTAAACAAGGTGACTATAAATAAACTGAGATAAAATCAACCTTGTGACTGGTGGAGAGAAACCCACTCACTCTATGTAGGAAAGAATCACACACTTAGGGTAGATACAAAACTTAGGGGCCTCATTTTGACTACTAAACTTAAAGACGACCATCTACTTCATAATTAGGGAACTACGATCTCCCTTAGCAGATTGGGTGGGAAAAAGACAATGTGTAAGGCATCGTCCTGAAGTAATACATGTAGTCATTCTACGATCCGTACTTACATCCGTACTGGATGAAAGTGGATGCAACTAGCCATATGAACTCGGGCCAGTCTTTATGACACTCTTTAGAATCTAAGCTCTACTTAATCTTCTCAAAGATTGTTTTATTATTAAATTAAAAATTGAAAAGATAAACAGTTGAACTCTAATGTGCATTTATAAGTGTTGAGTGGGTGAATATATGAGTTTGATTTATGTTTGCTTTGTGTGTCCAAAAGCCATACACTTGTACTCTTTATCTTGACTCGATTTTCATGCTCTCACAGATTCTTTTGACACCGGAGATGGATTTCTCTAGAGAATTTAGTTCGGATTTTGCGAACACTACATGGAACCCCTTGGATCTCATGTCTCCCCAGGTTTGAGATGACCCTCTTCTCGGTCCCACTTGGTCATGGATGAACCTCTTCCTAGGACCAACAAGTCACCTTCAGGGTTTAGTCGATCCTAGACTAACCCTCTCTTTAACTCTTCTCCTACCAAGGAAACTCTTATCTTTGGTAGAACCCCTTCAACACATGTATCTAATTCAGACATATTTACATATAAAGGTAAAGAGGAATATAAAATGCCTATAAAGAAGAATCCTGGTGAAGACGAGAACAATAATGATCAAATGAGAGAAATCCTGGCCCGGATAACCGCATCATAGCAACGAAATGAACTACTCAGAGCCCGGTTAGCAGAATTAGAAGGAGCTGGAAATTAGAACGAGCCTGCTATGGAAGACACATACCTTCCGAAAATTGATGAGGACTATAATTGGTTGAGACCAGTACCCCGAGGGTGCGCTCGAGCACAAACCGCATTTCCTCGCGCTACTCTTGAAGTTTGGAGGAAACAAACACGAAGAACCCTACTCTTTCCTTTAGGATTTTGAAATAGTCTATTACAACCTCTCTCACCCTAGGGTTAGTCTTGAATATATTAGGTTGAGAGTTGTTGCCTTTGCCATGACTGATAAGGCGACATACTAGCTGAAGAACTTAGGGAGGTGGTCTTAACATGGGCTACATTCAAGACTATATTCCTAAAGAAATTTTACCTAGTGAGTAGAATTAATCAAATGAGGATCAATCTTACAAGCTTCACCCAACATCCCAATGAACCATTTCATGAAACCTAGGGGTGGTTTACGGACTTAATTCAAAAATGTCCAGGGCATGGCATAAGCAAGATGATGTTGGTCCAGAGTTGACCAATCCATGATTCATCTACTTTGTATGATGATTTTAGAAAAATACCATTAATAATTCACTAATCAAATCCCCTAAAATTGATTTATTAAAAATTAATTCATTGTGTTAAAATTAGGGTTAAAATATGTAATTAAATAATATGTATTTTTGACATGAACTAATCCTATTATTTTACGTACAAAAATAAAGTATTTTGACCTAATTCTTTCTCTAATTTATTATTTAATTAGTTAACTAACTTGACATATAGAATTAAAATCCACAAAAATCAAAAAACCAAAAGAAAACACAAATTCTGACATTGTTTATTTTGTACATGTTTTATATTGGTTGATTTTATTTTATCTTTTTCTAACATATAAAAAATCAATAAAAATTAGATTAATTATGTCTATATGCATATATATATATTAATCCACTAATTAAAATCATATTAAAGATAAAAAAAATTACAAAATGCAAAAATACAGTATTTTATTATTTATAGAGTGCCTCCAAAAATACGTTATATATAGTTGACCTCTTTTGATTTTGGGTCCTTCGTGAAAGTTGTAGATCTCATTGAGATGAGAAACTTTCATGATGACCACTTTTTGATTTGACTTCATTTAATTTTTTATTTTTCTTCTTATAAGTTTTATTTTATTCTATTTATTAAACCATTTATTTTATTTTATTATTATTTTATTTTAATTCCAATTTTTATTATTTTTATTTCTATTTTACTTGATTTTATTTTTCATTCCTTTTTCTCCCTCTTCTTTCTTCTCACTTATCCTCTCACCCCCACTCTCTTTCTCTCTCCACCTCACCAGGTCACATGCGTGGCACGTGACCCACCCCTCTCTCTTGGTCGCGTGCTCTGCACGTGACCCCCACCTCTCTCCCTTCCTACAATGCTCGACGTCCCTCCTCCCTCTCTCACAATGTCTGCCACCTCCTTCCCCAGCCGTTACACCCCCGATGCCCCCTTCGCGTAATGGCTACAACCTCTCCCCTATAAACTCAACTCCACCCCCACCGTCCTATGCATCTGACGACATATCGAATGAGAGTAGGTGATAGTTGTGCTCCAATCAGGCGAGATCTAGAGGCCATTGCCCTCTGCCGACCTCCGCGTACGGCTGAGCCTCGTGCTTCCGTCGAGTACTGAGGCTAAGATCGGAGGAGGCCTTAGCCCCTCCAACTCTCCAAGCGATCTTCTTCCCCGATCTTCCTCTTCTTTCGCTCTACCACTTGTCTATCGCACCTCCACCCGCACTCAGCCTCCATTGCCCTTTGCCACTCGCCTCCTTGTCGGCCCTCTACCGCACCCTCACCTGCGGGGTCCAACCGTAGCAGCTCCATCTTCGCCTGGGTCAAGCATCGCCACTGGACATCGCGCGTCTCGACCTCTTCGACCTTCAACTGCTGCTCCACCGAGACTCGCCACCACCGATGAAGCACCCTGCCATAGCTCCTTCCCCTCCCGCTTGCCATCAAGGTGCAAGCGCCATGCCTCCTCCACCTGCTCATTGCACCTCCGGCCGAGCCTGCCCTCGCTACCGCTCTATGTCGACCGTGTGTCAACCCTAAGCGACCGCCTCCAGATCCGATCGTGGGCGACCGCCATCGTGGAGGCCCGCCGACCACCGATACCGTCGCCTCTCGCCTTCGCCGTCACTGCCATCAGACCGGGCAATATCCCTTGATCTGATGGTCCTCCAGCTGCCACATCACCCTCCCAGAGCCTCCCTCCACGCTTGGAGGCTCGATCAAATGAGCCCCCCCCACCCCGTCACGTGTAGGCTCAGTGCCCGAGCCTGTACCTTCAGCCCCGAGCCTCCTGCATCATATGTGACAGATGTGCATTGGGGAAAAATTGCACTTATCCCCTACTAGTTCAACAAATTGCAAAAAGGTCCTTCCTACCCAGAATCACATGCCCTTCGCGTGTGTATGGGCAAATTGTAGGGATAGCCTCATGGTTTTAAATAATTAAGTCCCTCCAAGAACCTCTTTGAGATAAAGGCTATTATTTTTATTATATTTTAGTCCCTGACATTTCATTTTATCATATTTCTTCCATTTGGACTCTGATTTTTACGTATAATATGTCATTTTGAAGCTTGTTGAATGCTCTATCATTTCATATATCTCATGGACAGATAAGAAGTTTGTTATTGATGATAATTATTTGATGAACCTCTTATTCCATGCAAGTTCTCTTTTAGCATATTGTGAACAATATTTTACAAACAAATTCATTCTCTTTTGCAGGGACTCCAATGAAGAGAACTAAGGATTTATTTCCCTAATAATTATTGTGATTGAAGATTCTTTATTCGAGGAAATTCTTGATCTAAACTACAAGGATGCAATTGATGGTATATGTAATCTGATTAATTGTTTATTGATATTTGATCATAATCTTCAAGAATTAATCTCTATAGGGATGTAATCGATAAGGGATCAATTTATTTCTTTGATATTTTAAGTGATGAAAATTCATTGTATTTGAGGAATAAATTTCTAGGACAATTCTTCTTAGATAAAATTATCAATTGATATAATCATTTGCAAAATTATGCATTGATTATTCTTTTAGCCTACAGAATAAAATTAAATCGCTAAATCTTTCTGGATTTTAATCTCTTTTGGTATGTGATACTCTTTGAGGATTAATTGATTATATTTTATTAAATTAATAATCTTAGTCCTAGATCCCATGCTACATAGTCTTCTCTGTTTCTTCTGCTTGAAAGTTCATTCACATTTCTTGTATTTTATTTTCATTTTAATTTCTGATATAGATATTAACATTTTGATTATCAAAATTAATTTAAAACCATGTAACTAGAAATCTTTTGTTCCCTTTGTTCGACCTTGGTAGACTTGTCAAGTAAAAAATATTCCACAATATTCAAAATTTGTGGTTTTTTATATATCGCTTTTCATCTCTTATACTGAAATTGTCAATTATTAAAGAGGTGGAAGTTCGTGTACATCAAATGGCGTTGTTGCCGGAGAATGACGTCTTTTTAAGGTTTTAAATAGATTTCTGTAATTAATTTTTTGAATTTAATTTCTGTGTCATTTTTTATTATTTTATTTTTATTTTTTTGAATTTTATTTGCACTTCTCTCTCACTCCATATATTAACAGCAAATTCTCTCTTCGCAGAGAACTAGGAGCAATTTCTTGGATAAAAATTAAGGATCTGCGAAGAAGACTTTATTTTTATTTTGTGAGACTGTTAGAGTAGTTTTAACTTCTACATCATTTACAGGGTCTCTCTCTCTTTCTGAACTGTGATTTTTGTAATAATTTGGAGTGGACTCTTTGTGTTGTATCGAGTATGTCTCAACCCCTTTTGTGCGATTGGGAACCGACTTGAGCAGTGTAGAAATTAGGTGCACATACGCTAGTCTAGATATTCATCCTTGATTGTGCTCGTAATTTTTAGGATACACATTTTCACTAACAAGGTACATTAGTAGCTCGTTCAAATTAGCTAAATTTTAAATCAATTCTTCCCACTAATAGAACTACCTGCTTAGGCTGTTTACATTTGTGCAAATCATTTAGTGTAAATCTTAATTCCTCGTATTGCATCCCGCATGAAGAACGTGAGGAATCACTGTAAGTCCTCCTCTTAGCATGCATCATTGATCTAACGCTTATATTGGCTTTCTTGATCCTCTCCGTCTCAGTTTTTACAACTTAGGAACTAAAGGAATTGGGACTGCTCGTTAGGCGTGATATTTTTGTGCTTATCTAAGACTCAAGTGATAACCTTAATTTAAAACTGGGATTGCTAATCAAGGTGACTGTAAAAAAATGACCTAAAATTAACCCTTTGTCTGGTGGAGAGAATCCCACTCATTGTTTGTAGGAAAAGAATCACACACTTAGACCAAAGCCAAAACATGGGAGCTTCACTCTGACTACTAATTCTAAAAACGATTAGCTACTTCTCAGTGTGGGAACTACTGTCTCCCTTAGTAGATTGGGTGGTTAAAGGACAACATGTAAGGCATCGTCCTGAAGTAATATATGTAGTCATTCTATGGTCCCTGTGTTCCCTGTGTTTGATCTTGGTAGACTTGCCAAGTAAAAATATCCACAACATTCAAAGATTGTGATTATCGATCAATCGAATTTCGTATCCTATACTACAATTACAGACAGTTAAAGAGGTGAAATTCGAGCTCATCAATGTGTGATGCTATGAGTTGGGATTTTAACATACGCTTATTTCACAATTGTTGCATGTATTGTGCATGAATTTCATCATTGCATGCCCCTTGTGGCTGTTGTGATTGTGAATCCTCCTTGAGATTTCTTGGTGATGTCAAGTTAGAGGATTTTTCAAATTGTTGGATCCTTGTTTCCGATAGTTTCTCAATGGTTAGGCACTTGAATTTTGGTCTGATACCAAGCTTTGGGATCTTGTTGCGTGTTCTCATATGTGTTTGGATTTTAGCATGCAATTATTTCTCAATTGGTGCATGTATTGTGCACGATTTCCATCTAAACGTGCCCCTTGTGGCTGTTGTGATTGCAAATCCTCATTGAGCTTGCTTGTGTCTGTTAAGTTAGAGGATTTTTTCAGTTGTTGAATCCATGATTCTAGTGGCTTCTCATTTGTTTGGCATTAGATTTTGATCTGATTTCAAGCTGGGATCTTGTTATGTGTGATGTTGTGTGTTGGGATTTTAACATGCACTTATTTCTCATTTGTTGCATGTATTTCCCATGATTTCCATCTGAGCATGTCCCCAATGCTTGATGCGATTGTGAATCCTGCTTGCTTCAGTCAATTTGTGTGTTGTTGGATCCATGACTTCGTTGGTTTCTCAATTTTTTAACATTGGATTTTGATCTGATTACAAGCTTTTGGATCCTAATATTCTTTGTGTTGGGATTTTAACATGTTCTTATTTCTCAAATGTTGCATGTATTGCTATGATGTTGTTTACTGATATTATTTCACACCCTTCTGCATATGCACACCTGTTGCATTTCAAAAAAATTCAGTTTCCTACAAGAGGTTGGATGATGTGATTGGGGATGGATTTCAGGCATTTGTATATTCTTGGGTGTTTAACACATGCTTATTTCTCAAATGCTGCATGATTGGGGATGGACCTTGTTATGTTTGCTACTACATGTTGGATCTCTACTCTGATGTTGTATAAGGTGCTTATATAATAATGACTGCACAGTTGATGAACACGTAGGCTGTAATGTGTTGCACTTTATAGTAACATGATTTATTATAAGACTATTGTTTTTTGGATAATTGAGGAATTTTAGGGAACTTCTAGTGATTATAGATTCCCCATAGTTAAAAAAGTGATGTGCTACACTTTATCATTGTTCCAATCTTTGACTGTTAACCTATATTTTAGGTCTAACTATCTCACAATTAGTAATATGCTAGAAAGTGACTAAACCCATTGATCGTATCCAAACAGGATGGCCATGAGAGGTGCGAGCTCCTTGGGGGTGCACATCGCAGACTATGATTTTGCTGGACACTGTGTGAAATGGATGCACACTATGGACGAGTGTCTTCTGCATATGTTCAAGCACCATTTCAATATAAGCGACTGGGTCGGAGGGTCCTTCACACCACCTGCCTGGTATAGCATCAAAGCCCACTTCAACATGCAAACTGGGAAGAATTGGGATAAGCTGAAGCTGCATAACCTGTGGAAGACAATAAAGAAGGACTATACCTACTTTGTACACCTAATGAGCAAGAACGGGTGGGGTTGGGACTCGATATCATGTACAGTCGTCGAACATGATGAATGGGCTTATCTTACGGTATGTGACCTAGTATTTTCTATACTAGAATATCTATGATAGGTTTATAGTATTTTAACACATAGTATTTCCTTTAGATTGACAATGCTTACAAGACCTATAGAAGGAAGTCATTCCCTCATGGCGATCTAGTGGACGCAATGGTTGGAGAGTATACTGCTAGGGGTACCTACTCCTCCTCATCCCAGGCAACGCCATCGGGTTCTTTTGCCACCTTGTTTGAGGGGGACACATGTACACATTGTGCCTTCGAGGATGAGCTTGAAGAGGAGCTAGATGCGCTTGAGGTGCCAAATCCTATCCAAGAAGAGGCTCAAACCAATCAAGTTGTTAGTAGAAGGCAACCTAGAGATTCAGAAGGACAGTAGTCGGCTAGCAAGCAATTACATATTGATGACCTTCCCCTACTTCACAAGTCATTGGAATGGTTGTGGTTCATCTTACTGCACAAATACTAGAGCTACAATAGGAGCAGATCCGAGCTTGGACCCGAAGAACCCCCATGAAGAAATGGAGGAGATACTTGATGAGTTGGAGGTGTTGATTTTGGACATCCCTATGGAAGCACAGATCAAGCTATCGCACAATCTATGTGAACTACGAACGTATCATCTTCATTCGTGCCAAGTCCATCCCGGTTAAGTTAGCCGCTTGGCTGGGCATCTAGCTCAACAAGCCCTAGAGACACTTCACCTTACCAATTCCAAATATTACCATTGTTTGCAAGTGTAGTTCCCTATCTCAATCCCATGTTGGTAATTTCATTTGTTCTTGGTTAATATCATTGTAATATTATTTTGCTACCTCGAACACTATGTAGGTTTATATCTATCTATTTTGTAGCGGTTTTTTACACAATGTCTCTCGACATTTATATTTTATTTGAAGTTGATGCATGTATTATGTATGTTGCCCAATTATTGAAAATAGATATCGCATGAAATGGACGGCATGGCGAACTTAGTCACGATTGAGATACAACTTGGTCATGATCAACATGATATATCTACAGGCAGTCTTACAGGAAGAAGATGTGGAGAACATATGTAGTGGTTACATCCCCCTAGCTCGGAGCACACCTTGATGCGTACCGATCATATATATATATATATATATATATATCCAAGAGATGTTACGTGATCACTTCGACTGATCATATGAGGTGTTTCTCATGTATCCTGACACTATCACACGCCTATGTGCCTGCCTCAAAGAAAGGGAGGGCCTTAAGGATTCGAGGCACCTTAAAACTAAAGAATCACTTTGCATATTTCTATACTACCTGAGTCACAATGCAAAGAATTCGGTACTCTGTGAACATTTCTAGTGCTCGGGTAATATTATTTCAAGGCATCTCAATGATGTCCTGACATGCATCATCTCCCTCATAGATCATTTCATCCACATGATGCCCGAAGATTGCCCGGTCCCAGATGTTATACTCCAGAATAGTAACTTCTATCCACATTTCAAGGTTGTTCCTTGATACATGATAGCTTGTAATACTTAATGCTATATTGGTTGCGTCATAATCTATGTAATGCCATTTCAGGATGTCATCAGGGTAATTGATGGGATGCTTATCCCTACGAATGTCCTAGCTAATATAGCACCAAAATTCAGGAGCATGCACCAGACACTAATACAAAATGTTATGGCGTATGTTGACTTTAGTTACAGATTCCTTTACGTGGGGGCAGTGTAGGAGGGGTCAGCAGGTGACATGAAGGTGCTATATGGGGCTTGTACAAAGACCGATTTTCACGTACCTCATGGATGCAAGTTTCTTGTGGATTGCGAATATGAAAACATAGACACCTTTCTAATGCCATACCGATGAGTCATCACACACCTACCATAGTTCAAGGCTAGGAGGGGTCATTCATATACTAGGCTCGAGGAGATGTTCAACCATAGACACTCCCAACTCCGATCTTACATCGAACGAACATTCATGATCATGAAGGCTAGCTTCAAGGCCATTGTGAACACCCATTATATAGCTTCTCGAAGCAGGTAACAATTGTCATGGCATGTTGCATTATCAATATTTTATCCACAAGGTTCAGGGTGAGTATTAGATCTCCATCATATTTACCTGAGATTCAACATAGGGCCAGGTGCCTGCTTCATCCACGTTTGGTGACGAGAGCTTTGATAACAACTTTGCAGTGAGCGATTTTTGGGTCTCTGATGGAGACGTACGAGCGGAGAAGTACTGCGTATTCGGTTGGCGACAACCATGTAGGTGAACACTTAGCCCTCTTCCTAGGTCACATCATTAATCAATCTTTTTGGAATCACCTTTCTCGACTTAGTGCTAGTGGACTTTAACTCTTCGTTATTCCCAAATTATATCGATGAGCAATCTTTATGTGCAACTTATTTGCTTTTTCATTTCAACTACATTGTTACTTTTCCCATGATGATGATTTCAGATTTCAAATCATGATGATGATGGCCAAAATTCCAAATAAACGACCAGTGATGTGATACCGAACATGGATGAGCAGCTACTATAGTGGCGTGGCTTAACCGACAGATGCGTCAATGTTGGTTTGTATGAGAAAGATGCAATCTGAGCGAAATTTCTTTCAATTTTTTGCTGGTTTTGTTTGAGAAACTGTGCGGTTAAACTTTATCGTTAACCACCACTAACATAAACATTTTCGTGACTCCTTTTTACTTATAAGTATATTCGAATTTTCTATTGGTAGAAAATCTAACGATGACAATGATTTGTTGCCATCGGACAAGGACTAATGGGCGTAGATGTTACTGCCCCAAGGATGCCCTTCTTCTCGTGCAGACACGAGGACATGATGATCGATTATGGTGCACTTGCCTTAAAGAGTTAAGAGTTTGCTTTAAAAAATATGTTTATATTAATTTAAGCATTCCAATTATGAGAATTATAAAATCATTTCCTTCTGTACAGAGATCCCGCGGATATAAGGTCAGGGCATCAACGTTGTGTCCGACGCTGGAGTCTTTAGCTGCATAGAAGGTGTTCCTAGCAGACATAATATATGTGATGGAACTTTCAGAAGAATTCTTTGTTGAGAAGCTGGAGGAAACCCAACAACATCTTCGGGAGGAGAGACTGATTGTTCACTTGACGAGCGCATAAACTTCGATGTAAGAGATTGTCGATGACTCAGTATGTGACAGGCACGTGATTATGTAATCAATTATGTACATTGAACTATATCTTTGTGGATTTGAATCTTTAATATTTTGGTGGAAATTCTGATGTGTGTAAATGACTTATGTTAACCTTCTACGATATCTTCGAACCACCTAATCCAATAACAACTAACAGCTTTAACTATTTTTCAAACCTTATTCCTTATCCCCCATTTGCTAGTTGAACAAAGAATATTACTTACCCACTTTTATTCCTTCTTATTCTCCCTATTCCTATCCTCCAACAGAGCAGATAATAGATCCTTATTCTCTTTATTCTCCATCCTTATTCCCGCTTATTCCCGAATCGAGCGCCTCCTACATTTTTAAAAGCAAAAGCACATGCATTCACTTATCCCGACATAGAATCAAGAGTAGACAGAGGTGATGAACACACAACTCCATGCAACTTTGCAACATACTCCCTTTTTTCAATGCATGTATAAATACACACACACTTATGCACGTATATAGATATGCATGCATATACACACATATATAAAGTTTAACTTGTTTTTCTTCCTCCATGTAATGATTTAGATTCCTCCTTCCATTGATATTTGATTTTTTCTCTCATGTTTTTGTTCGCTGGGATACATGAGAGATGTAAAAACTTGTTAGCAGATGACACTTTTTTATATTAGATGAATGAATGTAGGGTTTTCCAAAAAATAGATTGACATTCAACCATCATTTTTATCTCCTATAAATAAATAAAATTTACAATATAACTATTTAATTTATATAAATCTTCAATATTTCTCATTGCCGATCTTCAACATTCAACCATCTTTTCCCAACTTAATTGTTGGAAAAGGCTTTGTTATTGTCGTTGTTGTTACAGATGTTTGTGTCTCATCACAGTGCATATTGTACCTCTGTGTGTGAACAAGTCGTGGATATTTGATGCAGCTTAATTTTGATTCTGCTATCACCAGTAGCAGAAGTGCACATGGATCAGATAAAATCCGTAATCCGATCCAATCCATTGTCATTGGATTGGATCTGGTTGGATTTATAAGTTTAATGGATCAGATCGGATTGAAATTTTACAAATCCGTTCATTTATTGTCAAAATCCAATCCGTTAATTTGTTAGTAAATAAATAATATATAATTTATTTATTCTCATTAAAGTATATTATATGTTAACTTTTATTTGAAAGATATGTGTAAATATCCAAGCTACTCTCTTTATAACTTAAACATATTCTAATTCAAGTTTTACCCCACACCACTTGTTGGAAAGCCCCTTATCTCACCCCACTAGTTGATTCAGAAAAAAATAATACCTATCACAACGCCCTTCAGGTCCTTTCATTTTTCCAAATGAAACACCCTTCTAAAAATAATAATACCTAAACCTATACCCACTTGGGACCCATTCCAAACAAAACACTCACCCATCGCACACATGTCCACCCTCGGGTGTATACATCTCCGTCGAACGTCGTCCTCATCCTAGCTGCGTGCATGCGTAGCCAGATCTCCCTTGCGCACGCGTAGTTAGACCCCGTCCTTCGCACTCCCAGACATCTCTTGCGCACGTGTAGCCATATCTCGTCCCCAGCCGGGTGCCGTCTCATCATCAGCATCCTCTTCGTCCCTAACGACATGCACACATAACTAGACCTTGCTCGTACATGCACATCCAGACCTCATCTTCGGCTCTCTCAAACCTCCCCCGTGCAACGCAATTAGGAACCTCAAATACATCCCTCCCTAGCATGCAGTCACCCACAGTTCTTGTCCTAGACCTCCCTCGCACACGATCCTCCTTCCCACATCACGTAGCCAAGAAGGTTAGTTGCATGTCAATTGTAGTACCTATTTGATATATACAAACTTGCAATTTTATTCAAGGTCGATGTGATTCTTTTATGGTTTCTATGGATTACAAGTATGTTTTTTTATTTAGTTATACAATAGTTGTTCATATTAAATCCATAACAAGCATACATATTTTTGCTTTAAAAAAAGGGATATTTACCCAGCAGACCCTAAAATCTTTCGAAATTATCTCTACGACCTTTGAAACATCATAATTCCTCCCACGACCCCGTAATCTTGCTAACCCTTACCCCACAGACCCTGTGGTTAACCCCCGTTCATTTACCCGTTAAAAGTAACCCGATTCCGTGAATTTCAGTTTCATAATACCCATTTTGTTTCTCAAAATTACAGAAAATGCCCCTTACAGAAAATGCCCCTTCTCCCTCACGCTTCCGAGCTTCCTCCACGACCCCCTCCGTCCAACCTCCCTCTGCCCGACCTTCCCTCCGCCCAACCTCCCTCTGCCCGACCTCCCCTCCGCCCGACCTCGCCTATGTCCGACCTCCCTTCCCTGACCTCCCCTCCGCTCGACCTCCCTCCTCCCCTCTGCACGATCCCGCCTCTACCCGACCTTCCCACCGCCCAACCTCCCTCTGCCCGACCTCCCCTCCGCCCGACCTTGCCTATGTCCGACCTCCCTTCCCTGACCTCCCCTCCGCTCGACCTCCCTCCTCCCCTCTGCGCGATCCCGCCTCTACCCGACCTCCCCCTCTGCGAGTGCGAGGACCCGCACAACCTCAGGGGTGTCGATGCCCTCCAGTGCGAGGACCCGCACAACCTCACAGATCCACCGTGGTGCCGCCTGATGGCCTGAGCGTGGCGTTCTCGAGCCTCAGCCGCAAGAGGTGCGCGCAGGTAAGCTTCGACAGACGGGAGAGCATGGACACCACCCCCGCGTCGCCGATCTGCGGGCACTGTGAGATGGAGATGGACTCCAGGTGGGAGGAGCACTTCTGCAAGGCCAGGAGGGACTGGTCCCCCACGAGCAGCCACGACTCAAGCGTGAGGGTCGAGAGGTTCGGGCAGTTCCTGGCGATGGATATGAGCCCGTCAACCTCGATCATGGGCGAGTTGGAGATGTCGAGTCTCTCGAGGGGGCGGCAGCATGTGGCGATGGAGGCAAGTCTCGAACTTCCGACCTTGAAGCAGTCCCAGAGGGGGAGGAGAAGGAAGGAGAGAGAGAGGGAGATGATATTAACTCAAGGTTAACTCAAGAAATTGACTCCAGTAAAGTTAAAATTGACGGCAGGGTCTGTGGGGTAAGGCGGAGAAATATTACGGGGTCGTGGGAGGAATTATAATGTTTCAAAGGTCGTAGAGGTAATTTCGAAAGATTTCAGGGTCTGCTGGGTAAATATCCCTTTAAAAAAATGAGTCAAATTGCTTTCCAAAAATTAACTATTATTTACTTTACATTTATCCATAATCTCAATTTTAGAACCAATTCGAATGTCGAGGTCAAATGTGCTACAAACTTAATCATAGATTATGTGAGCATTAAAAATCCAAACCAATCCGATCGTGGATTGGATCGGATTGGATTTGCATGTTTAATTTATTGGATTGAATAGGAAAATCAAATTAAACCAAAATCAGATGCAATCCGATTCATGTGCACGCAAAACGATGAGGGCGGCAGTCCGCCACCTCTCCCGCGGGGCCGCGGCCCTGAAGCCCCCCGCGCCTTCCCTCTCCACGCACGCCCTTTGTCCTCCTCCGAGGAGGATCATGACTCCTTCTCCGACTTCCGAGAGCGCGTCCTCCTCCTCCTCACCGAGAACCCCTCCACGGCCCTCCGCCACCAGATTCCCGACCATCTCCGCCCCACTATCTCCTCCCTCGCCTCCCACCTCCTCTCCTCACCCGACGCCCCCGACCTCCCTTCCGCCCTCGACTCCTCCCCCGCCCCTTCCCTTCTCGAGGCCTCCCCCGACGGCGCTGCCTTTATCGAGCTCCTCGCCCAACTCCGCCCCCGCCCTCTCCTCGCCCTCCAGGTGTAAAAATCTGGTCACTTTGTACTTCCAGTATCGTTTCGAATATGCATCAGTTTTTTTAGAGATCCTATACGTCGCCGATAAAATTTTGGCTTTCTCAGAAATTGCATCTTTTGGGGTATATAGGCCGATCTCGTCTTTTTTGTATTTAATCGCGAGATTATGGTATCCGGATCGTTAGAGTTAGACCTCCCCAGAGATTGCGTCTTGTACTGTATCTCATGCGGATGTAGGTCATTAGATATCTCCGCTTCTTTTTTGTAGTTAATTGCGAAATTGGGTCATCGGGTTTTCCAAATATCACACCGTTTTTTTTTGTAGTTTTTACTGCAAGTAAAATTAGGTCCAGAGATTGCTTATTTTGTCATTGATCTTGCAAGTTTAGGCCACTGATTATCTAACAATTGCATCCTTCCGTATCTAACGGCCAAATTAATTCATGATTAATGATGTATTTCAAACATCGCACCTTTTCTTGTTGACTGTGAATGCAGGTTTTTGCTTGGATGGTGGGGCTGACGGCACACCCCATGCAGCCAGAGGAGTATGTGAAGGCAATCACCCTTGCTGGGCGTGCACAGGAGACAGACCTTGCATGGGAGCTTTTCTTCACTGCGATAAGCTGCAACCCATGCACATCATCAACATACAATGCATTGATGGCTGTGTACATGTATAATGGGGATATGAAGAATGCAATGTCTGTGTTTGAGGATCTAAAAAAGGGATGAAAGTTGCAAGCCTACAATTGCAACTTATAACATCTTGCTGTCAATATATGGGCCCGGTTGAGAGAATGGAATCTTTGATATCCGAGGCGTTTGATCATGGTACCATTGTTTTAACCATGGGTATCATGAAGTCTATCATAACTAGCTACTTCAAATGTGATGCAGTTGGCAGACTTGCAGAATTCGTTAAGCGGGCAGAGTTAGCAGGATGGAGGATGTGCAGGCCAGTCTACCATTGCAAGATGGTGATGTATGGTCATCATCAACGATTCCTCGAGATGCTAGGTGTCCTTGACGAGATGGAGGCATTTAAGCTAGATCCGAGTATAAAAACATTTTGGATTATGTACAATGCATATTTAAGTTTTGGGAGTAAATCACATGCCGAAAGAGTTCTTGGCTTGATGTGTAAGCATGGTTTTGAAATCCCGGCAGATGCTCTTCAGTAGCCCATGGGGTTTTAGCAACCACGAGCTTCCCAGTTTGAGATTCAGCTCAACAGTGCACTGTTGAAAATTTTTGAATATGAGAAAAAGGTACATGCGATATTCTTATCTTCATAGTAATGTCAATATATATAGAGAAATACAGAGAAATTCATTTGGTAGAATCCATCAATTTTCTAAAAATCTGTTTTATGACAAAAAAAGATAATACTCGAAGAGATTAATTATCATCCCAATGCATTAGACAACGACAACCAATTCTTTTCCCATATTTAAGCAGGTCTATGATCATTCCAATGCATTATGCGTTAAAAATAAGAATGACTCAATACATTATGTCATCCCTCTCTATCTGAGACTTCCTAGTTCAAAAGAAGAACACAAAACACACTTGATAATATTTTGATGTGCGTATTGTAAAAGTTTAGATACTGAACTAATCAGGACAATTGGAGAATTGTTTATGTACTATTTCTTTTTTACACGTTATGGGATTAGCTAGTAGGTCAGTAACTAGGGCCTGATCATGGAGAGATGGGTCAAATGTGTAGAGATGGAGATACTCGCGAGAGGGGGATAATTGACGTTACTGAAGTTTGGGCTTTCCACTTTATCTCTATACTTAATGTCCATATTTGAGTTGTTAAAGGTGGAAAGTACATTGATGATGGTTTTTGTTGATGTAGCTAGGGAAATCATGATATGACTGTTTGATGAGAAGTGGAAGGATGTTTGTTGGTCAAAGGGGCAGTGTTGTCTTGGATTGCAAGCGTTGAGTGTGTTATTGAAGCCTTGATGCCCAAGTGGGCATGAAATCCATTTCAATAGGTGCAATCTTCGTGGGAATGTGCTGGTGGGATGCTGTGGGAGGAATTTGTCATTGATTGAGAGGATGCATTTGCCAAGGAGGTCTTTTATCTTTTAAAGGATTTGGTGGTAGTGGTTCACATGGTGTCTCAATTTATTTATAAGCACTTGGATGATTGTGAGGAGTTCCATTCTGGCTTGAGGATTGGTGGGCAAAGGTAGTGCTTTTAGGTGCCCTTCCTAGGTGCTTTTTCATGCTGCTGATAGATCAGGATGATCACACAATGTTGGGGCATGTTAGGGGAGGTAGATGGGCTTGACCACCTATTTCACGTCGCCCACTTTTCGACTAGGGGGTGAAGAATTTCATTCCTCAATGAATTTGCTGGATGATTTGATAACAAAGGACATTTGGATGGATGCTTGGAGGTGGTAAGATAATAGATTTACTATAAGGCTTCATATGATGCCCTTAAGGAGGGTAATGTGCAAATCCAAAACAAAGTACAACGAGGGCACAATTATTAAACATATTTTATGAAACATATGAGCTTTCATGGCATGCTATTACCATCATGGAAAAAGGATAAATGATAGAAAATGTCACATCAAGAGATAATTTTTTTTCTTTAATTGTAAATATCCAAAATCAAATTGTGCATACCTAGACTAGAGATGAACTTAATCAAAGACATGGGCAAATAACAAATCAGTATACACTTATGAAACTAAAAAAAAAGGTATACATCATTCAGAATTATACAAGTCAAAAGAGGAACTACAAACTAGACATTGGAACATGCAAGGTAAATTAGATTTTTGAGGCATGAATAAGGGGGACTCATAATCCAAATTCTGTTGCAAAAAAATCATCATAGGCTTATTTGAATTTGCACATTGGTTATGCATTATGCACTTTCCAAATTTGCAAGTGGAGTTTTTGTTATGAAATAATTATATTAAAGCTGCAGAGTTTAAGTAGGGACAATTTCCAACTAAGGTATCATGGTCATAACGTAGGGGTCACTTTAACAGTTTTAGTTGAAGCATGTGCTTGGGAAAACTAGACGAGGGCAACAGGTCACGTGACGCCACTTGAGAGTACATCGGAGGGCTTTAGGGGACATATATGATCATGTGGAGTACATATGAGGGCCGCAATGGGAGCTTGACGACTTTCAGCGAGAGGTTTCATTTGAACTTTCCAAATTTGCAAATGGAGTTTTATTGTTAATTAATTTTTTAATGCCTCATATTTCGGGTAGAGATAATCTCTATATCTTGGCCATAACATGGCGGAATATTAGTTTGTTTAGTTGAAGCAATTGCATTATACTTTGTTTGACAAAACTAGATGAAGTTAATGGGTCAAATGATGCCACTTGATACTGCAAACTCCACCCCATGTGCGTGGAGATAACACCGGAGTTCAAGGGATAAGAATGGTTGTGGGGATTACAGAAGGGATTCACAGTGGGAGCTTGATGACTTCCATTGAGAGGTTTCGTTGTTTGTGAAAGTGGTGTTGATGATTGATGTTTAAGGGGGTTAGTTGTAATTGTAAAATGAAGATGTTAACTTGGAATATGGGGGGTTTGGGTAAACATGGAAGAGAAACAATGTTTTTAAGGGAGGGGGTATGCTAGGGAGCTTACTTTTTAAAGCTAAAGGATGATTGATAATACCAAAAAAATATTCCTTAACTATTTTGGTCAGTCTCTTTTTCCTTAAAAAACTATTTTGGTCATAGAAAGCTGGTTACATAATGGAAGTTCTCCGATGTAGATTGTATATAGTGAGTTGTAGGAGTGAGAAACAAACCAAGAAAGGGAGAGAGCAACAAACCTAGAGAGGGAGACAACGAAAGAAGCGGAGCGATCATTTTGTTTTGGATGTGGGTGCTATATAAGGACAAAGTTTTGGCCAAGCAAGGGGAAGTGCACATGATGATTCTTGAAGAGGGAGAGTACGTCGACATGACTTGCTGACGTTGTTTGTCATGGCTTGGGGATTGGAAGGAAGGGCGTGAAACTGATGTCCAAGGGATGGTCGAGAAGCGAAGGTCTGTGTGGTCAGGCACGTGGATGTCAGAGGTTGGGTTGGACAATTTGGTGAGTGCATGTAGAGATACGTAAATTGCTGTTGCTTCTTTTGTGGTAGTTTGGTCACTGCAAGCAATCATGTTTGTGACATGGTTGGCATGAGAATACCATCCAACACATGGGAGATGCTCGTGCAACAGATGATCTGAAGACACCTTCTGACCTTAATGGATGCTTGATGGCAGATGGAGTGGGAGAGGATGCAGAGCATCTTTGTCAATCGCTTGGTGGGGAGTTCTTGAGAGATTGGTTGCATGTGTTGAAGGGTTGCTTCTTAGTCAAAGGTCTTTTTCTTGCATCCATTAAGTGGCTGATGGAGACACACACCTTCTAGATAGAGTTATGGAGGAGATGATGATGTACAAAGTGCGGGTGGAGGGGGTGCCCTTGAGGGCTAGGGATCTTAAGTCACTGATGTCAACGTTGGAGATGTTTGACTCACTGCAAAAGAAGAAAGTTGTTTCACTGGGTTTAAAGCTTGGGGAAGAAGGTTTGATGGTGGTTGTCATCGAGGAGAAGGTTGTAATGGTTCTTCCGACCTCAATAAAGCTTTTAACAGGGGTTGGATCTTCCCATTGATGGTCTTGATGGCGGATAGTGTTGGTAATGAGATGGGATTTATGGAGTGATGGGTATCAATGGATCCCTGATGGCAGAGAATAAGGGGAGCCAAAACCATCTGAAGATGTCAACGATAATTTCCTTGTAGTGGAGAAAGAGGAGAGGGCAACTGATTCAACCTTGGTGAATGTCAATTATGGGAGAGCGGAGAAGTTATCCAGAGGATTTGAGACAATGGTGGTTAGCACCGATGAAGTAGTGCTAGAGGTCATCGCGACGATTGGGGCATATACAAACTTTACGTGGGGAGACCCCTCTTGAATCTTGAGGATGAACTTTTGGTGGAAAACTCTTGACATATTTTTTTTCATCTGACTGGCATGCACACACCTCAATTTATCAGCTGGTCCCTTTCATTTTCTGTAAGCTGCACATTCAGAGGCCATTTTTCAAATTCCCATTTGATAGATGTTGCGAAATAATGGGTTTGAATGTAGTTGGACCCTCTCAGACCATTTTCAACCCGGCCCCATTATTTTGGGCCCTAATATGGTTAGGCCTTCTGAGGACAGGATGTCCCTTTTGGGATCCCTCTTGTCTCGCTTGTTCTGGGTGGCTTTCCATTGACTTTGTCATATGTTCACACGATGACGACTTTATGGGTCTTCACAGTGTGTCCCTGAGGAGCTTCTTATTCTGCTGGAAGGTTGTCCTCATTTCCCTCTGGGGATGGCGACTTAGTAGAGGATTTCGTCTTCTTCAAGTCGAGCTGGGATGTCCATAGTGGAAAGGTCCCTCATGGCTGTAAAATCAAGGGACAGGAACTTAAAGTTATAGGGGAAGGATCTATTAAACTCATATCCTATGTATAAAGCGTTGAAGCTCATGTGGATCCTATTTTGGAGCTGACCTTACACGCAAGGCTGTACATAAGTTAGGAGTAGAGGCCCATGGTGATTCGACGATTCAAGGGTAGGAGGAGGTAACCGATCATGCTGCAGAGAGACTAGGCATAGACAAATACCGAGATGTGGCAGGAAACATAAATAGACAAGCGAAGGAAATGGTAATTGGTCAAGAGGTGGCATACCTCCTTGGGGCCTTCAAGTGACGGAGATTTTGTGTTTTAGCACCAACTTTGAGCCTAGATGCAACCTTTTCTATGGATGTTTCAATCTCTGTCAGCACCAGACCTTGATAGCAAACAGTTTTGTAACCACAGACAATCTTTTTAAACAAAGACCAAAGCACCCCAGAGACCCCACAGCCCACGCTTTTCAAGATCATGTATATTTGTAGCACAATCAAGCTTACCATAAAATGCCTAGAGGGTGTTGTGACTGATCTGTTTTGATAGAGCCTCACGCTTTAGTCATGCACTGTTGCACAATTATCTAATACTCCAGAGTTTTCTATACAATTCATCTGGGTTTTTTGAACTCAATACTTCTCAAGTCCTTTATGATAGCATTTCTGAACACTGCAACCGAAATGCATGGAATTCACAATCTTCTCCTTCACTGGATTCACCTTTTGGCTTGCATCTGCAGATTTTTTTAGATGACATCACATTGAAGTATGATAAGCTGGTGAAAATTTTTCATCCTGTGTGATGGCATCTTCTTCCGTGAATATACAACTCGCAGGCATCATTAATCTGAAATGTGACGTCCTATCAAAAACTTTTTTCTGTTTGATAGTTCTTGGGCTACTCCGTATCCTCTCCTTGCAGATTGCGTTAAGTTCTTGATTAAATCTATAATTTATAACACGTGTAACAACATCGTTCTTGAGCGCTCATGTTGATTAACTATCTCCAAGAGTCATCGAGTGTATTTATGGAGCGAGTTGACGGAGTGGAGGGGTCTTGTGCGAGTGAGGGAGCGGGTGTGGAGGGGCCTGGAGCAAGTGGGTATAAGAAGGGAGGCGAATCTGGTGAGCAGAGGGCCTCTTTTAACAGTGAGGGCGGAGGTGATGGTCGGGAGGAAGCTGATGAGGACTCAAATGATGCCATCATGGAGGAGTTGGTTGGAGAAGGACCGTAAAGTAACCCACGGAAGAAAACACATCGACCTAAACCCCGTGGAAGGAGAATCATTGATGTTTCATGTGTAGAGCGCCGGATCACCTGTCTAAAACTTGTAAAGCATCCGATCAACCGTGTTTTTGTTGTGGTTAGTTGGGCCATTGGAAGTCGAAGAAGAAGGCCTCGGGTGATTTCCTATCGGACAAGGATGTGGTTTCTTTGCTGTAACAGTTATCGAAGGAGGCAGAGCTTGTACGGCTATTGGATGAGTTCGTCATGGGGGAAGGAAAGGTAGAGGACTTGAAGAGATTTCAAGACATGCTGGGATTGGCGAAGGAGGCTGACATCCTCGTCGACTCGTTGTGGTTACTAGGGGGCAACCTCTACATGCGGGGTTTGTCGAGTAGAGGCGCAACAGCGGTGATGGGGGGGTGCTTTGGAGGAGTGCTTCTCGTAAGAGTTGAGGGCCTTGTTCGATGGTGAAGGCTTCGCTACTTGGACAACAGTTTGGACTTTTTGGATACAGTTTGGAGACTGAAGGTGGTCGGAGTGCCTCTCTGATGCCGAAACCTAGAGTTCTTGCAGGTTGCTTTCACGTACTTGGGGGTGGTTGAAGAGGTCTGCTGTACATGGCTTCAGGTAGGTAAGGGGTTGCATGTTGAGCTTTTGCTGCGAGGCAGTAGGCCACCTTCACCGACTCGGGCCGAGTTGAAGGTCAGGTGGAGGGCGATGCCGGTGTGGGTCATCCTCTTGGGAGAAAACGTGGCTGATGGCTTTTTCGACGGTGATGCTAGAGTGGCTAGAGGTGGAGGAGGGTCAGGGACAACTGGGCACGATGGAGGAAGCTCTGGGAAAGTGCAATCGATGACATTAACTACGGAGTTTGCGGAAATGATAGAACTAATGGTGGAAAAAGTGGAATCATCGGGAGGCTGGAGGGCCTTGGCTACGAATGACGTTGCTACCCTAACATTTCGAAGTCGTTCTTGGAGGCGATGCTCTTCAGTTCATCACATGTGGCCTTCAGTTCTGGATCGGATGCTAACCCGACAAGGAACCCGACTTAGACTGTTAAGTTCAGCTTTTTGGAGGTGGATCTGGGCTCGCATCTGTTTGGGTCGATGTATCCGAATGGAAGTTCGTATGTAAAGCTCTCCTCATATTTGAAGCGTGTCCCAAATACAAACTTTAGTGTCAGAGCACCCTCCCTGGAATTTTCCGATCAGATCCGGAGCATAGTGGCAGTGGGGGCTTCTTCGGGGATTTCGACTAAAGAGCACACTGTGCACAGGGAGGCGATACAATCATTATCGTTAATCTCCTTTATCTTCTTATTAAATATGGCTTCACCTTGGAGGCGGAAGCACCCCCAAGTGGGGGAGGAGGTGGGGTATCGCAGAGGAGTTTGGTACTGAGATGGAAGGAAATATTGGCAAGGCGGCTGTCGGAGGTCAGGCTGCAACATCTCACGATGATTGTAATCCTCTCGGATTGAGTCATAGCCGCGTGAGAAAGATAGCTTCGACTTGAAAATCCGAGGACCCCGGATCAAGACCACCGCGTCCCCGTGGACGATCCTGCGACTGCAAAGTGACATTGAAGTCACCACCTATCAACCAGGGCACGTCACCAAAAGCATTAGCATCCTCCCGTAAGTCCTCCCAAAGTTCGTGACGGGAAACATGACAAGTTGGGGCGTATGCACAAGAAAACGCCATACAAATATTTGACAGGCCGCAGTTCAACACCACCGAAATAGAATGACGGCCCAACCTCAAAGACGAAAAGGAAAAGCGCGAAGATCGCCAGGCCAGGATAGCACCACCCCTAGCACCATTCGCATCCAGAGCACGGAAGGCATTGAGTTGACCAGCTCCAAAAGATCTCCAGATATCATCATCCAACACCGAGAGCTTGGACTCCTGAATGAACGCAATATCACAATCCCATTCGAGTAGGCGCGGGCCCAAAATGCGCCGACGTTCAGTATCACCCAGACCACGCACGTTCCATGACAAAATCTTCATAAAAACAAAAAGGTGAGCCCAAAAAACCGCAACATAGCCAACAGGGGTCTTCAAAGACCAGCATGGGACTGGTCAACAAGGCGTTCGAGGCCTGCCGCCTCCGCAACCGCCTCGCGCAAAGTTTGGCAAGTAGATAAAGCATATGGATGAGAGCAAAAGTGCCGCCTCCGAGAATAACTCCGACCATAACGGGACAAAGGTGAGTGTCCCACAGCCACAGAAGCGTCAGACAAAGGGGTCGTCGCCACCCCATCGTCAGAGAATAGAAGATCAACGCATACTGGAAGAGGGGGCCTCCCCGTAGAAACCTGATGGAGGACCACAGCGTCCCCCACAACGGGCGAAGGAATATCATCTCTGGAATAAGATACCAGCGGCCGAGACATCGGGGAAGGAGGAAATTGCGGTCTATCCATATGGATGTCAACAGAGAAGGGCACCGCTCGGATAGGACGAGGGCACAAAACCTCGGCACCCCAATTAAGATGCTCCGGTAGGGAAAGTTGATCCGAACCCGAAAGAGGATCCGAAAGCAGCTGCTCCGAAGAAGCCCGCAGGGGAGCCCAGATAGAATTAACAATAGGGTCATAAGGAATAAAAGACCTGTGCGTGGAGGGGTCCACGTGCAATAAATCCGCTGACATAAAGGATATTTCTGGAATAGGCGAATCATTCTCCTGAATAACAGCACCCGCAGGCGAAACGTTGTCGGGAATATGAACCGCCACCAAATCTAAGATTGCCTCGCGCGGCTGCGAAACTCGAGGTGCCTCTTCGCTCCCACGTGAGAAGAGAGGCATGCATGGCAACGCTTCGGAAATCGCCCTAGAAAACGCCACGTGGCACATAGAAGATGTACCGTCACCCATCAGCGCAGGATCCCGGACGGTCGGAGAAGCCGAGGAAGACCCCTGCCAACCCGCCGCCGGAGTGGGGGGAACCGGCATCGCCGACGACGGCGGGAAATAGTGCTCAAGCGTGAAGGTCCAACGACCCAGAGACAGCAGCTCAACGCGTACCTTTCCTGCCGAATCAACAATGAACGCAGAAGGAGCCTCAATCAGAACACGGCAGCATCGCCAATCAGCACCCGGAGCAAGACCATCATCAAGGATTTGGATGACTTGCCCCCACCTGGAGAAAGCCTTCGAAAGAGCATGTACCGATCTCGAAAGGAAGGGCACCCCCCCTGACTTCAGCAGCACAGACCTCCGTCGAGAAGACGCCGCCATCAGAGACCCGCAAGCTACGCCACTTAACTCCGGCAACTCCATGGAAATGTAGAAGTCTCTCCCGTTGCTCCGGGGAGAGACCTCTAACGCATCAACGAGCCGCATCCAGAATGAGGAAATCCCCCACAAAGCTTTCGCCCAAGAAATCCATCGTAGCAGAACGAATACGCTCCCACCCATCAACACGCTTCTGGAGAACCCCCACCACGACGGAGAGCGATGAGGCCGACCCCGCGCGGTCGCGCGAGCCCCCCATCCCCGCATGCTCCGGCGACAAGACCTGAGCAAGCCCCCTCCCCTCGTCCGACCGCTCCACTTCACCCCCCTTGACCAACGAGACTTCAGGTAGTGCAACCACGCTCGCGCCGGCCCGAGCAGAGGAATTCCCCGACCCCTTCATAGGCAAAACCGACTTCGTTTTCGCCGCCACCTTCGAAACCGCCACCCTTCCCAACAGCTCAGGTTCAGCGTCCACCCGCAAGTTCGAGACGACCGCCTCACCAGACTCCACCGCGAAACCAGAAGCGCGTCCCGCCTTGAAGCCGAGCAAGTCCGCCCCAGAAGAAAGAGGAGGATCGTCAGAAAGACCCTCGACACGTGCACCGCCAGCGCCCCCATGCAGGCGAGGCACACTCCCACGCTCCGCCACCACCTGGGCGAAAGAACGAGAGTCGCGACCCCCATGCAGGCGAGGCGCACTCCCACGCTCCGGTTGAGCGTTGTGCCGCGAGCCAGAAGCGACCGTCGAAGACCAGCAGGAGGTCCTCCGATGGCCAAGCTTGCCACAGAGAAAACAGCGGGGGGGAACATAGCATTCGGAAGCAATATGGCCACGAGAGTCACATCGGAAGCAGCGCTTACCCGGTTTGGCGTGAGAAACCTGGGTCCACTCGCCGCCGGCGTCATCGGACGCCATTGCTAGCCCCACACCATGAGAACGCGAAAAGCCACGGCGTTCCCTGTCGACAACAACCTCCGCTTCCCGCACCTTCAGTCTCCACGCCCTTCGCTTCCCAGAAATCCACCGCTCACCAAAAGGTCTTCGCGTCCCGTCCACCCGTCGCACCCACCATGTCCTTCGCGTCCCATCCACCGTACGCCCCCAACTCTCCCTTCGCACTTCACTTGCCCTACGCACCCCACTCGCCATCTCCCCAAGTCCAGCAACCTTCTAAATGATTTGGCTCTTGAATCGCTTGTCCCAAATGACATTTCGTACACGTGGCGGAACAACTCATCGCGGTCGCGGATCGATCGTTTTTTGGCAAATAACTGTATGATGGAAGCTTTTCCTCTATGTGACGTTACTTCGTGACCGCGATCCTTTTCGGATCATAACCCCATTATTTGGTCGAATGGGTATGAAAATCGTCCTCGTGGCATCTTCCGTTTTGAGCGTTCTTGGCTTATGGAGCCTGGATTTCGGGACTTGGTTCGGCACCATTGGTCACAGCTATCTCCGTCGGGCAGTGCCGCTCGCCGTTTTGATTTTAAGATTTCGTCCCTCAGAAAGATGCTGGCGTCTTTTAAGAAGGATACTCGCTCTGCCCGCATTGCTACTCGTATGGCGGCTGATGAGGTCATTATGCGGTTTGATCGAATAGAGAACGACAGGGACCTAAATCAGGACGAGTTGCTCGTGCGCGCGGATGCTATGGATAAGGTGAAGCTTGAGGATCGGAAGCGATTGGTTGAGTGGCGCCAACGTTCTCGGATGCGATGGTTGAAGGAGGGCGACGCTAACACCGCGTTTTTTCACCGGATCGCTTCTGGTTGTCGGCGGTCCAATTCCATTTCTACTTTGCTTGTTAATGGCACTCAGGTGCAGGGGGAGCGGGATCTGGGTCTGGCTGCGATGGGCTACTTTAAGGAATGGTATGGGTGCAGGTCCGTGCGCCGGTGGCGGTGGTCGGGTAGTGGGGCTTCTGTGCTCCCTCAGGCGGTTGCAATGCGCCTAAATCGTCAGATATATTTGGAGGAGCTGAAAGAGGCTGTTTGGGCCCTTAATACCGACGCGGCGCCGGGTCCCGATGGTTTCCCCGTTTCTTTCTATCGGGAGTTTTGGGATGTGCTTTCCCAGGATGTTTTGGACGTCGCCCGCGAATTTTGTGATGGCAACAACGGGTTTGATAAACTCAACAGGTCTCTTATTGCTCTCATTCCTATGTCTTCGTCTGCCAACCGTATTGAGGACTTCCGGCCGATTTTCATCTCAAATGCCATCTATCTTATCATTGCCAAGGTTCTTGCTCGGCGGCTGGCACCGCTTCTTGATTTTCTCATCTCGCCTTCTCAGGCGGCTTTTATTCGGGGAAGGCAAATAAGTGATTGTTATGCGGTGGCTTCGGAAATTATTTACGCGTGGCGCAAGAACGATGTGAGGGGGATTCTTTGGAAGATTGATTTTGCCAAGGCGTACGACTCTTTGGATTGGTGTTTTCTATGGTCTGTTCTCAAGAGGCGGGGATTTCCCTCGCTATGGATTTCGTGGGTGCGTCGATGCGTCTCGACGGCCTCTCTCTCGCTAATTCTCAATGGCCGTTTGGCGGGGGGTTTCTTCCAGCCTCGCCGGGGGATTCAGCAAGGTTGTCCCCTTGCTCCTTTGCTTTTCGTCCTGGCCGCCGACGTCTTATCCAGCATGATTCATAATGTGGCTACGGCTGGCTTTACCCGTGGATGCTCTCTTGGGCCCTACCATATCCCGATTATTCAGTTTGCGGATGATACCATTTGCTTCATCGAGGGCGATGCGTCGAATATGGCGGGTATGGCTACCACGTTGGAGCTCTTCAGTGAGGCGTCGGGTCTTCTCATCAATTACAACAAATCCTCTATGGTTCCCTTCTCCACTCCTCCGGAGGGAGGTTGCGGAGTGTATGCGGATATTGCGCTGCCCGGCTGGCGCTCTTCCATTGGAATATCTGAGGCTCCCTTTGACGGTTGGGCGTGCGCGCTTACGTGACTGGCAGGCTGTGGTGGATCGTATGGAAGCTCGCTTGGCTGGCTGGCGTGCCGCCATTCTCTCACGGGGTGGTCGCTTGGTACTTCTCAAATCGGTATTATCTTCTATCCCAATTTATTTCTTCTCTGTGAAAGGTATGCCTAAAGGGGTTCGTCGGCGGCTGGATTCATGCTTGCGGAGATTTCTTTGGGGGGAAGAAGGGGGATGGGAGGAGAGGCGTTCATTTGGTCGCCTGGGATGAGGTTACGCGGCCAAAGAAGGAGGGGGGGCTGGCGGTGAGAAGGTTGGAGGTCGTTAACGAGGCACTTCTTCTCAAATGGGTGGCTCGTCTTTGGGGCAGGGAGGATAATCTTATGCTTAATTTCTTGAGGTTGGCGGTGGGGGTCGACCGGCTTTTGGGCTTGGATGCTCGCCTGATGGGATCTTCCTCACATTTCTCTCGTGATATCGGCAATACACTGTCTCACAACCGCTCACTTTTTGGCATTAAGATGGGGGATGGTTCGCTCATCCGTTTCTGGGGTGACAATTGGACTGGCAGGGGCCCTCTTAAGGATGTTTTTCCTCGCCTCTTCGCGTTGGTGGAGAATAAGGACGCTAAGGTAGCCTCCTACTGGGATGGTGCTTCTTGGGGCCCCAGGTTTGTGGCCAATCTTTCTGATCAGCGGCAGCTGGAATTCATGGCTTTACTTGCGGTTCTCGCGGATGCGCCCTCGCCCTCGGTGGGACGCGATCACCTGTCTTGGAAGGACGGCTCCTTCTCCGCCCGTGCGGCTTACCGGGCTATTTTTCCTCCTTTGGCTGTGGCTGATGATTCTCTGTTCCGGGATTGTCAGTTTTTTTGGGGCCTCAGGGTCCCCGAACGAATTGGCATATTCTTATGGCTTTTCCGACGTGGGCGTGTGATGACTCGTAGCCGGTGTGCTGTCCTATTTCCACATGCCTTGTCTACTTGTGGTCTTTGTGACTTGGAGATAGAGACTATCGATCATCTTTTCTTCCGATGTGGCAGAACTCATGATATCTGGGCGGATTTGGATTGGCTTGACGTGTCGGATTCTTCCTCTTTCTGTGAGAGCCTGGTTAGCTCTCGGGCCAGGGCTAGGACGGACATCCTTACTTCTATTGCTCGGCTTTGGTGCATTTGGATTGGTAGAAATGAAGCCCTTTTTGCCGGCCAGAGATTCTACTCGGAAAACGTGCTCATTTCGGCATCCCGTTTCATTCGCGACTGGTCCGATGCTTAGGGGTTCTTTGATGTAATGGGGGTATCAGATTGTGATACCTTCGGTTTTTTTCATTTATCTTTGTTCTCTGTTCACATACCCGCTGTAAGTTTTTCTTACCTTTTTAATAAATTTGGGGCGAGCACCACCGAGTGCGTCCCCCGCTTTTGAGCGTCAAAAAAAAAAAGATAGCTTCGACTTCAAGGAGGTATAAATGGAAGGGGGGGCTAGATCACTTTGGGGTTCATACTAAACCACAAGATGCTTCTGGATCCCATGGGGTTTCTAACGAGGCGCATCACTCGTCGGTTTTCTTCTCTCGAAATTGACATAGGGCGTTGGCCCACAACTGGGAGACTTGCCAACTGGAGCACAACCTAGAGGTGGAGGAGTTCGATGACACGAGGGTTGAAGGGGGTTCTTTGGTGGAACCCGCTCTGTGAAAGAGGGGGTGGTGATTGGGACTGATGATTCTCATCCAGATGGGATGTACACGGAGGTAGGGGGCTCTCCCCTGACTTTGGAGGGGTTGCATTCCGAAGAAGCCTTTGAAGTGGCCCCGACTAAACAAGTTGGGGTGCAGGTGGCGAGGGAACCCCCTATTGTGTCTAAATGAAGTGCATGACTTGGAATGTGCGCGAGCTGGGGCAACTGAAGAAGAGGCTGACGATTAGTTCTATTTTCGGCACATAGAGGGTTGATGTGGCTTGCCTCCAAGAAATAAAGATTGACTCATGGAATGTTATGAGATGGAACTCAGTCACTGGGCCTTACCTCACATATTTCAGGGCCGTTCTGCTAACGAAAGCTCAGGAGGGATTGTAGTAGCATGGAATGGAGATATTTTCAACTTGATTGATGTGAAGGTCTTTGTGCACTTGGTGCTGGTTGTTTTGATCAATAAGAGGGATCGGTCATGAATACTGGTGACATCGATGTATGGCATTCAAGGGGCATCCCAAAATACGGTGTTATGGAGCGAGTTGCAAGAGGTGCGGTCATCCTTTCCAGGGGTGGCGTGGATTGTAGGTAACGACTTCAATGTCACTTTGTATTTGGATGATAGTCCATGCGGAAGAGGGGCTCAAGACCCTGGCTCGGGTCTATTTGTTGAGGCAATGGAGGAGATTGCCTTGGAGACTTTTGATGCAGGGAACTGCAAGTATACTGGGAGAAGCTCGTCTTTGCGACCACGCATCGACCGATTTTTCTTATCGATTGAAGTACTGGAGTCGTTCAACCTGGCTTGTGTTACTTCCCTGCCCAGATCAAGGTCGGATCACACACCTCTGTGTTTAGACACGTGCAGTAGAAGGGACTCATCCTCGTAGTTCAGATTTGAGCATTGTTGGATGCTAGAGGAGGGTTTTCGTGAATGCGTCATGTCATTTTGGACCAACTTAGTGATAAACAGTTCGACGAATGTGAGACTAGTTTTAAAGCTGAAGGTGTTGCAACAACGGTTGATTGCTTTTAAGGACTCTCATTTTTTACGTGAGTAACGTCATACTCAGGCACATGAGGAAGTGGCGAGGCTTGATGTGTTGGAGGATTACAGGGAGCTGGACGGTGAGGAACTTGAGAGCTATGGAGTGGTGCAGAGAATTCTGGAGGAGGAAGATAGAAAGTGGGAGTTAGAGTGGAGGTAGCGGTTGCACCAGAAATGGTTAAAGGAAAGGGGAGCGATCACCATATTTTACCATGTAGTGGCAAATGGCAGGAGGAGAAGAAATTTGATTCATCCATCGAAGTTGGGGGGAAGAGTTTAGTGGAGAGGTTGATATTGCTAGGGCTGTAACCACTGTTGCAAAAGTCGGCTGACTAGGCCGATTAGTCGGCCCGACTATGCGACTCAGGGGGGGGTACCCGACTTGAATAGGCCAAGTCGGCCTGTAGTCGCTCAAGCCCGAGTAGGCGGGCGTATAGTCGGTGTAGGCGGCCGATTAGTTGGCCGATATCTGCATATAGGATCCAAGACCAGATCCGATTACTCTCTTCGTAATGACTTGAGGGTTACTGTCTAACAGTAACCCTCCAGTCTCGACAACCCCAGACCCTCGACCCTCGACCCCTCTCTCGATACCCTAGCCTCCCGACCCCGCGCCAGTGAGTCGCCTCGCCCTTGCCGGCGCCGCCTTCAGGCCTCGCCGCCTCCGCCGCCTCCAAGCTCCAACGTGTCGCCAGCCCCACGCCTCCAGCGCCTCGCCGCCCCCACGCCTCCTGCGCCTCGCCGCCCGCACCTGGAGGTTAACTTTTTTTTATTATTTTGACTTATATTTCGTTTTCTCTTCTATTTTTTCATAGGTTGATAATGTTGAAAATAAATGTTAATGTGTTATTGTTAGCAAATATGAAATAATAATGTTAGGTTATATTTTCTTCAATTTTTTTTTGCTTAGGTTGATCTTAGAAGTTGACATGTTGTTGCTTAGATTTGCTTAGGTTGATGATGTTGAACTTAGATGTTAATATGTTATTGTTACTTGTTAGCCAATAACAATGTTAGGTTAGGTTTTCATCTTTTTTTTTTTATTTTTCTTAGGTTGATTTTATTTGTTATTCCAAATGGTTAGTTAATTTAGATACTTGTTGTTAATTTAGATACTTGTTTTTGATGATTAGTAATTTGTGAGTTTGTGACTATGTAGATGGATACACCTCCCGCGAACGTCGCTTCTGATAGCAACTCGTCTTTTTACGTGCCGCCAGGATCAACTGATCCTGCATGGCATTATGGTTATCTTTCGAACCGTACAGATCCGAATACAGTTACTTGCAGATTGTGCAAGAAGGTTGTTAAGGGAGGTGTGTACAGGTTCAAGCAACATCTAGCATACCGTAGAGGCAACATGGCTGCATGTCCCAAGGTGGATGAAGATACGAAGAAGAAGATGATCGCATATCTTGATGACGTTGCAAGGAAGAAGAGCCAGAAAGCTGCTGATGTTCAGGAGTTAAGAGAGGATGTTGATATCACTGGAGATGCGGGTTCGGCGAAGAGATAACGAGTATCCGACTCGTTGAAGCTGAATGTCGCATTGGAAGGACCATCGCGTCAGATGACCATAAAAAAATCAAAACCGACTAATGCTCGACTAAATCCGATTACTCTCCCGACTGCCGATTAATCCTTAGTCAGTGACCCTGCCGACCGAGTATTGACTGCCGACTTCTGCAACCTTGGCTGTAACATGTTACTGTATGGACATGAGCATGCGTACTCTGTTTTGCGAGTCCAGGTCGCTGGGCCTGGGGTGAGATGCATTGCAGAGTCAGATGCAAAAGCTAATGATGAGGCCTTTTGAGTTGTTGGAGGTCGTGAAGCAGTTTTCGGGCTGATGCAGATGGTTGTCCGTGTCCGGATGGTTTCCAGTTTTGGACCAACTTAGTGATAGACAGTTCGACAATTGTGAGACTAGTTTTAAAGCTGAAGGCGTTACAACAGAGGTTGTAATGCTTTCAAGGACTCTTGTTTTTTATGTGAGCAACGTCAGACTCATGCACCTGAGGAATTGGTGAGGCTTGATGTGTTGGAGGATTATAGGTAAGGAATTTGAGAGCCGTGGGGTGGTGCAGAGAATTCTGGAGGAGGAAGATATAAAGCGAGAGTTAGAGTGGATGCAGCGGTCACACCAAAAATGGTTAAAGGGGACACAAACACCAGATTTTATCATGCAGTGGCAAATGACAGGAGGAGAAATTTGATTCATCCATTGAAGTCGGGGGAAAGAGTTTAGTGGAGAGGTCGATATTGCTAGGGCTATAACAAGTTACTTCAAGGACATGAGCATATGTACATTTTTTTACGAGTTCGTGTGGCTGGGCCTGGGGGTAAAACGCATTGCAGAGTCAGATGCAAAACTATTGATGAGGCCTTTCGAGTTGTTGGAGGTTCGTGAAACAGTTTTTAGTTTGAATCCAGATTGTTGTCCGGGTCCAGATGGTTTCCGAGTTTTCTTTTTTCGTGAGTTTTGGGACTTGGTCGCTGTTGAGGTGATGGAGATGTTGCAGAGTTTGCTGAGGGGAACTCCGATTTTGATCGTTTCAACCGATTGCTAATCTTTCTGTTGCCTAAGAAAGATATTGCCACCAGGGTGGAACGACTTCTGTCCTATAATGCTCTCCACTGCAGTTTACTTAATTGTGGCAAAGGTATTGGGCAACCATTTGAGGGGGGTATCGATCGCTATCATTTCTCCTGTAGAGTGATTTCCTGCCCAGTAGGCACCTCATGTATAGCGTGGTTATGGCGTCCGAGATAGTGGCGGACTGGAGGAGAGGTACAAAGGGGCGCTCTGTAGAAGGTGGATCTCTCGAAAGCGTATGACACTGTTGACTGGCGCTTCTTGTGGGCTTCTCTGTACCGTCGAGGTTTCCCAGACTGGTGGATCACTTGGATGAAATGATGTATCATGACAACCTCCTTTGTGATACTTATCAATGGACATCCAAGGGAGATTTTGTTCTAGCCACATCGTGGAGTTCGTCAGGGCTGCCCCCTCAACCCATTGTTGTTTGTTCTTGCTGACGCCTTGGCGGTTATGGTGGGACATGCAGCGTCGGGCAGTTTTTGTAATGACTACAATAGGGAGGAGATCTCCATTCCTATCCTTTAGTATGCAGATGATACAATCATGTTTGTTGAGGGCAGATACGAGAGTTGCCAAGGGTTGTGGTCCTGGACATCTTTGGTGCAATATTTGGCTTGAGACCATGGTTTGAAAAACATGCCTCGAGGTGCGAGGTGAAATAGGGTAGAGACAAAGAGCCTCGAGGCGACTGCCTTGGACCTCCTGACTGAGGCGTGCGTCTCGGATGCCTGAGGCGGTCGAGGCGAGGCGAAGAGCAAGGTGAGGCGTTAGGGATTTTTTCAAACATTTTTAAAGAAAATAATTAGTCCTATTGATATTTTCAGATGTTTATAAAGGCCTAGTTGTTGAGTATATATTTATACAAGATGAATGCTTAAATTTGACCTCTTTCATATTCATATTTACCATTAACATGTTCAATTATTTCAGCGAGACCCTCGTACTCGTAGGGTATGATGGCACAGGGGGACATCATACCGTCCATCTGGGTTCGGTAGAACATATGGTTAGGATTCAAATCATATGATTCATGGTTAGCCAATGATTTCCTTTTGACTAGGTACAAATTTAGTAGAAAGGTTTATGGCATTGACATATCCTTATTTTCATGTTCTTATCTTCATAAAATCATCATATATTACATTATTATATATTATATGTTTGTCAGATTCTATTATTTCACAAATAAATATATTTATTATAGATTTGTAATTATTTCCCTATATAAACTGAGGCTTACACCTCGTCTGCTCGAGGCTACGCTTCGCCTTGCTTCTAGGGGAAACACCTCATTCTGTCTTTCATTTTTTCAAACCTTGCTTAAGACTTAACATGGCTAAGTCATAGTTTGTGCCTTTCGACATGGAAGAGGAGGTTGGATGGTGTGCTGGATGGTTGCGATCCCCTCATAGGGACCTATCTTTGTGTACCTTGGGGTACCTTTGGTTGCTCGAAGGATGCGTATGGTCGATTGACTGCCTATGATCAAGAAGAGGTAACAGAAATTGGCGGGCTGGAGGTCTGCTTGTCTGTCTCAATGTGGCAGATTGGTGCTACTGAGATCGGTCCTTTTTGCTATTCCTATCTTCTTCTTGTCATCCGGACTTCTCCCGGTCGGATGCGAAAAAGCTCGAGAGTATCATGAGATGTTTTTTTGGTCATCTTCAGAGCATTCCAACGGGTTGCCTCTGGTTGATTGGGAGACGGTGTCAAGTATGAAGGATGATGGTGTGTTCGGTGTCTGAAGTTTGTAGGAGATGAAAAAGGCTATGCTAAGTCAGTGGATCACTCATATTTGGGGTAATTGTGATAGTTTGGTATGCGTACTGATCCAAAAAATTTATGGTTTGGGCCGCTCATTTCCGGAACCAGAGGACTTTTGGTTCTGCTCTCTCACATTTTTTGGCGAGGAATTTGCGGTGTCGTGCAAGAGATGCAACCGTTTATGAGGCCAATCGTAGGTGATGGAACAAACTTTAGGTTCTGGACCGACGACTGGAGCGAGAGTGGGGCTTTGGGTTACAGTACACGTGGTTGATGGCGTTGGCTGCGGACTCACTTGTTCCGTTGCGGATGCTTGGACGGGCAATCTTTCTTTCCACGTTTTAGATCTGTGATGTCGGAGCAACGCATGAACAAGCTACTGTAGATGGTGCAGGAGCTTGAAGGCATTGAGGGACCAACCCAGGGGTGAGATTGCTGGAGCTGATGCGACGGTTCCTTCTTCGTGAGAAAATCATACAAGGCCTTAAAGGGCCCAATGATGTTCAATCCTGGAGGTTGCATTGCTGATTGCATACAGATTTGGAGGTGGAAAGTCCCTTTTTATGTGGCTATTTAGCAAGGCCTTAAATGTCAGTTTCGGTCACCATTTCGGTATCGACCAAAACAGAATTTCGATGGAATTTCGGTGGAATTTCGACCGAAATTTCGGCCATTTCGGTCATTTTTTGTACTAGTACCCCCCATATTTCGGTCATTTCGGTCATTTCGGCCGAATTTCGATTTCGACTGGATATCGATATTCGACAGAAATTCGACCGAATTTCGCTGAAATTTGAGGCCATGCTATTTAGGAGGGGGGATTGTTGACATGGTACATATTTACACGTTTTGTCCAGACAACTGACCCGACTTGCGTACATTGCCAGGAGGAGGTAGAGAGTGCGAATCATCTTTTCTTCAAGTGTGGGAGCTCTGTGGACCCATGAGCGCTGTTTGACAACACTATGGTTTCCACTGATGGGGCTATGAGGTTCTGGGAATCCATTGGCACAGATTGGCGCGGTAATGAGGAGCGTGTAAGTTGAGTCGCATTGGTTTGGGCAATTTGGTTGGCCAGAAATGGAGTGACATTCTGAAGTGATCGTTTTTTATGGTGAAAATGTGGTGGTGCATACTAAGGTACTTGTAGAGATTTGGTTTATGTAACACATGCTCTTACAATTTCCTTGTGCTCAGCTTGTAATCTTTTTGGTGATTAATGGTGAAGTTTTTTTTGGACACTCACCTATCCGGTGGAGGCCTTTTTTCCTTTGAAAAAAATATTGTTCTTGAGCTTGACCATTGTAGAGATATATTTATCTTTCTATACTGTTTTCTCAGTTTCTTTTATTTTCGTCCATCTTATGTAATTTACCCATAGGTCTCTCTTTTATATAAGAGAGCCCTAGGATTCCATGGAATAAACAATTCTCATTTTTATGCCAACATGGTATCATAGCGGCGGTCCTAGACCGGAGCTCCTATACCCTAATCCTAGATGCAAAATACAAGCCTCCTCCTCTCACCCCCTCGCTGCCGCTGGACTCTCTCTCTCTCCCCCAGTTCTGCCGCTGAAGTCGAGTTCTTTCTTGGTTCCACCACCGCCGCCGAGTTCTCTGCGATCACTGCATGTGGTCCACAAATGGTTTTCATCTGTCTCCATCCGCTCCTTGTTGATGAGACTGGTCGCATCTTGAGTTTATACATGCAACCAAATCCTTGTATGTCTGTGTAGACGTACTTTTCTTAGTCTACGAACCTAGTTTTCTTCATCCGACAGTATGTCAGAGAACAAAGTTGATATCCCCACCACACGCGCTTTCAGATGTCTGGCATCAATTGTTAAGATGAACGGGACGAATTACGAGTTATAAGCCATGCAATTCATGAGCCTCATGAAGTCTATATGTAAGAAACATAATTCTTACTGAGGAAGAGCCGTCCGAGGAAACTGGGGTCAACGCCTCGTGGGAGGCAGATGATGCTTATGCACAAGTCTGGTTATCTGGTACATGATGTCAGAGATCGCCAATGATGTGTTACATCAGCCCACTGCTAAGGCAATGTGGGATATCCTCGCAATCACCTATTCCCAAGCGAGGGAATGAGACAAAGATCTTGCAGCTATAATAAGACATATTTACTGTCAAGCAGAATGGACAACCCTTCATTCACTATACACATCACTGCGTGGAATGTTCGAGAAGCTCCATAGTTTTATGCCTCTTTCGTCTACTCCTGAGCAACAGAAGACATATAGGAATGCCACTATGGTTGGTGTATTCATAGCAGCACTTGATCCAGAGTATGGTGCAGCTCGTTCACAGATACTGACGGATGCTACTATTCCTCCCATGGAGGAAGCTTTCGCAGACTTAACAGAATCACTGTCTCATCACCTGCTTCTACTCAGACCTCTTATACGATGGTAGCCTCATGGGTTCTTCTCAGTTTCGTGGTCGTAGATCTCGTGGTAGAGGATGCCATATTTGTTAGCCCTACACTTACTATCATCTCCCTGGGCACACAGAGATATATGCTACTCCAAGCATAGTTTTCTTGCATCGGCTCGTGTAGCGGAGCAGGTTGAGTCTCCTGCAACTCCTTCGGATCAGGAGTTTGATGATCTAGTAGCTTGATTAAGGGACATTATGCCTCGTGCTAGTCTATTGCTTCCTCGCCTACTCTAGGAGGCTACTCAGATATTGTTGCTTCTGCCTCCTCCAGTACCTCTGCCACTACCAGGACCTTAGGTAGCATCTATGCTTTTACTACTTGTCATGGATCTAATATTACAGAATGGATTATGGACTCCGGGGCGACATATCACTTGCGTGGGGACAGATCAACTTGCAGCTTACGGACAGATTCCTCTAGAGAGAACTGTTGTTATAGCTGATGGGACTCATTCCTCGATCACAAGACAGGGGGAGATCAGTGACACCTTCGATGCGTCTGCAGGAAATGTGTTGCATGCACTCGACTTTTCTTTGAATTTATTATCCATTAATCACATTACAAAAGATTTGCATTGTTGGACTATTTTTGTCCCATCATCTCTTGTATTTCATGACATTCTTACATGCAGGGTGATTGGTTGTGGCCGTGAGCAGGGAGGCCTCTATCGACTGGTTTGAACCCCATATGCATGCCTACCCTCTCATTCTACATGACCAATCTCTCCTTTCATGTGACACCTGTGCTTTGGTCATCTTCCCCTTCAAAAGATGCATCAAGTTCTCCCTTAGATCTCACCTCGTTCATCCTTCGAATGCGAGGCATGTCAGTTGGGGAAGCACCATTGGTCTGCTTTTCCTATTCGTCAAAGTCATATCAGTAGCTCCCTTTTTGAGTTATTTTCATGTTATCATTTGGGGTCCAAGCCATGTTCCCGATCACCAGGGACGCAGGTTTTATCTAGTTGCGGTTGATGATTTTTCTCATTTGTAATGGGTCTTTTCATTGAAAAACAAATCTGAGACTGGGAATGTGATTACAACTTTTATTAATGAAGTGCAGAATGTTTTTTCTTCTGTTAAATTTGTGAGAACTGATAATACATTAGAATTATGTACTCGTGCACTCTCACAATTCTTTTCATCTCGTGGTATTCTTCATCAAAAATCATGTGCCTATACTTCTCAACAGAATGGTGTTGCAGAAAGAAAGCATCGCCATTTACTTCATGTTACTTGAATCCTTCTTATTCAGAGTTGTTAGAAAATAGGAATGCGGAAGCGAATATCAGAGAAAAGAAATGAACTTGGAAGAACATGAGATTTTAATGTGGAACCCTACTCCCTAAGGAGAGGGATGAAACCCAGGGAGAAGGCCTCAAAGGGTTGATAGTCTATTGCTTTTCTCACTGGATACATGGGGTGAGGGGCTTCTTATATAGCTCTCACTGAGTCTCCACATCCCACAAATGGTAGATAGGACTAAACCACATGATGTGGTAAATGGATCCTGTAGAGATCCATTTACCCATCTATATGAGTGATGCATACTCCAACACTCCCCCTTAAGCTGGAGCATGCAATGCTCATCTTGGCCAAACAGAAAGAAATCTCAACTCATGCTACATGACACTACAAACAATATCAACTCAATGCGCACAATTGTCGGCTGCTGTCAAAGATGTTGCTTCTCATGCCGTGCATGTGAGGAGGACGAACATGCTGGAGAATGAGTCAAAATGAATCTCCTTCGTCGGAGAGCATGTGCTCTGTACTGCGCTTGTCAGAGTCATTGCAACTGAAAATGAGTCTCTATACGGAGAACTCTGGCCCGACACAACATGTGGACAACTGCTCCATCTCTGAAAGGACTAAAGAACGCCGCTAATTATCCATACGTAATATCCGAAGATGGGTATCTCTCATAGGGACCTCAAAGTAGGTTCTCTCTCATAGGAACCTCGAAAGGATCTCGTACTGGAGTTCACGAACACTGGAGAATGGAGTCTGAAAGTCCCCTCATTGGAGAACTGGGTCTCTCCCATACTGGCTCAAAGAATGAGATCTCTACTCTGGAGTCCCTATGAAACCACATGAAAATCCCTAGCCACATGGCATAGGGAATGGGATCTCTACTATGGAGTCCCTATGGAACAAATGAAAACCTGGACGACAAAACAATGATGGGGGCCACTGAACTGAGTGATCACATCCATGTGCGAATCACAACCGAAGGACTCGGAACCAATCGTCGAGTCTGATTATCTAAACATCTGCAGAGTCTGAAATCTGATTGGTCTGGACTATGAACAATCTGATTTCTGGATCCCAACCTGTGATTCTACACAATACCCCCCTTTCTCCTAGACTTGTTGGAAAACAATGACATCAATAAAGTTGGGAGAAGACAATAAAGACAGGGAAACATGAATCACATAAGTCGATCACAATTTTTTTTGGCTTTTCGTGCAAATATTTTTCTCTTCTTCTATTTCCATTTTTAATAGCGTCACCTTTTTCTCAAAATAAACCGTTCACATTTTTTATACGGCTTTTCTTTTTTTTTTGAAACTTGCAGCCTCTTTTTTTAATAACATCCCGCTGGGCCTGTTCATTTCCTCTTTTTCTCTTCTCACCTTTTGTTAAACCTCTCTCCTCTTTTTTTTCTAAATACATGTGAACCAGGTCATCGATCCTCAAGAAACTGCAGGGCCCCCTTTATATTTAATGTTGCGGCCCACTATGGGCTTTGGGCCCAATACAAATCCGTACACCTTTTTTTAACTAAGTGGACATGGGCCCATCCCCTAAATAAAAGGGACATCGGTGGAGCAAAGAAAATGAAGAGGAGCCATCTTTAGGGTCCCACAATGGGAACCCCAACTTTCAAACACCATCGCCATCTGCGATGATGCTCCACCTGGAGGCGCTGCACAAGAACTCAGAGGGACCGCCGCCTGGGATTTGGACTTGATCTCACTTTGCTGAAGATTTCACGTGAGAAAAGGGTGTGCGCCGCCTCTGCTGGAACGAATGTTGTCGCCTGTTGGGCTTTGTCGAACGGGGGGTGCGCGCGCGCTGGAGTTGTGGCTTGAAGGGCTGTCGCCCTCGCCGCCTGGATCTCGCGCGCTGCTTGGAGATCTCTTCGACTGGAAGAGATATCCATTTTTTTAGACCGTCGCCTGGAGGGGAAGCACATAGGCTGCGCGCAAGTGTTGATCTGCGGATTCAGGAGGAGATGCAGCATCGGGAGGAGGAGCTCCGCGGCCTCGAGTGCGCCGCCAACGCCTGGAAGATATGCGACGCTGCTGCGTTTCACTGGAGACGGAGGCGCTGCACTTGTGGTTGTGCAGCCTGTGCGGCTAGAGCTGCACTGCCAAGCGGCCTGAAAGAGAAGATCTCCTCCTAAGATTTGCGCCGTCTCCTTTGTCTTGGAGGCTAGATTTAGGGTTCCATGGAACCCTTATTTTTCTGGGATCGATGATGATTCGAGATGCTTGCTACTGAGCAAAATTTAGAATTTCAATAGAAATCCTAGAACTTGGACAGAACTTGAACACACACACAAATAGTCATCTTAAAGAACAAAGAACCATAAATCGAATCTCGGACAATAATGAAGACCTCGAGAATCGAACCCGCTCCTGATAACATGTTAGAAAATAAGAATGTGGAAGCGAATATCAGAGAAAAGAAATAGACTTGGAAGAACGGATTTTAATGTGGAACCGTACTCCCTAAGGAGTGGGATGAAATCACGGGAGAATGCCTCAAAGGGCTGATACTCTATTGCTTTTCTCACTGAATACATGGGGTGAGGGGCTTCTTATATAGCCCTCACTGAATCTCCACATTCCACAGACGGTAGATGTGGGACCAAACCATAGGATATGGTAAATGGGTCCTGGAGAGATCCATTTACCCATCCATATGAATGACACATACTCCAACAAGAGTCGTGCCCACATTCATTCTGGGGTGATGCGGTTCTTGCGGCTTGTTATCTTGTGAATCACATGCCCTCGTCTATACTGGTGAGAAAATTTCTTTTTCCATGGCATTTCCAGAGGAGTTATTCTCACTCACTCGTGTTTTTGGTTCTTTTACCTTTGTCCATCAGTTGTCTCCGGGTCTTAACAAGCTCTCTCGGAAAGTTGTCAAATGTATTTTTTCGAGTACTCTAGTATACAAAAGGGATATATATGTTATGATCCATTGTGCAGGAAATATTATGTTAGCATTGATGTCACATTTTTTGAGTCGGTGATGTTTTTTTCTATACATGTGATAGGTTGACTTCATCAGATTCAAATGATGAGGTCTACATGCCACGTCCTCCTACGAGCCCATCACCACCATCTGCTCCTGTGGTTCCCACTCCATCACCACCTCAACCTCCTACTCCACCTTCATCACCTCCCTCGGTACCGCCATCTCCCATAGTCCTAGCCTCACCCTTGCCACGGTACTATACACGTGGCCTGCTTCTGCTCATGGTCATCGCCCGCCATCCAACACGCCTCAGGTTTGTTCTGAATACAATGTCTCTAATGATGGGTCTGGAGATGTGTCTGAGCAAGAACTTTTGCAGGAAGTTGGCATACAGATTGAGGAGAATTTCCAATGATCTGGATACACCTATTGCACTTCAGAAGCAGAAGCGTGCTTGTGCCTCATATCCTCTCACTTCACATATTTCCTTTAATCGCTTGTCAGGGGAATTCAGGAGATTGTTGTTGCTCTATCTGTCGTCGAGATCCCACGGAATTACAAGGAGGCCTTGAGAGATAGTTGATAGCGTCTGGCCATGGAAGAAGAAATGGTTGTACTACAGTCGCGTGGTAGCTGGAGTTTGGTCCCTCTCCCAACGAGGCATCTATTGATAGTTGCAAATGGATGTTTACAGTGAAATACCGTGCAGATGTGAGTCTTGATCGTTACAAGGCCAAATTGGTTGCACGAGGATTTACTCAGACTTGTGGGATTGATTATCGGGACACATTTTCCCCTTTGCTCGCCACTCCACTCTACAAGTTCATTCAGTTGATGTGGTACGTGATTGACCTTTATTTCAGCTTGCTATTAAAATGCGTTCCTGGATGGTGATCTACAGGAAGAAGTCTACATGCAGCAACCTCCGGGGTTGCTGCTGAGGGGGAGCATGATGCAAATAGAAATTTTGCAAACGTTGATGAAAATAATTTAATGGTGGATTTTCGGTGGAAGAAATTGGAGGGATTGAGAAGAGAAAACTTGTCGGAGAACGAGAGATCTTGGAGAAGAGAAGCGCGGAGATCGCGTGGGGGAGAAGAGAGACGAGAGAGAGAGAGAGATTGAATCTCAAGTTTTCATATAATCTGACATGACTAAACAATTAGTCTATCATCCCTTTATATAGGAGGGATGGGATTACAAAAATAGAAACTCAATTCAAAACTAATTATCCTAATTTATCTCTAACCGACTAACTAACTAATTTTGAAATTCAAATTGAAACTAACTACTTTGAGATCACATGCGATCTCTTTTATTTAAATAAAATTACGACGACTCAAAATAAATGTAAATAAAATTAACGGATAAAAGTAGAAAAAATGTGGCCCTATCTATCCGTTTCACGCTGCATCAGTTCTCCTCTGCTTGAAAAATTCGTCTCCCGACGAATTGCTGGATCTGCAGCCCGGAGGTTGACAACTTTAAATCAGCATTCTCGATCTTCCCTGGAAGAATTGGTGTGGAGCAAACGGCGAAATCCATGCGTGCGTGGCGCGAATGTTGGAGGCGTTGGCTTCGTGACGGAAGAGCATGTGTGGCGCGAATGCAGGCGCCATTCGGGTTTCGTCCCCTTGATATGGTGCTTGAAGAACTGGTGGGGCATCTTCATTTCGTGCTTCATCACTTTGGAGACTCCATAGCAAAGCAGTAGCACAAGTAAAGTAGAGGAGGAGATGTGGCCAATGAATTAAGCCATGGGGCCTTTAAATAGGTGAAACCCATGATCCTAATCCTAATTGGATAAGAAAGCCTCCCAAATCTCTTTCTTTCAGCACTCCTCTTTAAATATTTCTGCAGCAGGGGGGATGGGTTGCAATTTTTGTACCCCTTCAATTAAGATATCTTCTCTTAAAGGCCCACCATCGTTAACCTTTATGCAATTTGTTTTAAAATGAGGTGTTCTTTTGTAAATTTGTGAGATCCTTGCCAAACCCTAATTTCACGGGCTTCTATCGAGGGAAATCTTCTAAGCTTCCAAGGGAATCGTTCTTTCCTTCCTCGACATTGGCGGCGCCAAACCCTAAGGCTAGGGTTCTGGCTGCATCGGTGGCTCGAGATCGAGCCGTGGCGGCGGCAGAACGGGCTTTGAGACGGGCTGATGGAGGTGTGGGGGGGTCGGCGTTGATGGGGCGACAGTGCGGGATGAGGGATAGGGGTGGTTGCGCGAGAAGGGGGCTGTTTGGCGGCGCGCTGGCTGTAGTCTGGAGGGATCAAGCAGCGGTGGTTGAAAGGCTGGCGGGTGGTGGATGTCGTGAAATAGGGTCGAGGGATGAGAGGGGAGGGGAAAACCGGAGATGCAGGTGCGACAGTAGGGTTGGTCGGCAGGGGCGTTGGGGCTGGGAGGTTTGCTGGGGTGGCAAGGGCGGTGGGAGGGGTGCTGGGGGTGTGAAGGTTGTGGCAGGCATCGTAGGGGGTGCAAAGATTGCTGAGGGAGCAGGGGCGGGGCTGGGGGCCGTGCCGCAGGGGTGTGGGGGTAACGGGAGAGGGCGCGGGGGGTGTAGGGGTTGCGGCGGGAGGGGTTACTGGGGGTATGGGGTTGGGGAAAGCGGGCGCGAGGGTTGGGGGTTGTACCGCAAGGGATGCAGGGGCGGAGGAGTCCAGCAAGGGAGCCACGGATGGGTCGAAGATCGATTCCTGCGGCTTTTGCGAATCTGAATATACCTGGACAGCAAGCGTTTCGTCACTTTTTTCTTCTGGAATGGCCTGGACAGTGAGCATGCCGGCGTTTTCCTCCTCTGAAACGGCCGGGGTAGCGAACAAATCATCCTTGACGTTGTTGTTTTCGCCTGACATGGCCCGGACAGCGAGCACATCGTCGTTGTTGCCTTTTCTTCCATCCACAATGATCTGAGCAGCGCACAGATCATGGTCGACGACAATATTTTGTTCGTCGTCAACTTGCACCATAAAAATATCAACACCGTACCATGAGTCTATCCATTGTTGAACCTTGATGCTTTTCCGGAGGCGCTTCTTGTATTTTGTTGACGCGAACGTGCATGTGATCCTCGTGATAGGGTGGCTTGATCGAGCTTCATTCTCCAATATGCGACAGGACCATCGAATCGTGAGAACGATACAACTTCCATGCTCTGATTACCAATTGATGCGAATAGAAATTTTGCAAACATTGATGAAAATAATTTGATGGTGGATTTTCGA